>CM024724.1:13578511-14123909 GCA_014182545.1 Eucalyptus globulus | reverse complement strand
TAAGTATGTCATCTCGGAGAAAGACGTTATGATTTGTTGGCTCGTTGAGTTGGTATATCACCTTGAAGAATGCACGTGGGCTCGATGATTAGATATGTCATCTTGGAGAGTGCACATGGGCTCGGTGATTAGATATGTCATCTTGGAGAAGGCACATGGGCTCGGTGACTAGGTATATCATCTTGGAAAAGGCACGTGGGCTCGGTAACTAGGTATATCATCTTGGAAAAGGCACGTGGGCTCGGTGACTAGATATATCATCTTGGAGAAGGCACGTGGGCTCGGTGATTAGATATATCATCTTGGAGAATGCATGGTATTGATTAAAATGACCGGGGAATGGTTTAATTAACATGTAATCGACTAGGTCGATTGATCGATAAGTCGATCTGAGTGAATGATCGATGTGTTGATGTAACTCGATGAGTTTATGAATTGTGCTGACTTGTAGGGAGGAGATTGAGGCCAAGGTAAGTCCTCTAACTCATGATTGTGCTTAGGCAGCCCTTAGGGCGTATTGGCTTCCTAATCGAGTCTTAAGGGGTTTAACTCACTGAGACATTGTCTCACTAGTTATTATATTACCATTTTCAGGTCCATAAATGGTGTTGGTAATGGACCGGGAGCCTCGGAGTTCATGAGGTGAAGCCTAAAGAATCGGTGACCATGTCCGACTAGCTAGTCGTAGGACAACTCTCTTTTGTAGGGAGCCAATTCCGTTTGTAAACCTTTGTGTATAGACTTGTGTGTTTATAAAAAGGTATCTTATGAAAAATTGATCATATTTTTCTATCCCATTGTTTTATTGTCTAGGGATTAATTATATGCTTCCACATGAGTATAAAATGAATGGGTCGATAATGCGTCCTAGGACATTGCAATTATATTGACCAATGAGGGATGGGTGCGTGCCCGAGGATTGGGGCATGACATCCCCATTTTGTAGTATCATAGTAGGTTTGTGTTTGGAGTGATAAGGTGCGATGAGTCATGGGATAGTTAGTAGGAAGGACATTTATTTCATGCCGGTGCATGTCTTTGATAGCTGATTGGTAACTTATTTGTGTGTGGGTCACTCAAATTCCAATATGGTATTGGAATTAGAAAACAAGTTTCTATAAAGATCCTGTAGCATGAGTGATCAGGAGCTGAGAACTTTTAATAAGAGGACAGTAGCCTTTGTGACTCAAGATAGAACACCGACAAGGATCGGTGCCCAAGATGGTTGAGCAAGAGCGCCGGCTTAGGCTAGCGTGAGTGTAAGAGTACCGCCGTAGGCCGGTGCTAGGGTAGTAGCACCGAGCGATCCTAGGTTTGATGGGATCGTTCAGGCGCTAGTGTTCCTTGGGAACTTGTTGAGCTAATAAGCTCAGGACCGAGCCACTGTTGTTGTCGCCTTTGTTGATGTCCAACTTGGAATTGTGATCAGGGAACAAACTTCAGTATCTAAGCCAAGATTCAGTTTAGATAGAAATGGAAATCAGTCAGGGAAAAGATTGATGTCGAGAGAAAAGTATTATGTTCCACCCAATAGGAAGGATGGGATAGTCAAGTCAGCATCGAGTTAAAATGGAACATGCTGTTCCCATGGGAGATGACATGGATTAGTCTCATGTTTTTCGAGGACAAGAATTTAAGGCAGGTGTCGCCAGCACGACCATTGGCTCATGGATTGTCCACTCAGGTAGATGGAACCTCGGCAATGGTTATTGCTGTCACTATCGATAGGACAGATCAGAGGGAGTGCGCCATAGAACGCACCGTGGCATTTTTGGAACATGCCTCTAGTACAAGAAAGAGTGCATGATGTCACCTGACAGGAGATAGAGAACTCAC
The DNA here is from genome assembly GCA_014182545.1 of Eucalyptus globulus. Classification (NCBI taxonomy): domain Eukaryota; kingdom Viridiplantae; phylum Streptophyta; class Magnoliopsida; order Myrtales; family Myrtaceae; genus Eucalyptus; species Eucalyptus globulus. The sequence goes on along the minus strand of CM024724.1, from coordinate 14,122,073 downwards.
CAGATGAGTGTCGAATTTGTGGAAGGAAGCATGGATGAATCTAGTGTTCAAGTATGGCTAGAATGTGCTGTGATGGTAACCAGCATGGCCATCAGGTAAAGGACTGTTAGTGAGAATCCAAAGGAGCACAGCTACCGTAGGTGGATGCCACTAGGTTGGTGAAAGGAATGGGAATAGAGCCGACCCTGCACCAATCAGAGGAAGAATGTTCTTGGGGAGATTTTATTAGAGTGGCACAGCAGAATTTTGGTTAAGTTCGCGGAACTCTAGTTTGTTGAAATAAAGTGGAAGAAATGGGAATCTCTAGCTATAGTTGTACTTGATTAGTTGCTGAGATATAACTTTGGTGTCACAAATGAACAGAGTTGACTCAAAGAGCCTCTTGTAGTAGTGGATTATTACCGAGAAATGATCTAGTCTAATCCGTAAGCATGTGAAAGTGTTGAGTTCATTGGGAGTCGAGAAAGACGCTCAATTGTAGTAATTCCATCGCTTAAAGGCAACTCATTTGTTAGAAGAAGATTGCCAAGGTTAATTAGCGATGGTCATAGATAAGATAGGTTGGAGAACTAAAGATTGAGGACATCTCAGTAGTCTAAGAACTTTGAGATGTGTTGTCACAAGAATTGTCAGGCCGTCATCAGAGAAAGAGATAGAAATTGCGATCGAGCTAGCACCCAAAACAGCCACTTTCTAAGGCTTCATACCAAATGTCGTTGTCTGAATTGAAAGAATTGATGGTACAGATGCGAGAATTACTAATTAAGAAATTTATACATGGCAGTGCATCACTTTAGGAAGCACCAATTTGTTTGTGAAAAAGAGATATGGTTTGTTGCAATTATGCATCAACTATCGTCAACTCAATCAAGTGACAATCAAAAATTAAGTGTTCACTGCCAAAGATCGACGAATTGTGTGACTAGTTATAAAGAGTGTAGATGTTTTCAAATGTCAACTTGAGGACAGGTTATCATTAGTTGAGAACCAAGAAAGAGGTCATATTGAAAAAAGTGTTTTGTACTTGATATGGTCCTTGTGAAAGTAATGTAAGGCCGTTGGGTCTAACGAACATCCCAACAGCTGTCATGGATTTGACAAACCGAGTGTTTGAAGAATATCTAGATTGGTTGTGATCGTATCTTTCAAGGATATTCTGGTGTATTCAAGGAATGCTAAGGAGCACGAGAGACATATGAGAATGGTGAAAGAATTTCCGTGCACCCAATCAAGACCGAAATAGTTATTAGTGGACCAAGATCGACAACAATATTAGAGATCAGAAGCTGTATGGGTTGGACAAGGTACTACAGAAAGTTCACAATAGGATTATTAGCATTGGCGTCGCCATTGACTCAACTCCTAAAGAAATGAGAGAAATTCATATGGATAGACAAGTGCGATGATAGTTTCCAAAGTTTAAGCAGTAACGGGCTACTGCACTTGTGCTAATCATCCCATATGGTTTTGGAAGAAGCAAGATTTGTAATGATGCATTGTTTAGAGGATTGCGTTGCATGTTGATGTAACGTGGTAGAGTGTTCCATATGCATCCCATCAATGGAGACCTCAAGAGTGAATATGTGATAGCGTTGTGAGTTAGAAATTTGGAGGAACTGAGATTGTGATGTCTTGTGTCACCTTGGAAAGACGAATTAAGTCGCAAGTGCATTGAGTCAGAAGTTTTCAATTGCACAGATAGTGATATAGGAGTGGAATTTACTCGAGAGAGTTCGAAAGTCGGTTTTCAAATTTGAGGTATGCCACCTTTTGAATTTTATGGCCACCCTCAGAATTGAACCGAATATTCATATTAAAATTAGATGTTTCACTTGACGGACCCAGATGTTCAGAAAACCCTACAAGAGGATACCGATAAGGGGAAAGGTTAACTTCCATATTTGGGAAGATGGAACACCGAAGTATCGTGGGTGATGATTGGTGTCAGACAGTACAAAACTTAAGGAGGAGACCTTGTCAGGAATTCACTATAGTAGTTGTAGTATTCGACCAAACAGTACAAAGTAGGTTAGAACCGACGTCAATTCAATTGGTAGACCAAAATAAAGATAGATATCGCCGAACAGGTTGCAAGTATTAGATATGTCAGTAAGTGGAAGTTCAGTAATGCAAACCGGGAGGACTTTTACAAACACTCGAGAGTCTTGAGTGAGGATGGAAGTATAGCGCAATGGAACGTTGTGACTGGTTTACCAAGGAGTCAGAGGAGTAATGATTCCATTCGGGTAGTGGTCGATAGATTGACGAAGTCGGCTCGCTTCTTGGTAGTACGAAAGGATCTGGACTTAGACAGACATGCAAAGTTGTATGGGAGTCAGATAGTTCGTCTGCATGGAGTGCTAGTAACTGAACTATATCAGATCTAGACCCAGTTTCAGCAGAGCTTTTGAATGGTTCCTTCTAAAGCATTGTATAGCAAATGTACATAATTTAATTTGAGAGAAGGAAGTTAGATGAAAAAGGACCGCTCAGCACCGCCAGAAAAATTGAATCGTTGAACCTTGAAGGCCCTTAGAGTTCCAAATTAATGATTGCATCTTTCTGAAGGTGTCACCAAAGAGGAATACCTTGCACTTTGGCAAGAAGGGAAAATTGAAACCGATGTATATAGATCCCTTTGAGATTCTAAAGAGAGAATCAAGATCCTAACGTATCGTCTTGCATTGCCGCTGAGGTTGGCACAAGTGCATGACGTCTTCCACGTGTCGATGTTGAGGACATATGAGTCTAACACAACCCACGCACTAGATCTTAAAGAAATAGACGTGAATGACAAGGTCGTACATGGAAAGCTTGGTTTGAACAGAATATATACTATGTACCAAGAGGGTCCCCTTGGTTAAAGTGGTTTGACAACACCACGAGACTAAAGAAGCAATCGAGGAAAGTGAGACGATGATACCCCCACCTTTTTTGTTTAAGGATTGGTAAGGGTTTAAATTTCGAGAACGGAATTTTTATAAGAGAGGAAAAGTTGTGACATCCCAATTTTCAGGTTCTGATTTCGATTGGATAAGTTGGGCTTCTCATCAACATGACTATAGTGCTTTTCACAGAGTTGTCCACTCACGAGGTAACTAGACCATCTAAGGAAGTCATCAAGAGATTTTAAGGCAAATAGACTTGAGAATTTGACCAGGAATCGGCTGCTCGACCGTGCTCATCTCCCGAGATCATTACGGCATAGTTAAAAATCGATTAGAGATCAGAGATAGGTCGGTTCGACTAGATGCTTGGTTAAATGTGGGTGATTTCACTAAATTGCAAAATTCTCGTCGATCGACACTAGACTGATTTTTCTATTGTTTTGGTACCCTATGTCCGTATTTGAATCCTCGAGATTTTCACGAATAACCAAGAGTCGCCAATGTGTCGAGTGGGTTCATTGTGGCTCAAAGAAAATCAATCACAGGTCATTTGCACTAAAAAATTCTGAAAACTACCTAGTAACCTAAGTCACGCTAAAATCGCGCTAAATTAAAATTAACCGCGAATTTAAATCCAATTTCAAAAATTGAAAGTTCTTTCATGTCATGAGTCATTTTAGAAACATCGACTTAGTCTTAGAAGATTTTTCTGCAAACCAAGACTTTTTGGGAAAAAGTCAAGGTGTGGCCGTTTTTGTCTAGGAAGTGTCGGGGACCGTTTTTTATTGCGAAATTAGGATGCAAGTGGCATTAATCGGTGAGAAAAATACAAATTGGATCGATGAGGTGTTGGTTGAATTTATAGAGGCTGGTTTGTATTGATTCAAGAAGGAGCGAGCATTCAATTTGAGAGAAACCAAGCGAAATTCATGTGCCTCCACAACCCACGACATTTGGACCATCTCGAGCTTCAAGAAGTGAGCCTTGGTGGCTGATTGGTGGCCAAGAGACCAACTGATGGTGGACAAGGGTCAAGGGGCAAGAAGATAGAGTTTGGAGGCAAATGGGACCCCCCATCCTTGACCAACTGCTTCTTCTTCCTCTTTTCCCCTCCTCTCTCCATTGTTGTGGCGTTGAGAAACCTAGAGAGAACCAAAGGAAGCCAACTGAGCCAACTCCACCGTCGCACACCCACTGGACCAGCCAAGCTCGTCATTTTCCCCATTGTTTTCTCTTTCTGCCAGTTTCTGCTCCAACTAACCTTGACCAGCACATCGAGACCGTTCCAAAGAGCCTGACCTCGCCCAAAACGGAGCCTCTGGCCGTCTCGTACAGTCGGTGCAATCCGTCGGTCGTCGGTCCACCGCCTGGTTCTGTGGCATCCCAAAATTCAAAGCCAAGCCATAAGGTGTGTTAAAGTCTCTAATTAGGTGATAGAATTTCCATGGCTTATGTTTTAGCAATTAGTCTTTTAATTAGATGATTTGTGCATATGATTGTGAAAATTTAAATTTGATAGATTAATAATTTATGCTTGGCCATGTACTTTATAAATTGAATTCCAATAACCAAGATGTCCCAAGACGTTGGCCAAGATGAAAATTGAAATTTAAAAATATTTATAGAAGAAATTCAAAAAAAAAAGAAGGAAAAAAGGGGTTAATTTTCGAATGCGCCAAGATGAGCGGCCCAAGAGGGGAAGTCGACCGGCCCAATAGAGGCCCAAGGGAAGTGGTCGCCGGCCATAGAGGAGCCCAAGCCCAAAAGCTCAACTCCAAGGCCCATAATGCATGTAGTTGGACAAGTGGCAAAGGGGAAGGCCATGCATTGGTTGGTTTTTAGGCAATCTCATGATTGCTAATCATGAGAAGTTGGGGAAATAAGAAAGAAGAGAGAGAGGGTGGCCAGCCATTTGCTCGCCCGAGGAGAGAGAGAGAGAGAGAGAGAGAGAGAGAGGTGTGCGAGAGAGGAGGAGTGGCCGAGAGAGAGAGAGGAGGGGGGAACCGCCGTGTTCGCCGCCGTACGCCATCGACCGTCCGTCCTAGAGGCAAGTGGAAGTCCTCTAGCTTCTCTTGCATGTTTGTATGTTGTTTGCATGTTAGATTTTGGGCGTTTAAGTGAGAAAAACCGAGGTATGGTTGGCTTGTTCTTAAACCGCATGACTGTTCTTGTTCGGACCATGTGAGTCAGAAACATGTTTGAGCTTGCATGTGTGTTTAGAGTCATATTTTGGCTTCTATTTCTCATGAGAGTTGTATCTAACATCTTGAGCTACAACATACTGAAATTTCGTGGAAAATGATGGAGATTTGCGGGTTTAAAGTCTTATTCTACGGAGACCTCAGATCTGGAGAGTTTTCACTGACCTCTTGCTAGATTCCTGGTTGTATGTTGGCTTGTGATGAGAATCTCACTTCTATTGCTTCATGAAAGTTGTAGGAGACATCTTAAACTACAACATACTCAAATTTTAAGCGAAATTAACAAGTATAGCTTAGTAAATCGACTAGATCTTGAAAATGATGGTTCTGGTGATGTACTCCGAGATACCCGAGACTTCAAGGACTTCAATGATGACTATAATCCGGTTATTTGACCTAGATATCTTCATGAAACTTGTAGAAAACACCTTGATGTATAACATATCTAAATTTCAGAGGAAACGAAAGAGAATAAGTAGTTGAAATCTCAATATTTCAAAGATGTGTACACTGGACGATGCGGTAATGGATCCAGAAGCTTCGTGAGACTGTATAAAATAATATAAAAATAATCTGGCTTGGAGTTCTTCACTAAAGTTGTACGAAAAAGTCTTGGCTATCATTCTTTAAACTTTCGTAATTTTGGGAGGCCGTATGAATATTTTAATCGAATTTATTCGAAACTGTGCATTCTGGTTATTATCCGAATATTATGTGCTATTTTGTGGAAATTGTGAAATGGTGTGAAATTCAATTTGGCCATGAATTTTGCATGAAATTTTCATCCTATTGGTTTGTTTAATGATTGCTTGAATTTTATGATTTTGGGAAATTATAGATATTGAATTTAATATTTATTTATAAAAAATAAATATGATAATAAAAATAAATAAAATAATAATAATAAAAAAATAATAATAATAAAATAATAAAATGGATTATTTTATTGGCCATAAATTCCATTGAATTTATTAATAAATAATTATACATTGTTGCATGTATGATAAGACATTGGTGTATGTATGACCATGAATTGTGATGCATGTGTGAATCATATGCCATGTTAAAATGAGATTAAAATGATGATAAATGTGGATAATGATAAGTGAGTAAGTGGTTGTGGTGGACGATGAGGCCGGAATGTACGGAGATGCATTGCCGGATTCCCTGGGAGATTCAAGATGCTCGGAATGTGGGGGGCCGGAAGCCTTGTCGGAGGTCTTTGCCTGAAAGGAATGCCTCGCGATGCCAGGATTTAGGGTGCGGGATGCCCGGCCAAGGAGTGTAAATGCCGGAAGCCCTGTCGGAGGTTTCTGCCCGAAAGGAATGCCTCGTGATGCTAGTTGAGATGCGAGATGCTCGGAATGTGGGGGGCCGGATGCCCGGTGGCCTGGGAGGCTGAATGCTGGAAGCATCGGAGGTCTTTGCCCGAGGGGATGATAAAATTGATGAGTTGAGAAATTGGTGATGTGGTGATCAAATTGAAAGCTAAAAGTGGAAAATAAACATGATATGATATGCATGCTGATATGCATGGTAATGATGATGATATGTTGTGAAATAATGATGATCACCCATATATATGCATGATGATATGCATGGTAATGATGATGATATGATAAATAATGATGAACACCCATGATATTATATGCATATGATATGCATGATGTGATGATGATGATATGATGTGATAATGATGATCATATGATATGCTCAATGATGATGATGATGATGATATATGATATGGCTCGATGACATGTGTAATGTGATGATGTCATGATGATGATGACATGTATGATGTAATGATGCCATGATGATGATGACATGTATGATACGATGATGATACACATGAATGTGTTATGAATTGATATGATGATGTATGATAGTATGCGCATGGCTTCAAGGTAAGTAATGCCTACAATGCATGTATGATTGCATGATGCATTGAGTTGTTATTGGATTTCCCTATCTGCTGAGTGGTTGTACTCACTCCTTTGGAGACCCACATTTCAGATTAGCAGTATGCCGCTTCCTGCCATCACGCGGGGGGTGTTTTACGGTCTACCATCCGATGTAGAGGTCGAGTGTGCTGAGATAGACTGTCCCTCTGTTCCCGGACTGACTTTTATTCGAGTATGCTGTCTAGTGATGCACAACATAGGCCTGGCTAGGGGCCCTGTCATTCAGGAGTTCATATCTGTGCACGTTCGTCGGGATGGAGCGATGCGAGGGATGTTGCCGCCGCCACCGCCTGATGCACCGGGTTGGGTGTGAGACCCACGCGCGATGAGTAGGAGCCAAATCCTTTTTTGGATATAGATAGCCAACACTTTTGATGGGGGTTGTGCACGTATGATGTTGAGGGTCAAGGGTTCTTTTTGAGGTTTTAGGTTGGAGGTGGCTGAGTCCTAGCTTTTCCTTTTGTTGTACCGACCCAAAGGGAATCCCATCTTGATATATATATGTAAATAAAGTGTCGTGACTTGTTTATAAAATGATGGTGATTAGTGGTGTGTATTTGTATCATGGTTGGTAGGGGGAGAGACGGTGATGTTTTAATTTGCTTCCGCTAATGGGACCGTTTTGTTAAAAAAAAATGTGTCTGTGAATTAGGACACTTCTTCGAAAGGCAGAAAGGTAATAAGGTGTAACATTGGCGCTGGTGATGACCTGCGAAGGGTTCGGGGTGTCACAGCCGCCCTTTTTGGTATTAGAGCGAATGGTTATAGGTGGAGTGATAAGGAGCCTCGTTTGGAGATTAAGGAACATGATGACAATGCACACCATAGGATCTAAAATGGAATAATTGAATAACGGGTGATGAGTATTCACTCGTAGATCCCCAGTAGTTTATTTTGAGTTGCCTTTAGGTACCAGTAACATGTATATGTTACTTATGTAGTAGTAGTAATTGCTTTGAATGGAGGCAGTGGTCTGAGATTATTCCTGAGGCAATGCTTGGAAATTGCAGGAAAGTCATGGTGCGAGCTGGAAGTGCTCATGCATCGAGGGCTGAAGCCTCTGCTACAAGGGCTGAACCCCGAATGGAAGATATCCCGTAGGCATTAGCCAATATTGGAAATCTGATGGAGAGGCAGGCGCAGCAACAGCCTGGAGCATAACGCCGTACTCAAGGACTAGTGGAGCAATTTTTGAAGTTGAAGCCACTTAAGTTTAATGGAATGGGAAGTCCTGAGGAGGCAGAGCAATGGATTGATGGGATGGAACGAATTTTCTGGCTGTTGGACTGCACTGATGCTAAGAAAATAGTTTTAGCAGAGTACCAGTTGGAGGGAAATGCGAAGTTTTGGTGGAGAGCTTCGAAGGACATAATCTTTCCACCAGGTTCTGATGTGAGTTGGGAGGAGTTTGTTAGGGCTTTCAATAGGAAGCATTTCTCTGATTGTGCTAAGGATAGGAAGATTACTGAATTTGTTCAGCTAAAACAAAAAGGGTTGACAGTAGATCAGTATGAGGCTAGATTTTCTGAATTGTCTAGATATGCTCCTAAATTGATTGAGGATCAGGAAGAGAAGGCTAAGAGATTCCTAAAAGGATTGAGGACTGACATTAGGAAGCAACTGCTGCCTTTGAACATAAGAGATTATAATGAGATTTATGAAAGGGCGCAGTTAGTGGAGCAGGAAATGTTGAGAGAGTGGTCGGAGTTTAAGAAACCGTTAAGTTTTAATGATGTGAGAAAGGGGAAGAGACCTTATTCTGGTCAAGGTTAGACCTGGAATGTGAAGAAGAAGAGTAACTTTGGAAATTTTGGAGGGGCAAGGAGTGGTCTGAATATAGGGAAAGCACCCTATCAGCCTAGTATTTGTCAGAAGTGTAGTGGACACCATGGCCCAGGACCTTGTACGGGACAACATAAATGTTTTGGTTGTGGACAAGTGGGTCATCTTAGGAGGAATTGCCCACAAGAGAGGTCGCAAGTGAGTGTTGGCTCGGTGCGACAGGGATATCAGAGTGCTGTTAGGTCGAACCCACAAGGAAATCCTCAGAGACCACCTACGCAAGGAAGGGTGTATGCGATTACCCAGGAGGAAGCGGAAGCTTCCAAAAAATGTTATCTCAGGTACGATTTTTATTAATGGTGAAAAGGCATATGCATTGTTTGACACGGGTGCAACGCATTCGTTTATGTATGAAAGATATAGATGTTTGAATAAGATAGAAGTTATGCCTCTTGAAACGCCTCTTTGTGTTTCCACGCCTTTAAAGGATATGGTATTGTCTACGCTGGTGTGTGGAAATTGTAAGATATCAATGGGAGGAAAGGATATGGAAATAGACTTGGTTGTAATGGCTATGTATGATTTTGATGTTATTATAGGAATGGAGTGGCTTCGTAAGTATCGGGCTAGAATGGATTGTTATAGAAGAGTGATTCAATTCGTTTTTACCCGATCGCCTAGTTGTGAATTTTTAGGAGGTCGGACCCATTTTCCCGTAGCACTTATTTCGGCAAAGTAGAAGCACATAAGTTACTTGACAAAGGATGTCAAGGGTACCTAGCCATAGTTAGAGATTATGCAAGGGAGAAGCCTAATCTTGAGGAAGTTCGTGTAGTTAACGAATTTCAAGATGTATTTCTTGAGGAATTACTTGGATTGCCGCCAGAGCGGGAGATTGAATTTGAAATTGAATTAATGCCTGAAACAGGACCAATATCAAAAGCCCCATATAGGATGGCCTTAGTTGAATTGAAGGAGTTGAAAGTGCAACTGCAAGAATTGCTTGACAGAGGGTTCATTAGACCAAGTGCTTCACCTTGGGGTGCACCATTCTTGTTTGTGAAAAAGAAAGATGGATCGATGCGCTTGTGTATTGACTATAGGCAGTTGAATCAGGTGACCATTAAGAATAAGTATCATTTGCCTAGAATTGATGACTTGTTTGACCAACTCCAGGAAAGTTCGGTCTTCTCTAAGATTGACTTGAGGTCGGGATACCATCAGTTGAGAATTAAAAAGGAGGACCTAAGACTGCGTTTAGGACTCGTTATGGACACTATGAGTTCCTTGTTATGCCATTTGGATTGACTAACACGCCGGCTGCATTTATGGATATTTCAGCTTTATTTAGACCAGTTTGTGATTGTTTTTATTGATGATATTCTGGTATATTCAAAAGGGCCTAAAGAGCATGAGCAGCATTTGAGAATAGTTTTGCAGACCCTGAGAGAGCATAGGTTGTATGCTAAGTTTAGTAAATGTGAATTCTGGTTGGACCAGATAATATTTTCTAGGACATGTGGTGTCAGGAAAAGGAATTGCAGTAGATCTAGCAAAAGTTGAAATGGTAGTGAATTGGCCGAGACCGACGACACCTACTGAAATACGAAGTTTCTTAGGACTGGCTGGCTATTATAGAATGTTCATTGAAGGATTTTCAAGACTGGCAGGACCTTTAACTAAATTGATCCGAAAGAATGTGAAGTTTGAATGGAATGGGGAATGTGAAAGGAGTTTTCAGGAGCTCAAAAGAAATTGACTTCGGCTCCAATTCTGACTATACCTACTAGACCTGATGGTTTCACAGTGTATAGTGATGCATCTCACAAAGGACTGGGATGTGTGTTGATGCAGCATGGCAAAGTTGTAGCCTATGCATCCAGACAATTGAAACCCCATGAGCTGAATTATCCGACGCATGATTTAGAGCTAGCAACTATAGTGTTTGCCTTGAAAATATGGAGACACTATCTGTATGGGGAAAAGTTTGAGATTTATACAGATCATAAGAGTTTGAAGTATATGTTCTCACAAAAGGAGTTGAACATGAGACAAAGGAGGTGGATGGAGTTGTTGAAGGACTATGATTGTGAGATAAGATATCATCCAGGAAAAGCGAATAGAGTAGCAGATGCTCTTAGTCAAAAGTCAGCTATGGAAATGGCTAGTTTGAGAATGGCAGAATGGGAATTGTTAGAATTTGTAGTAAATTTAGAGTTTAAATTGGAAATGGATTCTTACTGGTATGCTTAGTGCATTAAGGATTGAGCTAGAGATTATCCAAAATATTAAAAATCCTGCAAGAATCTGACCTAGAGATTTTGAAAGTGAAAGATGCTGTATCTTTAGGGAAAAGATCAGAATTTCAGATCTCTGATGATGGAATAGTAAGATGTCAAGGATGACTTTGTGTTCCCGACAATGAGGAATTGAGGAAGGAAATTCTGTCGGAGGCACATAAGAGTAATTATAGTATCCACCCAGGTAGTACAAAGATGTACAGAAATTTGCGTTAGCAATTTTGGTGGAATGTTATGAAGGCAGATGCGGCTAAGTACGTATCTCAATGTTTGACATGTCAGCAAGTGAAAGTGGAGCATCGTAAACCCGCAGGACTTTTGAGGCCATTAGACATTCTAGAATGGAAATGGGAACATATAACGATGGACTTTGTGCAAGGATTGCCAAGGACATCAAGTAGTCATGATTCAATTTGGGTGATAGTGGATCGTTTGACTAAGTCGGCACATTTTTTAGCGATTCGCATGGACTACCCAATGGATAAGTATGCGGACATGTATGTAAGTCAAATGGTATGCTTACATGGTGTTCATCTATTACTCGATCGATTCGAGGTTTACTGGAAGTCTTCAAGTTGCGTTATCTAAGCTTCGCTTTTAGAATCCTCGACAGATGGTCAATCGAAAGTGATCCAGATATTAGAGGATATGTTAAGGGCTTATGTAATCGATTTCAAAGGAAATTGGGATGAAAGATTGCATTTGGTAGAGTTTGCCTATAATAATAGCTTTCAGAAAAGTATAGGCATGGCACCTTATGAGGCATTATATGGAAGGAGATGTAGGACTCCTGTCTGTTGGAGTGAAGTAGGTGAAAGGAAGTTGATAGGACCTGAACTGGTACAAGTTACCACTGAGGCTGTTGAAATTATCAGAGAGAGACTTAGAACAACTCAGAGTAGACAGAAAGGCTACGTAGATAGGCGTAGAAGACCTTTGCAATTTAGTGTATGAGACCATGTATTCCTTAAGGTATCTCCAATGAAAGGGATATCTCGATTCAGGATGAAGGGTAAGCTAAGCCCTAGGTTTGTTGGACCTTTTGAAATTCTTGAGAGGATAGGGGATGTAGCTTATCGTTTAGCGTTACCTCCTAAGTTAGAAAATTTGCACGATGTGTTTCATGTATCGATGTTGAGGAAGTACCAACCGAATCCTGGTCACATACTCGATCATGAAGCCATCAAAATGGATGAGAAAGTAAGGTACATTGAAGAGCATGTGCAGATATTGGATTGAAAGGAGCAAATTCTTAGGACCAAGAAGATTCCATTGGTTAAGGTGTTATGGCGACATCATGATATGGAAGAAGCCACATGGGAAAGTGAGGATCGGATGAAGGAAAAGTACCCCTATTTGTTTAAAGAAGGCGTGAGTGGTGTTTGAATTTCGAGGACAAAATTCTCTAAGGAGGGGAGAATTGTGGCATCCCAAAATTCAAAGCCAAGCCATAAGGTGTGTTAAAGTCTCTAATTAGGTGATATAATTTCCATGGCTTATGTTTTAGCAATTAATCTTTTAATTAGATGATTTGTGCATATGATTGTGAAAATTTCAATTTGATAGATTAATAATTTATGCTTGGCCATGTACTTTATAAATTGAATTCCAATAACCAAGATGTCCCAAGACTTTGGCCAAGATGAAAATTGAAATTTAAAAATATTTATAGAAGAAATTCAAAAAAGAAAAAAGAAAAAAAGGGGTTGATTTTCGAATGTGCCAAGATGAGCGGCCCAAGAGGAGAAGTCGACCGGCCCAATAGAGGCCCAAGGGAAGTGGTCGCCGGCCATAGAGGAGCCCAAGCCCAAAAGCCCAACTCCAAGGCCCATAATGCATGTAGTTGGACAAGTGGCAAAGGGGAAGGCCATGCATTGGTTGGTTTTAGGCAATCTCATGATTGCTAATCATGAGAAGTTGGGGAAATAAGAAGGAAGAGAGAGAGAGGGTGGCCGGCCATTTGCTCGCCCAAGGAGAGAGAGAGAGAGAGAGAGGTGTGTGAGAGAGGAGGAGCGGCCGAGAGAGAGAGGAGGAGGGAACCGCCTGCATGTTAGATTTTGGGTGTTTAAGTGAGAAAAACCGAGGTATGGTTGGCATGTTCTTAAACCGCATGACTGTTCTTGTTCGGACCGTGTGAGTCAGAAACTTGTTTGAGCTTGCATGTGTGATTAGAGTCATATTTTGGCTTCTATTTCTTCATGAGAGTTGTAGTTAACATCTTGAAATACAACATACTGAAATTTCGTGGAAAATGATGGAGATTTACGGGGTTAAAGTCTTATTCTACGGAGGCCTCAGATCTGGAGAGTTTTCACTGACCTCTGGTTATTTCGTGGAAAATGATGGAAAATGATGGAGATTGCATGTTGGTTTGTGATGAGAATCTCACTTCTATTTCTTCATAAAAGTTGTAGGATACATCTTAAAATACAACATACTCAAATTTGAAGTGAAATGAACAAGTATAGCCTAGTAAATCGACTAGATCTTGAAAATGATGGTTCTTGTGATGTACTCCGAGATACCCGAGACTTCAAGGACTTAAATGACGACTATAATCTGGTTATTTGACCTAGATCTCTTCATGAAACTTGTAGAGGACACCTTTATGTATAACATATCTAAATTTCAGAGGAAACGAAAGAGAATAAGTAGGTGAAATCTCAATATTTCGGAAATGTGTACACTGGACGATGCGGTAATGGATCCAGAAGCTTTGTGAGGCTGTATAAATAATATAAAAATAATCTGGCTTGGAGTTATTCATGAAAGTTGTACGAAACTGTCTTGGCTATCATTATGTAAAATTTCGTAATTTGTGGAGGCCGTATGAATATTTTAATCGAATTTATTCAGAAACTGTGCATTCTGGTTATTATCCGAATATTATGTGCTATTTTGTGGAAATTGTGAAATGGTGTGAAATTCAATTTGGCCATGAATTTTGCATGAAATTGTCATCCTATTGGTTTCTTTAATGATTGCTTGAATTTTATGATTTTGGGAAATTATAGATATTGAATTTAATATTTATTATAAAAAAATAAATATGATAATAAAAATAAAAAAAATAAAAAATAATAATAAAATAAAATGGATTATGTTATTGGCCATAAATTCCATTGAATTTATTAATAAATAATTATACATTGTTGCATGTATGATAAGACATTTGTGTATGTATGACCATGAATTGTGATGCATGTGTGAATCATATGCCTTGTTAAAATGAGATCAAAATGATGATAAATGTGGATAATGATAAGTGAGTAAGTGGTTGTGGTGGAGGATGAGGCCAGAATGTACGGAGATGCATTGCCGGATTCCCTGGGAGATTCAAGATGCCCAGAATGTGGGGGGCCGGAAGCCTTGTCGGAGGTCTTTGCCCGAAAGGAATGCATCGCGATGCCAGGATTTGGGGTGCGGGATGCCCGGCCAGGGAGTGTAAATGCCGGAAGCCCTGTCGGAGGTTTCTGCCCGAAGGGAATGCCTCGTGATGCTAGTTGAGATGTGAGATGCCCGGAATGTGGGGGGGCCGGATGCCCGGTGGCCTGGGAGGCTGAATGCCGGAAGCCTCGGAGGTCTTTGCCCGAGGGGATGATAAAATTGATGAGTTGAGAAATGGGTGATGTGGTGATCAAATTGAAAGCTAAAAGTGGAAATTAAACATGATATGATATGCATGTTGATATGCATGGTAATGATGATGATATGTGATGTGAAATAATGATGATCACCTATGATATGATATGCATGATGATATGCATGGTGATAATGATGATGATGATATATGATATGGCTCGATGACATGTGTAATGTGATGATGTCATGATGATGATGATGACATGTATGATGTAATGATGCCATGATGATGATGACATGTATGATACGATGATGATACACATAAATGTGTTATGAATTGATATG
Source organism: Eucalyptus globulus (assembly GCA_014182545.1). NCBI lineage: Eukaryota > Viridiplantae > Streptophyta > Magnoliopsida > Myrtales > Myrtaceae > Eucalyptus > Eucalyptus globulus. The sequence continues at coordinate 14,107,014 of CM024724.1, read as the reverse complement.
ATGATGCATGATAGTATGCGCATGGCTTCAAGGTAAGTAATGCCTGCAATGCATGTATGATTGCATGATGCATTGAGTTGTTATTGGATTTCCTTATCTGTTGAGTGGTTGTACTCACCCCTTTGGGGACCCACATTTCAGATTAGCAGTATGCCGCTTCCTGCCGTCACGCGTGGTGTATTTTACGGTCTACCATCCGATGTAGAGGTCGAGTGCGCTGAGATAGACTGTCCCTCTATTCCCGGACTGACTTTTATTCGAGAACGCTGTCTAGTGATGTACGACATAGGCCTGGTTGGGGGCCCTGTCATTCAGTTTTCATATCTGTGCACATTCGTCGGGATGGAGCGATGCGAGGGATGTTGCCGCCGCCACCGCCTGATGCACCGGGTTGGGTGTGAGACCCGCGTGCGATGAGTAGGAGCCGGATCCTTTTTTGGATATAGATAGCCAACACTTTGGATGGGGGTTGTGCATGTATGATGTTGAGGGTCGAGGGTTCTTTTTGAGGTTTTAGGCTGGACGTGGCTGAGTCCTAGCTTTTCCTTTTGTTGTACCGACCCGAAGGGAATCCCATCTTGATATATATATATGTAAATAAAGTGTCGTGGCTTGTTTATAAAATGATGGTGATTAGTGGTGTGTATTTGTATCATGGTTGGTAGGGGGAGAGACGGTGATGTTTTAATTTGCTTCCGCTAATGAATCGCACTGGGACCATTTTGTTAAAAAAAAAAATGTGTCTGCAAATTAGGACACTTCTTCGAAAGACAAAAAGGTAATAAGGTGTAACATTGGCGCTGGTGACGACCTACGAAGGGTTCGGGGTGTCACATCATCCGCCACAATAATTTCCTCATTGGTCATTATTCATGTTTACCAATTTCGGTCTCAATTTAGCATGGCACATGATGTAATGGCAAACAAAATCATATTCAGCAGTAAATTCATATATGCATCTCAATTCATTGTCATGCATGCATCAAGACCTCATCATACATGCAACAAGGTACAATTATTCATAAAATGGAATTTGTACCAATTAAAATAATCCATTTATCATGCCCTTTTTACATATTTTTAAATTCCAGCTTGTACCACTTTCGAAAATATTTAATTTAAATATCCATATGATTCTCAAAAATCATAAAATTAAGGCAAGTGATAGACAAGACAATGGGATAGTGATTTCATGCAAAATACCTGGCCAAATAGAATTCCACACAAATTCATAATTTACCCAATTACAGCATGTAATTTCGGATGAAATCAGAATGCACAGTTTCCGAAATAATTTGATTAAAATATTCAAAAGACCTCCGAAAATTATGAACTTTTACCAGGTTATACCCAAGACACTAAAGTATATTTTTCATGCAGACTTCTAAGCCAAATTATTTTATATTCTTTTCTACAGTCACACGCTTGATCTAACACCGAAATGTCCAGTACATGGTTCTCCGAAATACTGAGTTTTTACCCACTTATACTTTTTATTTTCCTCTGAAATTTGAGTATGTTTTACTTTAAGATGTTATATACAAGTTTTATGAAGAGATCCAAGTCAAATATCCAGATTATATTCGTCATTTAGGTCCATGAAGTCTCGGGTGTCTTGTACCACGTCTCCAGATTCACCGTCTTCAAGATTAAGTCGACTTACCAGGTTATACTTGTTCATTTTACTTGAAATTTTATTATGTTGTATTTTAAGATGTCCCCTACAACTTTTATGAAGAAATAAAAGTCAAAATCGAACTCAAAACATGCATGCAAGCTCTCACAAGGTTCTGACTCAAACAATTCATGCGAAAACATTCCAGATCTAGCATCTCCGTAGGATAAGAATTTGACCCCTTAAATATCCATAATTTTACACCAAATTTTATTATGTGGTATTTTAAGATGTTAGCTACAACTTGCATGAAGAGATAAAAGTCAAAATCGAACTCTAAACATGCATGAAAGCTCTCACAAAGTTCTGACTCTAACAGTTCATGCGAAAACATTCCAGATCTAGAATCTCCGTAGGATAATATTTTGACCCCTTAAATCTCCATAATATTACACCAAATTTGAGTATGTTTTAGTTTAAGAGGTTAGCTACAACTTTCATGAAGAGATCAAAGTTAAAATCGAACTCTAAACATGCATGCAAGCTCTCACAAGGTTCTGACTCAGGTGGTTCATGCGAAAACAGCAAGCATCTCCAAGAACAAACCTCAAGTACTTCGATTTCTAGCCTCTAAACATCCAAGAATTCAACCACACACGCAAGAGTGGAAATCAATCCCAACTTGCCTCTAAGACCAAGCAGACATCGACACACGAACGGCACACTGGCGACGGACGGACGGCGTGCGGGCGGCGACGGGCGAGCTCCTCCTCCTTGGCCTCCCTCTCTCTCGCATCTCACTCTCTCTCGGCAACTCTCTCCCTCTCTCTCACTCTCTCAAAACCAGCCACTCTCTCTCTCTCTCTTTCTTTTTGGTGGCTTATATATTGCATGCTTTCTTCTCTTGCATGGGGGACACTTGTCCCTAAGAAGGAGACAAGTGTCTCCTTTGCTGAAGACACTTGGAGGAAGCCATGCGGCTCCTCCTTCCCCCTCCATGCGCCGACAATGGGCCGGGCTTATGGCCCACTTTAGGCCCATCTCACTTGGGCCTAAGGTCCAAACTTAAATGGCCCAAGTTTATTTTATTTTATATTTATAATATATCTTAATCGTCATTTAAATAAAAATCTAATTGCATAAATAATAAGGCCATTAAACTTATAGTCACAAATCCATAAATTCCAATTTATGATGCACATGGCCAATGATAGAATTTTCTTTCCTATCACATAATTATCCCTTAAAAGCTTGGCCATATATCTTATTGCAAATTATGGATTAAATGGCCATAAAATAACTTGATGGCACTTCCATCACCTATTCATAGACTTTAATGTAACTAGAGGTCATTATGAATTTTGGGATGCCACATCACTGGTTATTATATAACCATTTTCAGGCCCTAGTTGATAGCGGTAGAGGACTCGAGGCTCGATGTTTTGAAGGTGAAGCCCAAAGATTTGCAATCTTATCAAACTAGTTAGTCATAGGACAATTCTATTGTGTTGAAAGCCGATCCCTTTTTATAGGCTTATGTGTATAAACCTGTTTGTTTATAAAAATGCTATTTTGGTCGGAAAAGTTTGTAGCCCTACTTTCCTATTCTATTATTTTATTGTCTGGGGATTTTTTATATGATTCCGCATGCGTAAAATGAAAGGGTCGGCGATGCATCTTGGGACGTCACTATTATATCGACCAGGTAAAGGATAGGTGTGTGCCTAAGGATTGAGGCCTAACATCTCCCTTTTGTGGTATCGGAGCGAAGTTCAAGATTGGAGTGATAAGGTGTGATGGTTCATGGGATAGTAGTAGAAATGCCTTTAAATTCATGCTGGTGCATGTTTGTGGTAGTCGAGTGATAGACTTGCTTGTGTTTTAGATCGCTCTATTTCTAATCCGGCGTGGAATTAGAAGCAGGTTTCAGCAAATAAAGCTAAGCTATGAGCAATCAGGGGTAAAAAACTCCTACCAAAAGGACCGTTCATGTCGTGACTCGAGGTAGAATGCCGAACAAAGGTCAGAAGGAGGCCGAGGTCACCACTTAGTAGAACAAGTCACTTGGGTGTCGGGTAGCAGCCCCTGGTGATCCCAGAATAGAAGGGATCATGCAGGCGCTAGAGACCTTGAGAGACATGGTGGCAGAACAGACTCATAATTAAGCTGCTGCTACTAGTGCACCTGCTGCTGCACCTACCAAGGTTCAACCTAAGAACGTCATGGCCTAGAGAGAGAGGCTGATTCATAAGCTTGTGGAGCAATTTTTGAAGCTGAGTTCGCCAAGATTCACGGGTACTAGAGACCTTGAGACCGCTTCGCTTTGGATACAGGATTTGGAGAAGACCTTTGCCCTCTTGATGTGTATTGAAACTGAGAAGGTAACCCTAGCTGTTTATTAGTTACAGGGCAGTGTTAACATCTGGTGGAGAGCCGCCAAGGATACAATCTTTCCTGAAGGTGTGATCCTAGTGTGGGACACCTTCCTTAGAGCCTTTAATGATCAATATTTTTTTAGTATGGCCCAAGAACAAAAGATGGAGGAGTTCCAACGCCTTCGTCAAGGATCAATGTCGGTTGACCAGTATGGGGTCAAGTTTACGAAGCTCTCGCAATATGCTCCAAGGTTAGTCGAAGACCCAGAAGAGAAAGCCCAAAGATTTCGAAATGGTCTTCGTACTGAGCTGAAACAACCCCTACTACCGTTGGATTTGACTAAGTACCAAGACGTCTATCATTGAGCTCAGATGATAGAACGAGGTTTGAATGAACAAGCTGCCTCATCTGGATCGAGGTTTAACTCTCATCGTGAAGGAATCTACTAGGGAAAGAGGCCTATGCCTAGAAATAGATTCCAAGTTCCACCTAATAGGAAGGGTGGAATTGTAAAGTCAGTATTGAACTTGAATGGTCTGTGTCATCTATGTGGAAGACAACATGGTGTGAATCATTGCTATCGAAGGAGGGCGCTTATTATGAATGTGGTCAGTAAGGCCACCTATCCAGAGATTGTCCTAGGAGGCCAAGAGGACAACCACAACTGTTGCCACCACCACTTATGAGCCATATCAGGGGATATGTCCCTCAGAATGTACCACAGGGAGGATAGCTGAGACCTTCAGTTCAGGGCACGGTGTATGCTATCACACAGGGTCAGGCAGAAGCTGCGTCTAACGTGATCACATGTATGGTTTCATTAAATGATCATCCTGCTTATGCTTTGATTGATCCAAGAGCAACTCATTCCTTCATTGCCGAGCAATATGTTAAGTTGATAAAAGTCAGTCCTATATTATTAGAGTCGGCAATTTGCATATCTACACCATTAAAGGATAAAATTATTGCTGCTTTGGGTTGTTCTGGGTGCAAGTTAAAGATTGGTGAGCGAGAGAGGAAAATTGATCTGTTAGTCCTAGCCATGTATGATTTTGATTTAATTATTGGCATGGACTGGCTCACAAAGCAACGAGCTAAAATGGATTGCTATTGCAAGGCAATTCAGTTTGACTTGATAGAGGGTGAAAGCTTCGAGTATGTCGGAAGTCGAGAAGGACCCTCGATTGTCCTGATCTCATCGCCAGAGGCAACTCATCTGTTAGACGAGGGTTGCCAAGGTTACCTAGCAACTGTCATGAATACGACAGTTGAGAAACTGAAAATGGAAGACATTTCAGTCGTGCAAGAATTTCCAGATGTCTTTCCAAAGGAATTGCTAGGACTACCACTAGAGAGAGAAATCGAATTCGTAATTGAGCTAGCATCGGGAACAAAGCCAATCTTTAAAGCTCATTATCGGATGACTTTATTTGAGTTAAAAGAACTAAAGGTGCAGATGTAGGAGTTATTGGATAAGGGATTTATTCGTCTCAATGCATCACCTTGGGGAGCACTAGTTCTGTTTGTACATAAGAAAGATGGTTTGTTGTGCCCGTGCATTGACTATCGGCAACTCAAGAATAAGTATCCACTCCTAAGAATCGATGATTTGTTCAACCAATTACAAGGAGCATCGATATTCTTGAAGATTAACTTGAGAACATGATATCATCAGCTGAGAATTAGGAAGGAGGACATTCCTAAGTCAGCATTTCGCACTCGGTATGGTCACTATGAGTTCATAGTGATGCCATTCAGTTTGAACGAATGCTCCAGCTGCTTTCATGGATTTGATGAATCGAGTATTCAAGGAATACCTGGATCAGTTTGTGGTCGTGTTCATCAATGATATTCTGGTGTATTCGAGAAGTGACGAAGAGCACAAAAATCATTTGAGATTAGTACTGCAAAAGTTGAGGGTCCATCAGTTGTATGCTAAGTTTAGCAAGTGTCAGTTTTGGCTAACTCGTGTTGCTTTCTTAGGGCATGTGATTTTAGGCGAAGGAATTTCAGTGGACCTGAGCAAGATTGAAGCCGTGATCAACTGGCCAAGACCGACTACAGTGATAGAAATCAGAAGTTTTCTAGGTTTGGCAAGTTATTATAGAGGGTTTGTGGAAGGGTTCTCATTTCTGGCATCGCCACTAACAAAACTCCTAAAGAAAGAAGAAAATTTTGTGTGGACAGACAAATGCGAGCATAGTTTCCAAGAGCTGAAGTAAAAGCTAACTACCGCACTTATGTTGACCATTCCATCTGGTCCTGGAGGATTTGAGCTCTACAGTAATGCGTCATTAAGAGGGTTGGGTTGTGTGCTGATGCAACATGGCAGAGTTGTTGCATACGCTTCCCGTCAATTGAAACCTCATGAGCAAACTACCCGATGCATGACTTAGAACTCGCAGCAATCATCTTTGCCTTGAAGATTTGGAGACATTGTTTGTGTGGGGAAAGGTTCCAGATCTCCACGGACCATCAAAGTCTCAAATACCTGTTTTCTCAAAAGGAATTGAACATGAGACAATGCAGATGGATGGAATTCACCCTGAGAAGGCGAACAAGGTCGCCGATGCTTTAAGTCGAAATTCTTCAATAGCTCATTAATTGATTAAGGAGTGGAACTTAATCGAGAGAGCTCGAGATTCGGTATTCAAGTTTAAGGTAGGCCACCTTTCGAGTCTTATGACCTCCCTCAAAATTAACAGGATGTCCAGGTCAGAATCAAGCTACTTCAATCGACAAATCTAGATGTACAGAAAATTCTACAAGAGGACACTGAGGAAAGAAATGCTAACTTTCAGATTCCTAATGATGGAACACTAAGGTTCCAATGACGTTTGATTGTACTTGATGATGTGGAGCTTAGAGAAGATATTTTATTTGAAGCGTATCGTAGTAGTTACAACATTCATCTAGGAAGCACTGAGATGTATTAGAATCTGCGCCAAAACTATTGGTGGTCAGGTATGAAGGTGGACATCACCTAGCATGTCGCCAAGTGCCTGACATGTCAGCAGGTTAAAGCTCAGCATTGCAAGCTGAGAGGACTTCTGCAACCTCTCGCGATCTCAGAATGGAAATGGGAACATATCATGATGGATTTCGTGGCCAGATTACCGAGCAGTAAGAGAGGAAATGATTCAATTTGGGTAGTAGTCGAAAAACTAACAAAGTCGGCTCACTTCATTGCAGTTCGAAAAGACTTGAGTTTGGATAGACACGCAGACCTATACGTGTGTCAGGTAGTTCAAATGCATGGAGTGTCGGTTACAATAACCTCAATTAGAGACCCGAGGTTTACTATCGCTTTTTTGAAGAACCTTTAGAGTGCTCTAGGTACAAAACTTCAGTACAATATGGCGTATCATCCTCTGATAGATGGCCAGTCCAAGAGGACAATTTAGACCCGCGAGGACATGCTGAGAGCTTGTGTAATAGACTTCAAAGGAAGTTGGGAAAATCAGCTTCATCTGGTGGAATTTGCCTACAACAATAGTTATCAACAGAGCATCAAGATGGCTCCTTTTGAAATGTTGTATGGCAGAGCGTGCAGAACACCAATATGTTGGGATGAAGTTGGGGAAAGGAAGATTATAGGCCCAGAGTTAGTCTAGCGGTCAATGGATGCCATGGCAGTAATCAAAGGCAGATTAAAGACTGCATAGAGCAAACAGAAAAGTTATGTAGATAAGCATTGAAGGCTTTTGGAATTCCAAGTTGATGATCACGTTTTCTAAATGTGTCACCAATGTCATCAAGAGTCCGAGGTACGTAGGTCCATTTGAGATTCTTGAGAGAATCGGGACTTTAGTGTATTGTCTTGCGTTGCCGCCGACATTGGCGCAAGTGTACGATGTCTTTCATGTGTCGATGTTAAGGAAATATGAGCCTGACCCGACCCACATACTCAATTTTGAAGAATTGTACGTGGATGACTAAGTGTCATACATTGAAAGCCCAGTTTAGATTGTCAACAGAAAGGAACAAGTTTTGCGTACAAAGACCATCCCGTTGGTCAAAGTAGTCTGGTAACACCACGGTGCTGAAGGAGCAACATGGGAGACTGAAGAGTCGATGAGACAGTTGTACCTCCACCTTTTTGGTATCTCCACCTTTTTGATTAAGTTTTGTAAAGGTTTAAATTTCGAGGACGAAATTTTTATAAGAAGGGAAGAGTTGTGACGTCCCAGATTTTTAGTCCTATTATTTACTGAATAAATTGGACATTTCATTAACGTGTTTATAGGGCTGTTCTCAAAGCTTATCACTCTCAAGATAACTAGACTATATGGGGAAACCATTAAGGAACCTTAATGCAATAGACTTGAGAATTCGATCAGGAATCGGCTTCTCGACCGTGCTCATCTTCAGAGGCCATTACGACACAGTTAAAAATTGATTTGGAATTAGAGATAGGTTGATTCGACTGAGATGTGTGGCTAATCGTGGGTGATACCACTAAATTGAAAAATTCTCGTTGACTGGCACTAGATTGATTTTCTTATTGTTTTGGTACCATGTGCCTGTATTTGAATCATCGAGATTTTCACAACAACTGAGAGTTGCCAATGAGTTGAATGGGTTCATTGTGGCTTGAAGAAAATCGACCACAATTCATTTGCACTAAAAATTTCTGAAAGTTACCTGTAGCTTAGGTCACGCTAAAAATGCGCCAAATGGAAATTAAAATCGAATTTAAGTTTAATTTCAGAAATTGAAGATTTTTTCATGTCACAAAAAGTTCTAGGAGTATCGACTCAGTCTCAAAAGATATTTCTACAACTCGAGACTTTTTGGGAAAAAGTCGTCATGGGACCGTTTTTGTTCAAAAATGTCGGGGATCGTTTTTTATTGCAAATTTGGGAAGCATGATGGATATATGGGTGAGGAAAAAATATCAAGGGGAGCATTGAGGTGCCAATTGAATTTATTGAAGCCAATTGGGATTGGATTAAACTAGAACAAGTGTTCAATTGGAAGGGAATCCAAACCAATTTCGTAGCCCCCCATCCACCACCACTTTTGGACCTCCTCAAACTTCTAAAAGAGGGTAATTTGGCCTAGAATTGTTGGGTGCACACCAGCTGGTGATGAGAGGCCAAATGGATGAGGTGAGACCAGTCAAGGGGACCAAAACCGGTCCCACTTGCTGAACCGGTCCCCTCCCTCCTTCAAGCGGTCGAGCAACTCCTTTTCCCATCTCCATTGATACTACTTGAAGTCCAGATGTCCAAAGGAGAAGCCAGAGCAAGCCCATCGCTACCAAGACCGCCTGCATCGTCGCCATCGCACATCATCCTCCCGCGAGAGCCGCTCGCACGCCGTCGTGCCTTGCTGCGCCTCTCGCCGTTTAGCAGCTCCTACCCGTGCATCGAGCAAGCTACTGTGGTCGTCCAAGCCCTCGCCGAAGTCCACCGGAGCTCCTACGGCTGCCGATTACCTCGCCAAACAGTCCACCGGTCCACCGTTGCCAACACCACTCTGAACCAACTTCATCTTCTTGGTTTTGCAGCTCAAAACAACAAGCAAGAAAATGGGTTTCCAGCAAGCTTCTCAGCCCGTTTTGAGGTGGTCCGGGCCTCAAAAGTTAGGCCCGTCTTTGGAAAAGTTGAGCCCTGTCGCGTCCCCGACGATTTGATTCAATCAAATCTCGAAACAAGTGAGTTTAACTCACTAATCCTCACTTAGTAGACTAATGATGCTTAGGGGTTGATTATATTTAATTAAGTGCAATTAGGTGGATAGATTAGATTAAAATAATTAAAGCTTTAATTTATTCAAGCTTTAATTTGTGCTGAAATGAATTAATGGTGATTTTGGATTATTTTCCTAAATTAATTAATTCTGGTAATTAATTGGAAAATAACCGGGCATCGGTTGACAGTGCCAAAAATGTTTTGATGGACTATAGAAAATGTTGGGATCTGTGAAAAGTGAAATTATTGTATTTTGGCTAAGGCCAATCGTGTACTCACACACGGCTATTTTTATCGGGTATGATAAAAATGACAAATTGATTATACATTCGGAATGGCATATTATACTGGCTTAATGACTCTATATGTCATCTTGGAGAAAGAACGGTCTATTGAAAAATGGTAAATTGATGTACAATTTGAATGTTATATAATACCGACTCGGTGACTCTACTTGTCATTTTAGAAAAAGGACGGTATGCAATGTCGGCTCGGTGACTCAACATGTCATCTTGGATAATGGACGACATTTATATAATACCGACTCAGTGACTCTACATGTCATTTTGGAGAAAGGACGGTATGCAATGCCGGCTCGGTATTCTATAGGTCATTTTGGAGAAAGAACGACATGCCATAACGGCTTGGTGACTCAACATGTCATTTTGGAGAATGGAAATTATGATGAATATACTCAATGACTTAGTATGTCATTTCGGAGAATGAATCGTATAATATACTGGCTTGGTAACTCAATAGGTTATCTTGGAGAATGGACAATATTGATTGAAATGACTGGGAAATGGTCGAATTGACATGTAATCGACTAGGTCGATTGATCGATAGTTTGATTTGATTGGGTGAATTGATGTGGTTTGTGTATATTTGCAATATACTGACTTGTAGGAAGGAAACAAAGGCCAAGGTAAGTCCTCCGACTTGTGTTGTGCTTAGGCAGCCTTTAAAGTGCATTGGTTTCCCAATCGGGTCTTAGAATGGTAGAACTCGCCGAGACATTATCTCACTGGTTATTGTATAACCATTTTCTAGCCCCTAGTTGATAGCGGTGGAGGACTCGAGGCCCGAAGTTTTGAAGGTGAAGCTTGAAGATCGGTGATCTTGTCAGACTAGTTAGTCATAGGATGATTCTACTGTGTTGAAAGCCGATCTCTTTTTATAGGCTTCTGTGTATAAACCTATTTGTTTATAAAAGGCTATTTTGGTTGGAAAAGTTTTAAGCCTTACTTTCCTATCCTATTGTTTTATTGTCTAGGGATTTTCTATATGCTTCCACATGCATATTAAAACGAAAGGGTCGGCGATGCGTTCTGGGATGTCGCTATTATATCGACCAGGTAAGGGAATGGTGCGTGCCCGAGGATCAGTGCATAACACGTCATCATGGATCGACACACACAAGGACTATAGATGCAACATTTGAATTCACAAAAATAATGCGATGTTTACTTACTCACTATGCTTAAATTTTAAAATCACTCTCTTGTAATTTGGTATAATTATGAATATGACCATCGTCTCTTTTCCATAATTGAACCACTTAATGAATGAACATACTGATCTCAACGAAAAAGGCAATACGATAATTTCTCAACCAATTGTCTATTGATGTGGGTCTCGATTAGAAATTCACTTCCTTCATCATTCTTGACACATGCAAAGACTATAGGTGTAATATTCGGATGCACAAAAATAAACTAATACGTACTTATTCCCTGTCAATTGAAATATTATTCTTGTGGATCAGTCAATCACTTGCCTATAAAATAATCTCATCTTTTTTTCTCAGAATAAATCGAACTGACCTATTACAATATCCAATTGAAATGTGCCACATCACTCACTAAGTAAATTTTTATACGATACCTCAGTAGAGCTAACATTTAAGAAAAGGATGAGGATGAAGAAAGAAACCAAGAAAGAACTTGGAAAGTGAGCTTTCGGGAATCATGGTGTCTGCACCTACCCTTTGGTATCCAAAACCTAAGTAGCAAAACTTGAAACTTGTTGGTGGTGAGAGTTTATAATAAGAGATGGTGAATCCCTCGACCATCATGTTGTGGAGGTCCTTATATGGTGAGCTCACACGATTATACCGATCCTTTTTCCACCCTAGGATATAATGCGGTATTAAAGCCTCTATGGTTATGGTGTAAGTATCCTTGATGTCCCCTACTCGGAGATCAAACCCATGTACAGTGTATGAGTACATCTTCATTTGTGAAAAAATAGGGAGCATATCGGAAGGATATGCTCTATCAATACAGTGTTCAGTTTTGACTTACGAAGTAGAAGCAAGGGGCTGTGAGCACTTCATGAAGACCGTCCGATATGCTCCCTCAATACATGGTTCAGTATTGACTTACGAAGTAGAAGCAAGGGGCTGTGAGCACTTCATGAAGACCACCGGCACAGCTAACGAACCGTATGGATCATTATCGCTAAAGTTGGAGAGCGCCAATGAGTAATGAGGGAGGGATGAGCAATTACTTTTTTGTAGTCCATCGTCCACCACCGTGATTTTGCTATCGAACAAACATTTGCGAAGATTGGAACGGCGGTAAATTGATTTCACATTATATTGGTTGGCATATAGATATAGAACAATGTGATTATTTTCATAAGCTAGCTTATGTTCATAGCGGTCGCATCCTTTTGGGTTGCCTTTCAATCGAAAGTGATAGCGTATGTCACGAACGTTGCCGCAAGATGAAGTGGCAGACAAGTGATTCTTCTACATACCGCAACTCATCCCAAGTAGCAGTGGAACATACAATATGAAAAGCAAAACACTGAACATGCTTATGGAGCTCAGAGACTTAATCGTCTCTCTATTGTTTGATCCAATGCAATGAAAGTTTTCGCTAATTGGTAATGCGATGGAGGCCTAGTAATATGAATGAAAAGAGCCTAGAGTCCTCAGTCATTCAAAGTCTAAGTCAACCAATAAAGCAAAGTCTAGTGAAGAAAAAGTGGAAATCGCGTGGAAATTGCAGTCCTTGCGGTCAAGGTGTCAAAATACGGTGGTGGAATTATTTATGCATAGCTTTCACATTCATTAAAAAAAACTTCTCTACAGTTTCCAAATTGAATCAAAATCCTTTCAAGTGAGGCAATGACGTTCTATTTTCTTTTCAAGACTAATATTCCATAAAGGGTCTCTTGGTTAAATTGTGAAGACGAAAAGGAAAAAGATGTCGTATTTCATCTTCTAAGTTTTTTAATTTTGACAAAAAAATAGAAATTTGTAACAAAAATAGACTATGACCAAGAATATAACTTGTATAATGTCACTTTTGGCAAAAGTAAAAGAAAAATAAGAAATAAGTGCTTCTTGGATGGTGAAAACACGTTATGAAAGAAAGAAATACGATAATTCTAGTGGTGGACCGATGTGCCCTGACTAGAATCTCACTAACTTCGTCGTCACGCAAACATTATAGATGCAAATTTCCAAGTCCACCATCAACACAAAGTCTAGCGAAGAAAAAGTGGGTCTCATGTGGAAATTGCAGCCCTTGCGGTCTAGGCGACTAAAACACGGTGTTGGAATTATTTATGGCGTGGCTTTCACGTTGATTAGAAAAGAAACTTCTCTACAGTTTTCAGATTTAACTTTTCTTGGCAAATTGACTCTTTAGGAATCAATTTTAGTTCGATAAAAAATAATCGATTGGAATGTTTCGTACTCTAAATTGAATCAAAATCCCTTCAAGTGAGGCATTGGCATTCAATTTTATTTTCAAGGCCAATATTCCACGAGTGTTGGTTCGATAAATTGTGAAGACGAAATGGAAAAAAAATGTCGTATTTCACTATATAATCTTTTTCATTATTGAAAAAAAAAAGAAAAAAAAAAGAAAATTGGTAACAAAGATAGACAATAAAAGGGAATATTATCTTGTATAACAAAAATAAAAGGAAAAACAAGAGTTAGTGATTCTTGGATGGTGTAACAGATTATGAAAGAAAGAAAGCAATTCGATAATTTCTAGTGATGGGATTGACGCACATGGACTAGAACCTCATTAACTTCGTCGTTGTGCAACGACTATACATGCAATATTCAAGTTCACAGAAAAAAAAAAAAAAAAAAAAAAAGCGATGTTAACTTATTCACTATCAACTTCAATATTACAATCACTCTCCTGTAATTGTTGTGTTAGATCTATGAACAATATTGTCATCTCTATCGAAACTCCCTTGCTTGGTTTTATTTAAAATGGAACCGAAATGATAGCTGGGTGTCGTTTTCCCTAATCCACAAGCATGCCCAGTTTGAATGAGCCATCCTTTTGTCGAGTTTGAGCGTCAATTGCTGTTCCTTTTTGAGTCTGGACACAAGCTAGAGTCTAGAATGGAGGACCATTCTCATGTGGAATTTCACGACCACTAAAGAGATTAAGTTTGTTAATTTTTTCCATTATCTACTTTTTTAGCATTTTTTTTATGCTACTTTATTTTGATAATAATAAAACTTAAAATTTATACTTCTCTTTCTACGATCTCTTAACAAAACGCATTCCTTATGAACATTGGTGTCTCGAGGAATGTTTGCTTAGTAGGAAAACTCATGTGTAGCGGACAACAGTGAGGAATATGATGCTTGTTCGGAAGAATGCAAGGCACCATCTCATGTCTTATCATCGAGTGAATGCACAAGTTCTTACTACATTTAGGGATTGAGCTTTCGTAATACATAATATGCTCTAACGTAACATCACATGTTCAATTTCCATTCATCATAAAGGCAAAATTGTCAGCCTGCTCTGTCTTTACTCTTTGACATGTGCTAGTTATTCATCAGTTAGGATTGGACCCATCCCGTGACATGAGGACCAAGTCAGAGATAGCTTGAGCAGGTAGCTGTCTTCCTGTCTTCGATGTGGGTGATCAAACAGAGGTCGAAGGGTGGGGATGAGAGGTTTTGATGGAAATAAGAGAGATTCATTGCTCAAAATGCAAACATTGACACGGAGAAAAAATTACCTTGTTATACCAAGACAATTCACATGAAACAAAAATTGAATGAATGCCATACAACATTCATCGTCATTTATAAAATATGGACATAACAAGTCTACTAAAAAACACTACTGCCATATGAAAAACATGTAAAAGCTTCACAGATTACATTTTGAATGATGATACATGTTGATAGTACTATTGACAATTTTTGCATCTCATTATAGGGAAACAATCACACAATACCTGATTTCATAAACTCATGGTCATGGTAAAATTGGGAACTGCTAGAAACTATCGGAGTACTTGATGAAGATGAGACTGTTTCAAGTTCTATCTCAGCATCAACATCATCAATGGGTGCCTCTCTCGGATACAAAAGTGGTTTTGGAGGCAGTTGCAATTTATCCATATCTCCTTCAAGCATATTTAGGACTTTCCTCATTGATGGCCGATCATTAGGGCTCAATTGTATACACCATAGTGCAACAATTATCATCTTCCTCGTTGTTTCTCTTTCCTCTTCTATGACATCTACCCTTTCAAGTTCATTTTCTTTGCTGAGTTGATCATAAACCCACAAAGGAAAGTAAATTTGACTCGAACGCTTCTGCATGTGCATTTATATTTCTCCTTCTACCAGCCATTTCCATTAATAACATCCCAAAACTATAAACATCAGCTTTGTAAGAAATGCCACCAATGTCTTTATAGAATAGCTCAGGAGCCATATAACCTAAGGTTCCTCTTGCTGTAGTTAGCGATACTATACTGCGATCAGTGGGATAAAGTCTTGCAAGTCCAAAGTCAGAAACTTTCAGAGTGAAACTTCGGTCTAGGAGAATGTTGTGAGGCTTGATGTCAAAATGTAGAATTTGCACATCACATCCCCGATGTAGATACTCTATCCCTCTAGCTATGCCAAGAGAGATCTCATACATTTTCTTATAATCAAGAGGATCATCACCATCCTTATAAGAAATGTGTTTATCCAAAGATCCATTCTGCATGAAATCATAGACAAGAGCTTGTTTGGAGTATTCGAAGCAAAAACCAACAAGTTGCACCACATTAACGTGGTGGATCCTTCCAATTGTGCGCACTTCACTTATAAAATCTTGGCCATTACATTTTGGTTTGTTCAAAATCTTAACCGCAACTTCATTGCCACTTCTAAGTATTCCTCTATATACGGAACCATATCCCCCTTCACCTAACTTGCTTTTGAAATTTTTTGTGATCCTCTTGATATCCGAGTAAGAGTACCTTATGGGCAACAAGTTATTGTGAGCTTGTAGGAATTGTTCGATGTTTGCATCAGTCGCTTGATGCCTTCTCATCCACTTCAAGATTAGAAATATCAACACACATGGAGCTCCGAGTATAAATTTTGCTGCTGAGAAGAAGACTGCAAAGAAATTTGGCCATTGATTAGCATAATGTGATAATTGTTTTTACACATACAATTTTTGTTTTTCAGAGTACTGAATGAGAGCTTCATAGATGTGAAGAGAAAAGGACTTATCATACCCAAGACAAAGAAGAGATTCATTACGGCAATTCGACCAAAATCGTTCATGATATACCGCGTAGAATCATCTGTAGATAGTAAGAGAATTCGTGAGAGATTACTAGATATGGTTAATTATAATTAACGACCAATCAATAAAGAACTAGATCCATTTTTTTAGCAGTTAAATAATAAAACCAATTCACGTTGAGATATACCCCAAGTGAAGGATAACTTCATACAGTCACTGCAAAATGCAAAGACACACTTTTGTTAATTGAAATTTGCAAATGGAGAAGTCTAGAATAAAAAAAAAAGAGTGAACGAGTTTCACTTTTCTAGATAACGCTTAGATCCAACTTTATTCTCTTCACTCATGAAATCCATGTTATCGTTGCATGATCTTTTCTTTTGAAGAAACACATTTTCGCTTTTATTCTCCTAAATGTACCAAATGTACATAAGTTCCCCATAACAATAACATCGATCCAAGGGACACAAGCTACAATCAAATCAAACAATTTCCCCAAAAAAAAGGGCCTAATTCCCTAAAAAAAACCCTCAAGTTCTAGTCCAATTTTGGCCCGAACCTTTTTTGTCTAAAAAAAAAACCTCAAACTTTAGGTACAATCCCAGATTTGCCTTGAATTTTGTTTTGTTTAAAAAAATCACCAAATTTTAATATATTCCAAAATTTACCCCCATGGTCCAGTCCCAATTTGGCATGACATTTCCACATCGATAACAACTCCACTTCTGTAAGGTGACATGGAAAATTATTTCCAAAATGAAACCATTCTAAGATATGAAAATTAGGGACGACTAACGGTAATTTTTTGTCAAAAGACTGATGGGGTAAATTTGCAATTAGAGTAAAATTTGGTGTTTTTTCTTTTAGACTAAAAAAAAAGTTAGAGATAGATTTAGTTATGGCCTAAAGTTTGAGGTTTTTTCAAGATAAAGAAAAGTTCTAGGCAAATTTGGATTGGACTTAAAGTTTAGGGTTTTTTTTAGACAAAAAAAGTTCGGAGCAGAATTGGGAGTAAACTTAAATTTGTGGTTTTTTTTAGTGAATAAGGCCCAAAAAATAAAAATAAAGAAAGAGTGTCAAGTCCAAGAAAGCTTCACATATGTAAAATAAAAGAGCAATGCCCGCAAAATCTACTAAAAAATCTTACTGAACTATTTCACTAAACGGATGTGGCAATTTTTTTATTGGGTCTTAAAGAAAGTAATGACTCAATAAATCGAACCAACGTATTACAATATCCAATAGAAACATGCCACATCACTTAGTAAGTAAATTTTGAAAAGATCCCTCAATAGTAACATTTGAGAAAAGGATGAGGATGAAGAAGAAGAAAAAGAAAAAGAAAGAAAGTAAGAGAGTAAAGGAAGAAAAGCTTCAGAGAAAGTCAGCTTACAGGAGTAATATGGTTCGCACCACACCACTGGGTACATAATCACGCAAAGTTGGAAAATTACCGGCGGAGATGGCAAAGACGGCGAGGACCGCGGAGATGGCGAGGATGGCGAGGACGGCGGGGACGGCAGGGATGGTGGAGACGACGTAGATGAGGTAGACGGCGAAGATGGCGTAGAGGACGTAAACAGTGAAGATGGTGAAGATGGGGAAGATAGTAGATGGTGTAGACGTCGAAGATGGCATAGACGGCCAAGACAGCGAAGACAGCGAAGATGGCCAAGACAGCCAAGACAGCCAAGACAGCCAAGAAGGAGGTTCTGTATAATTGAGAACGAATCCTTCAGCCATCATGTTGTGGAGGTCCTCATACAGTGAGCTCACACGATTATACTGATCCATTTTCGTCGTCGGGTTATAACTCGAGAAGAAAGTCATCATGGTTATGTTGCAAGAATCCTCGATGTCCCCATATGTTAGAAACCCATACATAGCATATGAGTACACCTTCATTTGGGAAATATTAGGGGGCATATCAGAAGGGTATGCTCCCTCAATACATGGTTCAGTATCGATATACCAAGCAGAAGCAACGGGCTGTAAGCACCGCACGAAGACCACCGGCACAGATAACAAACCGTATAGATCATTATCAATAAAGTCGGATCTCGCCAATGAGTAACGAGGGAGGGATGAGCAATTACTTCTTTGCAGTCCATCGTCAACCACCGTGATATTACCAAAGAAACGATATCCTAGATCATTCTCATATTAAATCGACTTCACATAATATCGACCAGCATACAAATATAGAACAGTGCGATTATATTCACAGGCTAGCTCATACTTAGAGAGGCCGCAATCTTTCGGGTCGTCTTTCAATCGAAAAGGATAGTGTATATCACGAATATCGCCGCAAGATGAAGGGGCGCACGAGTGATTATTCTTCACACCACAACTCGTCCCCGGTAGCAGCAGAACATGCAATATGAAAAGCAAAACACGGAACATGCTCATGAAACTCAAAGACTTAATCGTCTCTCTATCGTTTGATATGATGTAATGAAAGTTTTTGCTAATTGGTAATGCGATGGAGGCCTAGTTATACGAATGAAAAGTGTCGGGTCGTCGGTCATACAAATGTCCAAGTCAACCAATAAAGGCAAGTCTAGTGAAGAAAAAGTGTGTATCACATGGAAATTGCAACCCTTACGGTCTAGGTGACAAAATACGGTGTTGGAATTATTTATGCAGGGCTTTCACATTGATTAGAAAAGAAACTTCTCTGCAGTTTCTAAATTGACTTTTCTTAGTACCATAAATAAGAATCGATTTGAATGTTTTGTATTCTAAAATGAATAAAAAATCCTTTCAAGTGAGGCATTGGCATTCTATTTTCTTTTCAAGGCTAATATTCCATTAATGTCGCTTATTAAATTGTGAAGACAAAAAGGAAATATATATCGTATTTTATTGTATGAGCTTTTTCATTTTTAACAAATAACAAAAACTGGTAACAAAAATAGCTTATTGACCGGAATATTAACTTGTATAATGTCGCTTTTGGCAAAAGTAAAAGGAATATATGGAGTAAGTGCTTCTTGGATGGTGGAACAAGTTATGAAATAAAGAAAGCAATACAATAATTGCTATCGAGGGATCAACACACCTGGAAAGCAATACAATAATTGTTATCGAGGGACCAACGCACCACAATAATTGCTATCGAGGGACCGACGCACCTAGAAAGCAATACAATAATTGCTATCGAGGGACCAATGCACCACAATAATTGCTATCGAGGGACCGACGCACCACAATAATTGCTATCAAGGGACCAATGCACCTAGAAAGCAATACAATAATTGCTATCGAGGGACCAACGCACCTTGACTAGAACCTCACTAATTTCATCGTCACGCAAAGACTATAGATGCAAAATTTGACTTCAGAAATATAAAAGCAACGTTTATTTATTTACTGTCAACTTTAATATTTCAATCACTCTCCCACAATTGTGCTAGATCTATGAACAATACTATCATCTCTTTCAATTAATAGAACCACTTAATGATTGAACTGATCAATTTCAATAATACTATCATTTTATCAAACGAAACGAATGTTGTTGCCCGCTTCATGATCATCTTCCATATCTGAATGTGTGGAATTAAAGGTGTCATGTAAGCTCAAATGAGACTATCAGTCAATTTACCATTGTGAACATAACATCAAAGAGTTTTGCATAGCAATTCTTCTCGGCGAAATAGAAGCGCCTTCAAATAGTTGTAATTAGCACTTACCATATATTTTCTCAAGCTAATGCATACCCCTAAGTATAACTGAAGAGATTGAAATGGATTTTCCATATAATACAACAAAGTTTATATTAGTACTGATTACGTTTTTATTTTTCTTTTTATTGCATATTACCCTTTCTCGAAATAGGTTCGTTCTGCGAGCATCTCCACAGCAATGATACTTTAGTTGCTTTCTATCATCATTAAATATTCAGCAATGATTAGTCAAAATTTTAAGTAGAAAATCTCTCGGTAAAAGTATCCTATATCTCTTGCACGTACACCAAAAGATTTGGACATACATTATGCAAATTGATGTATCAACTATCAATTCATTCAGTGCCATAATATACTATAGAAAAATAATAATCTATTTCGTAGTGTTGGATTTTTCATTTTTGACAAAAATGAAATTTGTAACTAAAAAGATTAATAACGACACTGAAAACTCGAGAAAAGAATAAAGACCATACAATAATTTCTCAACCAGCAATAGATGGACGCGAGCCTCGATTCGAAAGTCACTTGCTTCGTCATGGCCGACCCGCGTGAAGACTATAGGTGCAATATTCGCATTCATAAAAATAAAGCAATACGTGCTTTTTCACTAGCAATTGAAAGTATTATTCTTGTAAATCAATCACTCACTCTCCTGTGAAATAACCCCATCTCTTTCCCACAATAAAACCAAATGAACTGACAGATCTCAACAATAACGTCGTCTTATCAAACAAAAGATGCTGTTACCTGCTTCATAATCATTTTCCATCTCTGAATGTGTGGGTATTGCAAGTGTCATGTAAGCTCAAATGGGACTACAAGGAAGAGTGCTACCATTTTCATTCTCTGTTGACAACTGCTTGAATCTGCTCAAGACTCCTCCCTTTCGTTTCAGGGACCTCCGTGATCACGAACACCATCCCAACGGCGTTAATCACCGCATAAAGAAGGAAGGTACCTGTGAAGCAAGCGAACAGAGTTCTTTGCTTTCGACAAGTTTTTCGGAAGCATATTCTGACATTTTTCTCATGGGAAGAATGATTTAGTATGTATTACCTGTCTGTTAATCATTCTGCAGAAAAACCCACTTAACTTTTTTCTTTTTTAAATGATATGTCGGCTCAATTTTCGTGATATTTGAATCTAGGCAGAAGTTGTTGTAAACGCGTTGATTGAAATAAATGGTCTAAATATGCATTCGAGAGCATGAAGGACGGAGCAACAGATACCTCCAGCTCCAAATAGGATTGAAATGTTCAGGAAAAGTTAAGTCTCAAGTCTGTAGTTTAGTCGAATTCGCGCAACAACTCATGTTCCAATGTGAAAAATATTTATCGAGCTCCTGCCAGAGTAACAGTTCAAAGAGTATTTTTAGCAGAGTCATACCGTAGGAGCTCCAGCTCATTAAGGGTGCGTTTGGGAACCACTTTTGGGGAAAGTCTTTAGGAAAATACAAAGACCTTTTGACTTAAAAAGGTGTTTTTCAAAATGCAAACCGTGTTTGGTAAATTGTACTTTGAAAGCTCCTTGTGAAGTGCTTTGAGCAAAATAGTGTTTGGGGAATTACATTTACAAATGAGTTTTGTGGTAAAAAAAATTATTAAAAGAAAAATTTTTTTTAAAAAATGACTGGCAAAAAAAGACAGCGGCCGTCGGCGACCTCCGGCGACCCTAGATCTGGGGCGGCGAGGTTGCACGATGCTGTTGCGACCTCCAGCGACCCCGGATGTGGGGCGGCAAGGTCGCGCGCATGTCGCGCGACTCGGCCTCGACCTTTGGCGACCCCGGATCCGGGGCGGTGAGGTCGTGCGCGTCACGCAACGCCGCCTCGACCTTCGGCGACCTAGGTCCGAGGCGTCGAGGTCGTGGGAGGACCTCGCCGCCCCAGATCTGGGTCGCGACGGGGTCACGCGACGCCACCGCGACCTAGATCGGGGGCAGCGAGGTCGCGCGACCCGGATCTGGTCACCGCTCGAGCCTCCGACACTAGATCTGGTCGCGACCATCAGACCTGCGACCAAATGGGTCGCGCAGCCCCGGCGAGCTCCATACGGAGGTCACGGTGCGGCAAGCGACGGTTGTCGGCAACGCCATGACTCGCGGAGGTCGCCCGACTCTCCGACAACGATCGCCTAGGTCGTGGCGTCCCTATAGTCGTCGGCCCGAAGAAGATGAATAGTGTTTCTCCAAGGACACGAATCGGAAAACAAAAAATTCATGAGGACAATTTTGGAAAAAAAAAAAGTAAACAGTAGAGCGAGGGCATGCCGAGAAAGCTGAAAGCCCAAGGCAGGTCCTCCCTTGCCTTGGGCTTTCAGCCTTAAAAATACTTGCTTTGCCTTTAAGTCCCTTCCAAAGTTGGTTGCCAAACACTCTTATTTTGGCCCAAGGGGCTTTGGACCCCCAAAGAGCTTTGGAAAGTGGTTTCCAAACGCACCCTAAGTAGTTGAAAGTGTAGGAAACTGCCCAAGCGCCGAACCAGTTCACTAGTGTTGCAAAACCTCCAGCTACTCCTTTGATATTAATGGGGAAAATCTGAACTCCAGCACACATTACAAGATTGGCAAAATAATTTTGAAACTCTTGTACTAATAACACCAGTTACAAAAACAGCCCTTTAATTTGATAAGCATGAAACTTCGGGGGATGTTTAGGATTACCTCGGACATCACGACCCAAGGAACTGCGCCCATTCCAGCTGAAAATGCTGCTATGTATAGCTGAGCATTGGAAAAAACAGAACAGAAAAATTTATACGAGGGAGTTGTTGCGGGGGCCAACTGGATAGAGCCAGAAAGAGATCAAGGCAGTTGAGATTATTACCAGAATGCCAGTGACGGCAAGTATTGGGACAGCATCAGCTGCCAGATCGAACCTGGCTCGGAAGATCCTCAAAAATTACTGGTTGACAAGCATTGCAAAGCAGAAGGAAGATACTAGGACTGATAGTAATTACCTTTAGAAAGAATGAAAGGGCAGTTACTATGCATCCCAGGACCGATCCTGTCCCCGAGATCTGCGATTAAGAGAGAGAGAGAGAGAAATAGAGAAGGTTATGGGTCAAGTTGCAGAACTTGCAAAAGGGCAGAACCAGAAAAGCTTTGTTACTATAGACATGATTTCTTAGCTTTCATCTATTTTACCAAGAGAAGGGGCTTTCTTCCAGCTCTATCGACCAGTGCAGCGCCAATAGCCGTGACAATAACCTGCAAAAATTTACTCTTTAAGCGTGACGAGTATAAAACTAGATCCCCAGCAAAGAGGAAAGGGCAATAATTACAGACCTGGAGGATTGCATAAGTTATGGTTCCAACGCTGGAGGAGAAACCTGAGGAGATTGTACAAATGCAATTATAAAGGCGAGACTAATACCTTGCTTGTGAGATTCAACACTAAATTATGTGAACAGCTCATTCAGTGATAATTAAGTAGACCAAAAGCATTCGACATTGCGAATTTTACTAACCCATTTGAATATTAACTGGATTATATAAATTGGAACCCCTGCTTTGCTTTTTATTTAGCTTTTCGTTCTGGAATCTTAAAATGCAAAGCATACTTTCATTTTTGTGGTGCCCAAGAGCTTCTTGCTATGAACTGCATACCTGCTTCCTCAAAAATATTGCTTGTATAGAAACAGACACCATTTATCCCTCCGAACTGCTGGACGACCATCAATCCAACACCAATCTGGCCAAAATTTAACAAATTTGTCAGCAAAAAGAACAACAATGGGAAATATCACTAAAAGTACAACTACTGCATATTCCCGATCCACAGGGCATCCCAAGAAAGCAACGAAGGAGGGACTTTATTGGATACATAGCAGTAAATACAGAGAGAAGATTACGATGACAGAGCTCAGATATCTTCTCTGAAATAAATCGAAAATGCTGGCTTTCGGGAGCAGTTGAAGAGTTTCGATGTAGTCCTGTCAAGAAAAACAAATTCGATCATTCAGTCAGTTATTCGTACTTATAAAGTTGAGGCACTACAATGAAACGAGTATAGACTTAAAGCCTTTTACTTGTATTTCAGCAGCCTCTTCAGAAATGTCCGCATCCTTTCCACGTAGTTTCTGCAGCGCGGCTTCAAACTCCTTTTTGTGGCCCATTTTTGCCTGCATTTGGCAGAATCCTAAAATTCATTCCAACAATACAAATCCCTCTCTTCCAACAATTCAGATAAGAAGAGTCTGGTGTTCATCTTGATTTGTTACCAGCCATCTAGGAGACTCTGGAATGAAAAACAGGCCGAACAGTAGGACTGCACAGGGGATTAGACCTGCATAAACCACAGATGTTCACGGTGGTTTCAGACTTGGACTTTTCTGTGCAACATTGGCACTAAACTTGAATTATGCTACTTTTTCTGTTTTACCAATTAATGCCAAAACCCTCCAAGCTAATACTGTCCCGATTATGAAGGAAACGGACACTCCAGCAACGATCATAAGCTGTGGAGAGAAGAGAACATGTTAGGCCCAGTAGGTTCTGTAGGATGTACATATATACACCATCTTGCACTTGCAAAAGGGCAAAATTTGCTACAAGCTAAGGCCTTTTGCCAATAGCTCCATGCTTGCAATTTTAACCAAGAATGTTCATACAAAATCTTTGCCTGATTGACAGCAGTCAAAGCTCCACGGAGATTTTTGGGTGTAATTTCAGCTATAAATATCGGTACCTGGACATGAATTAGAAAAAGATTAACCAATCTAAACCGAAGAGAGAGCCTCATGTTGTCACTGTGAATCGAGTCCAGCATGGTGTCGTAGAACAACTTGCTACATCAAATTTATGTGGTACGAAGTGAGGAATTACCACATAGGAAAGGACTCCCATTCCATATCCCGTGGCCAATCTTCCGATATCCAGAGCCAGTGCTCCCTAGTTTACTCAAAATTAAACAGAACAGAGAGTTGATGAGACTTGAAGTTCTTATCCAACTAATCGATCTTCACCTATGATGAGGCTTGTAAATAGGATATGGACACACCTCAGCAAAGTAAATAGCAAGCCAGCCTGCTACACAAAGAGCGCTCGCTATTCTCATTGTCTGCATTTTGAGGAAAATGTTTTTGCTGTCACGTCCTCCGTCCATGATATGACTAAATCCCAAAGCTAAAACTCTCAAAGAGTCTTGAACAACACTGTTCTGTTTTACATTGTGAAAGACGCACCAATCATTGCACCGAATGTCAGTATGGATCCAAAGACTGAATACTGTTGAAAGACACATAAAGAGTAACTGCAAATCAGCTTGAGTTCAGGAGAGCAAGAACTTCAGTTACCATCTAGCTAATGATGCTATAAGTTACTGAACGTACGAGAATCTCAGTGGAAAGCTATTCTGAACAAACCTATCACTTCGATCAGAAACCTGAATGATATGCAGTCACAAATTTCAGCTGACGATACCCAATCTAAATCTCCCCATTTTTTGGTTTTCTTGTCCTGAGGTGTCCAACAATGGAACTCAATGTGAAAATTCGGTATACATTTCAATCGTTACAATGCAGAAAGAATAAGATGTCTAGAGAAAGAAGTATCTCTACCTCAAAGCCAACATCCTTATTTTTGAGAGTCTTGTTAATAACGTTTTTGATCATACAACTCGTCCATATTATGGACCCGGAATATGAGCAGATCGTTACTTTGATTTTCTTGTATATGGGCGCCTTCAGTGATAAGTTCGATATCGAATCGAAGCAACGAACAAAGACAATGCAACATGTGCTTCTCAACAACGAACAAAGACAACGCAACATGTGCTTCTCAACACTCGCAGGTAAATTCGACATACCTCAGCTGTAGAGAGACCAAGTTCCTCCACTATAGCATCCTGAGTTGGTGATGAATAAGCTGCCTGAAAATCCAATGAAACAATTTCTCCTTAGATTCAATTAATCACATCCTTTTCATTTTAACCATTACTATTGGACCTGGACTTTTCAAAAAGAAATTGCATTTCCTACTTAAGCAGGTCCCGAATTCATAGGAACCACAAACCGCAACGAATGTGGTGAAATAGACCATCCACGGACGACCCTTATCGGTTCCTCCATCTTTGCCAGCTCGGTCCTTCTCTTGCGGCACAAGGAGCCGCTCTCTTACTCCTTCTCTGTCCCCAGTTTCTTGATTTTCAATGTCCTCGTTAATTGCCATGCTAGTTCGCCTTACAAAAATGCTCCTTCGTTCTCTATCTGACTACGTACAAGGAACTAGCAAATCTATAAGCTCCAGAGAAGATAAGTTCTCTTTCCAACGTGGCTAGTCTCCTTGCTTTATATGGATGACTCGAAATGAGAAACCCCAAGTGCTAATACCGAAACCCTATCTCCGACTGGTTTATACTCGCGGTTTCTAGGAATTCCTCGCTGACCTCAGTCTTGCAAACTGGCAAGCAACTCTTTGCTTTTCTGACTCGCCTCCGTTAATGGTATTGGAATCACTAATGGAACAGAGTCTCCGAATACAGCAGGATCACAGATGTAAAGGGCTGCATCGCTCTTTATGGGCAAGGAGTAAGTAAAAACATGGAACTGGATTTTCTCAATGACACGGCTCTGGATAAACACAAAGTAAAAACCACGGACAAAGTTCCATCTTTTTCAGCCAACCACCGGCTAGGAAAACCAGAGTGTTTTTCTAACCTGGAAAGTAATTAAGTTCTGTCCATTTTTCCATGGAGACATTGTTATCTTCAATTTTAACCCACGTTTATCGTGTAAGAAAGATAAGATCTCAATCAATAGTTTCTTATCTGTAAGATCCCGGGCCCCACTATGTAATATTGTCCGCTTTGGGTCACCCGCCCTGGCGCGGATGCACCGCCATCCCAGCCACGGTCTTTTCCCTCACGGCTTTAAAACGCGTTACACGGGTTAGAGGGACCCCGAGCCTTAAAAGCGGCCAAGATCTCCCTCCCTAGGCGATGTGGGACAAGAGGGAGGTTATCACACTCTCCACCTCTTAACGAGAATAGCGTCCTCGCTATGGCCCCCGGGCACAGGCGACATTCATCCAGTGCCGCGTGGTCTCACACGTGATCGGAGTCGGCTCTGTCTACTTGCAACATCCGGGCCCCACTGTGTAATATTGTCCGCTTTGGGTCACCCGCCCTGCGCGGACGAGCCGCCATCCCAGCCACGGTCTTTTCCCTCACGGCTTTAAAACGCGTTTTAAAGCCGTGAAAAAGACCGTGGGCTAAATAACGGTTCATCCGCGCAAGGGGACCCAAAGCGGACAATATTACACAGTGGGGCCCGGGATGTTACATTATCTCTTTGGTGCAATAATAAACTATCAAGAAAAAGAACTGTTCTGCTAGAACATTACTTTTCTTTAGGGAATTTTCTTGACCGAAACCCTTTTTTTTTTCAATTGGACGATGAGCAAAAGATAATTTCGGCCGGACCTTCTCGGGACACATTATCTACCGTTTCTATTTTTTAAAAGAACCACTACATATGCGAACAAAAAAGCATGCATATACCCTCCTTTGTGGTCAGTGACGGTTTTGATGTCTGCTCAAATGGTAAGACTAGATAGCAGGAATTTCAAAAAGGGATGTTTTTCATCTTTCCATAGTGGCCAATTTTGCGGAAAATGGCAATTTATAGAGGCAAGAGGTGGACAGAATTACTTTCTACTAAGGACGTCATGCACTGCCGAGGCCCATGAATCTAAAGAATTCAGCCACCATGAAGCCAGCCGACGGGAAAGAATTCACAGGCACAACGCAATGGACCATAAAGTTGCAGAGCACATTAGCCAAAAATATCCAACCACCATTCTTCAACTACTTTATTGGTCCACATTTGCTGCATCTCCGTCTTCTTTCACTTCACGATTCAGAATAGGCCAACAAAATCCAGCAAGAATATATAGCTGTGGCATGCTCGAAAAAGGGAAAATATCAAAAATATATCTTACTCTTGATCTAATAGCCACTCACATATTTTCGTTTTGATAAATATCATTCACATACTTCCAAGACAAACCCCCCATTGAGAACATTAATTTGCCCCTCCATGTGAACTCATTTTAGCATCTTCTTACGGTTTGAGCAGACTGAAAAAAGTGATTTTTGAATGGTAGAATTAGTGTAGATATTTGTTATTTTCAAAAGAAGAGGTAAGTGGTCATGGGATGAGAAATAAGGTGTATTTCGTTATATTTTTCTCAAAAAACTTAGACAAAACAAACATGCTAATCTTATAAGCACTTAGTGGGATTTGTATTTCAAATGTATTAGAAGAAAAAAGACACAACAAATGTCATAACTTTTGTACAACGATCACTTAAATACCATAACTTTTTATTCAATCACTTAAATATCATAATCGATCACTTAAGCACTGTAATTTTTCATTAATAAGGAAATCCAATGTGAATGTTCTTTAAAAGTTACAACACTCAAATGATCAATTAAAGATTATGGCACTCAAGTAAATATTTTTTTTTTTTTAAAGTCATGACACTCAAGTAATCGAAAAACAATGTTATGGCACTTAGGCGAGCACCGCACGGAAGTTATGATACTTGTGGTGTCCTTATCTCAATATCTTAATATCCTTCTTCCATTCATGACACCAAATCCCATAAAATATAATAAAAAGCACACGGAAAAAAAATTATTTTAGCTAATGTTACATAATTACAAGCATCTAATTAAGTAGAGATTAATTAGGCCGATTCAGGTTTTAGAGGCAGACAATCATTTTTGCTTAACCCCTACTAAACAAAGCTACGAACAACAAGCGATTGTTTTAAGCTAGTGGCTTTGTTTAAGCATCCAATAAAAATCAGCAAGATTATTTATCACAACCCTTTTAATATAAGAAGTTTTAGGAACTCTTATCATCATCTTGAAGAAGGGTAGCTGGGCAAGCGTGATTAAAACGCCCAGGACAATGACAAAGCAGCCTTCCCTAATTTAAAGGGAAAATAGGTGGACGCGTTACAACTTGCCTCGCCTTATAATATATATATATATATATCATGGACTAAAATAAGTCAGTTGCGGGTCCCCCTTCTGATAAGGTCAATCCACTTGTTGGAATGGAATGAATTTGATTGATAGAGAGGCTCTGGATTACCTGAGGGAGCGGATGTATCCTAATTGCAGAAATAATATATTAAATGTAATAGAGCATATGCCACTTTCATTTTACACGATTGCATCTAATCTCAGAGACCTAGACTCCTTTCTTTTCTTTTCTTTTTCTTTTTTTAATTTTCGCACCAATCTTCCAATTTGTGTATAAAAATATGATACTATCAACAAGAGGAACTTGAAAAATTGTTCTGCCGGCCTCGCACTGACGAAACAAAAATAATAAAGAGTGAAAAGTGACAGATTATTACCAAAATGAAATTGACAAAAAGCTGAGAGGTTAGGTGAGGTGATCTGGGAAAGAAATTTATGTATGAACCAGATTGTAAAATAACCTTAGTCTAAATTCTCGATATTTCTTCTGCTATACGTTATGAAATGAAAAATCTCTATTTGGACAAGAAATTTTTCTTTTCTTGATGATTGTGGATTATAATTATACAATTACGCATTACTATAAGTTTTCACCAGCCTATTCAATGAACGTGGCTTCATCCATAAGGATACAACCAAGGATGCATAAGAATCGGATTTCGACCAAGTCCAGAGAACTAAACAAGGCCTGGTTTTCCTCTCTTTAGGTAGACATCCTGATTGTGTAGACCATCTTATCCACCAGGACATGTAATTCCCTATTTTCAAGAGTACGATGCCTAAAGAAACGAACATTTGGTACTCTTCTTTCATCCTGCTCTTATATTTTACTAAACAAGACAGATTGCCATACGTATAAAGATGTATAATTAGAGAAGATCCAAGAGAATATACTATTAAAGGATCGACTTATTAAGACATGGCATATGCAACTTGAGTTCATTATTTAATCTGCACCTTTTAAATAAAAATACAAATATCTTTTCGTTACTTATAAATTCCTATGTAGGCTTGATATGAAAAAAATAAAAAATTGTCCTGGCCATTACTATTTTAATACCATACATTTTTTATGTGCAACAAAAAAGAAACAAAGAAAAGATTTGCATATATTTTGAGAAAAAAAAATCTAGAGATTTTAATTTTGCCTATATGGATGAAACAATATCTTTTATTTAATTTGAGAGATTTTGTTCTTATCTTATTAATCAACATCTTTGCTAGTGAATACAACATATTATTACAATTTTCTTTTTTTCTTCTCGAAACCAAAGATAGTATTACTTTTTATGTAATAGAGATTATAAATTCTTTATTTTAAGGAAGGGCAGGGGTGAATCACCTATAATTAATTTTTTTCCCCTAGATATCAACATAGAGTACATAAAACAACTACTTGCCCCCTCTGGACTTTTGTGGTTCTGCACAGCATATATAAATCAAATTCAATTTGTTTATGGCAACATGGAATATTCTCTGAGCAACGAACTGTTGCTTTGACCTCACTTCCTCCTTCCTCCTCCTTCCCTCGCTTGGACGTTAGCTTCAGGACAAAACAGAGAGCGGGTCGCTGGCCGAAGGACGCAAGGACGCGAGGCTGCGCCCGACGTTCGCCCAGGAATGTCGTGCCGTACAAAGCCAGCTAGTTTCGTCCTTGAAGAAAAGGATAGAAACGAGATAAATGGGAGAGAGAGGCGGCAAAGGGAAGGGGGGTCTCTCCGGTCTTTTTGGGTTTGTTCGGCCGAGGTAAAGCAACCGAGAGAGAGAGAGGGAGAGAGAGCTAGTGAGAGTGAGAAGGTGAGGTCGAGAGAGAGAGAAGGAGCGAGCCAGAGAAGAGACGGAGCTCGAGGGTGGCTGCTTCTGGAAGGGTGCGGCTGAAAACCAAGGAGAGGCTAGAGCCGCTCGAGAGGGGAGACCAAGAAGGTGGATAGCGAGGGAGAGCGGGAGAGAGAGGCGACTGTGTTCTCTCTCGAGTTCTTCGGGGGAGGCTGGAGACAGCGAGCGCAACAGAGAGAGTGAGATCCGAGAGAGTGAGCAAAGGGTGAAGCGGAGAGAGAACCGAGAGTGAGCCGAGGGATGGACTGAGAGAAAGCAGAGACCCAGGAACCGAAGTTCGTTCTCGAACAAGCCGGCCATCCCCAACATAAACCGGCGATCTCCAGCCAACACCCTTGAGCACGTGGTGAGTTTTCTTTGGGTTCGATCCACTTTTATCTCGATGATCCTAGCTCGGTGCAATGTCGAGGCGGCCGACCATAGCTCATTTCGCTTCAGGCTCACCTTCTGGCCATCGTCGCCGAGCCAGGTAGGGATGTTCGTGGTCAAACACTTCTCTCTGGGAACTCCGTTGCTTGGTTTTATTTAAGATGGAACCGAAACGATCGCTGGGTCTCGTTTTCCCTAGTCCACCAGCATGCTCGATTTGAACGAGTCGTCCCTTTTGTCGAGTTTGAGCGTCACTTGCTGCTTTCTTTTGAGTAAATGTCTTGGAGTACTGCCATTTTCATTCTCTGTTGATGGCTGCTGGAATATGCTCAAGACTCCTCCCTTTCGTTTCAGGAACACACCCTTTAAATTCCCCCCTGGAGTTTCTACATGAAAATTGATTATTTACTGGTTTAATAGCATGCGAGTAATGACTGGACTTTATCTATTTAGATATGGTGGCGGACTTTTGACTAGTTATGCACCGTTCAGAATGCCAGATTCATTTGTAGAGGTTTATAGAGGAAGATTTTGTTCACTGTTTTTCTAAATTATACAACAGGTATTTATAATTTTCATTTCTAAAATGTAATTTCCTTTCAATTTCGGGAGAGGAGGATCGCATTGTTTCTTGGTGCAACTGGGCAAAAGTTTCTATTTGTGTATTGCTCGTGTGGCACATATATTGATTTTTTGACAATCCTCCCAACAGCTTACTTGGCGACACCTAATCACATATCGTTTGGCTACATTTTGCTCTTCCTATGTTGGATCATGGGAAGACAACTCGTTGAAAGGACGAGAAGACATTTTTAGTTTCCGTTAAAAGTATATGCAATCACTATGTTTATCTTCATATACAGCTTGAGCAATTTCTCCACCCGTGAGATGCGGTTGTCGAGGTTGATTGATCTTCAGTTTTACTTGGCCTACAACTCATAAGCTTTGCTATTGCAGAATATTTGGCAGTCTATTGCAATACTAATTGTGATGCAGCTTTACAGCTACGAGAGGAGACAGAGCAAGTATATCCAATCTGATGACTCTAAACTTATGGAATTTGGAGTACTTGAATTTATTAAGAGCTTCCTCATTTGGCACAACGACAAGATAGTGTGTATATCAAAGTTCTATGCATCATTGTCCCCAATTAGTCTCTTTGGTTTCCTTTATCTGCTCGGTCTTGTCATTTGTTCCCTTTTACCTAAAGCATCTCGAATCCCATCAAAGTTATTCCTTCTTTATACAGGAATTCAAGTGATGACAGAATATCTCTTTCAGATGTGGGGTGCCCAGGCAGGAATGTTTCCTGGACATAACAACTTTAGTTTAGCCAAGTTCTTGGGTTTTGAGTTATTTCAGTCGGCTTTTAGGGCATAGAATTGGGTTTAAGGGGAAAAGTGCTGGTGATATCTGCTTGTACCCTTCAATACAATGTCTTCCGTTGGTTGCAAAAAGTACCAACTCACATTTTGAGCAAAGATTACACCGAAGAACCTTGCACTCTGTTTTTATCAGCAGAAGAAGTGTTTAGGGATTTTTCTACTTTGAACAGGGAAAGCTGATATAGCTAGTATAAGCATCTAGAGGAGAGTAAATAGGTTTAAAAATAATTTCTCGAGATATGAAAGCAATACTAGGCAGACAATAGAAATGAAGCTCTCCTTTAGTTAACAAAACGAACTATGATCAAAGTAAAACAGAGAGTAGGGAAGAGAAAATTGAACATAAGAATTATACTGGTTCGGCTTATTCCAAGCCTACGTCCACTCTTCTGCACTGACAGCCCACTGGCTGGATTTCACTATGAACAAAAGAGATGTTACATCAATGCTTTCCCCTGATTCCACGGTGTAGATATTCTACCACACTTCCTCAAGGTATCTCGAAATATAGACTCTTTTTTGCGTACAAGATTTCGCTCAGTAAATGGATTGACTAAAAATCAAGGAGCTTCAAACTTTGGAATTCTTCTATCGTGCACACTCTCGAACAACTGGAACGTCTTCATTTTATACTTCTTTATGCCATCATACTTGTTGGCACTTACCAAAGGAATTCTTCCAATCTTCCCGTTGGACAGAATCAATTAGGAAGATCATTCGAGCTATTAAAGGAACATGTCGATAGCCCATCAATCTTGCTCGCCCATACAATCAGGATCTTGGTTTCCATAAGTAGAACCTTCCAAGGATACTTCACCAATCATCGGATCCTTAATCAATCTTGATTCGAATAAAAAGAATCTGTTATGTCACATCCAGCCAAGAGATCTTCTCCGCCGATAAGGCCAAATCCTTAATAAATCACTCAGTTCTGGATAGCCTTTCTTCAACGGATTAGAAACTGTCAATGAGAGTAGACTTTGAGTCTTGAGTCTGGCAGTCCGGAGGTCTTCAGACTTTAAATAGTAGAGTCTACAAATCTTCAAACTAGACTGATAGAAACGTTTTGTCAGCTTCAAAATATTCTAGAAAGATTTCTCCAACAATCTCCCCCTTTTTGATGGTGACAAAACTTTCCTGCAGATTTGAACAACTTTGACCTGCAAAACATTACTCAAGTAATATGGATATCTCATAAAGATTAATAGCTTAATGATAACACTAGAATCTGCAACCACAGAAAATATGTTAGTCTTTCATGAGAGTAAAGCCATTCATAAGATATCAATAATACTTAATATAAAAGCAGCAGTCAAATCCAAATCCACATTCAATCCTTATCCAGACACACAAGTCAAACATCAAAACAAACTAAAATTTCAACAAGTTAAGTTCAAAGTTTCAAAGCTTGCATCTCCCCCTTTTTGTCATCATAAAAAAGGTTGAGATGGAATAGAATGAAGTCAAATTTGCTTGGGAACGCGAACAAGCTGGTAATCTTCCATAGACTGAATGATGCCTTCCAGCTTTTTCAAGTTTTCCCTTAGATGAGCCACATCTTCACCTTTAGCATTGGCTTGAATCTGAATAGCAAAGGCTTGGATTTGATCAGACAAGGTAACGGAAGAAGCTTGTCCAGCATTCTTCAAGTTCTGAACCTCGCACTCCAAAGCATATATCTGACCCCGCATTTCCAAGAGAACATCAAGTATTCTGCGAAAATCTGTTGTATTATCAGTCTGCGTACTGGCTTCAGCACGATCTAATGGTGTAAAGGCAGACGATGGTATATCAGCATAATCACGCAGATTTGGCGATGAAGCATCATGTCCTTCCTCAGGAAATTGAGAGGCATGAATGTCCTCTAGATCTGCTGGAGAGCGGCTTACTCCTTCACTTGTAACAGGATATGAGGTCGTTCCTCTTTGCTCCCCATCTCCCCTTATTTCTATGGCTTCAGGTGGAGAAGGGTGTTTTTCATGCTCTTCTTCCTCTTGATTTTCTCTCTCTTCTTCTTCTTCTTCTTCAAACCTTTCCTCCTCTGCTTCTTTTTCTTCAGCTTCTCTCTCCTCTTCTTCTTTTTTCTCTGCTTCTTGCTCCTCTGCTTCTCTTTCTTCTTCTTCTTTCTCTTCTTCTTCCTTCTCTTCTTCGTCTCTCTCCTCTGCTTCTTTCTCCTGTTGTTCCATTTCTGGAACGGAACGACTTAGCTTCTTCAATGCTATAGCAGAAATGGTGAGATCATCCTCATCATCTTCATTCTCTAAGAGGAGAGCTCCTCTTTTTGGATAGAGCAACCATGGGCTCCTTCCATTTTCTTTTCGCTGCAGAAGAGACTTGATGAGTTTTGATAGGGGTTTTCTCCTTAAATTTCTCCAACGCCTTGTCAAGTTCTTTCAAACGCATTTTGGACACCATTTTCAGTCCTACCACCATTTTGTCACACGGTCGAACACATAGAATTTGTGGAGGCTGAATATTCAAATGTCTGAATATCTTTGACACAAGACCTGGATAAGGAAGTTGGCCCTTGTCTTTCACCATTGCTCTATACATGTGGAACATAATAGTGTGAGGAAGAGAAAAATTTTTCCCAGCATTGATGGCGTACATCAATTTTGCCTATGAGTTTGAAACATCAGTCTTGGAAGTTGATTTCGGTCTAAGGCAATTGATCACAATCTTGTGAAGTAGAATGTTGTTCGCACGCATCCTTGAGTAGGAAATCCTTCCCTCTGTTCTTCTATCTTTAACAAGTTCCAATGTGGCACGAGCAATAGAGACATTGATGGGTTGATATCTTCCTCTCTCAACCCCAATCACATCCGCCAACATATCCACATCAACCACAAAGTCCTGATCTTGGACACTAAAAGATATTATATTCGCATCTAAGAAACAAAGATTTGAATAGAAATATGCAGTTAATTGAGCATAGGCTTCTGTGGTGTCGGAACAAAACTGCTCAAGTTGAAGAAAACTGAACTTTTCCCTCAAGTTCACATTCACAGCATCCAGGAAATCAAAATCCACAATCCTAGGGTTTATCACCCTACGTCTCAACAATTTGGAGTATAGATCCTTCTGTTCCTTCGATCTAAACAACTCTGTCCTTTTTTCCTCGAATTTTCGTTGCAACACCCATTCTCAGTTGAAATTGGTTGTACAATTTGTCATCATCATTTCGATTTGTCGGATTAAATCCCCCAACACGCGAATCACTTGGGATATTTGCAAGGGCTTCTTCTGCCATCCCCTTAGGAGCAATTCCCAAAAGCTCCATTTTTCGCAAAAAGATGTACTCATTCCCATATCCCTTGTCCTTAAGAAACTCATCGACGTAGTTCAATGGAGTACCAATCCTCTTTAAAGCACGGTAAAGCTTATAAATAAAAGAGGGCCTTTGAATTCTTATAGGATCTTGCGTCTTCAACGATTTCTTCCTCTTGTTGATGACCCACACCCTGTGGACTAGTTGGTGGAGAATGACGCTGTTGAGAATGTTGCGGGCTCTGTTGCTGACTTGATGACTCCTCTTCCTCGGTGAGATCAAAGTGAGTAGGCCCCTCACTCATTCGCCGTGGTCCCCTACTTGCGATCCTCGAAGACTTTCTTGAAGACGACATCTTTCTTAGTCTTTGAAAGATTCCTTGCTTGACTTTCCCAAGAAAGATGACAATTTTTTCGAAGATTAAACAAGGAAACGAGACGGGAGTGGAAGATGGATGCTTTTTAGGGTTTTAGAGTTAAGCGAATAAGAACCGACTGTATATAGCCCAGTCGAAAGAGGGAAATACCAAACGTCATAAAGGAAAGTGAAAAGATGCCTCTTTTAACAATAACTGTCTTTTTCAAAAACAAATAACTGCCATTTTAAATAGAAATTAATTTTTGAAAAGGTAAAATTGCACTTTTCACGAAAATTGAAGATAGCATAAATCAATTATAAATAATTGTACCTTTCCGAGATTTAATATAAAAGACAATAAAATAACTTACAATCAAGACCATGATTGTCTCGAGTCCGAGAGTCTCTAGACTTTAACTTCTTCAAGCTTCAAGATGTTGAGTCTGGAACGGATGATATCAAATTGATTTTTCTCCAAAGGCTTTGTAAATATATCCGCCAGTTGGTTCTTTGAATCAACAAACTGAATCGAAATTTCTCCATTTTGAACATGATCTCTAATGAAGTGATGTTGAATCTCTATATGCTTTGCTCTTGAGTGAAGAATTTGATTTTTGGTAAGATTGATTGCACTGGTGTTGTCACAGTTAATCTTCGTGCATGAATCTTCAATTCTAAAGTCTCTTAACTGTTGTTTTATCCACAAAATTTGTGAACAACAACTTCCGAGAGCTACATACTATGTCTCTGCTGTAGAAAGAGCTACTGTATTTTGCTTCCTTGAAAACCAAGATACTGTCCTGCTTCCAAGTAACTGACAGGTACCCGAGGTGCTCTTTCTATCAACTTTGCAACCGGCTAGATCTGCGTCTGAGTATCCAAGAAGAGTAAAGTCTCCCTTTTTAGGATACCAAAGACCGATGCTTGAAGTTGAAGCAATGTATTTGATAATACGCTTTGCAGCATTTAAATGAGATTCTCTAGGGTCTGCTTGAAATCTAGCGCAAATGCAAACACTAAACAAAATGTCAGGTCTAGAAGCAGTAAGATAAAGAAGTGAACCGATGATACTCTTGTATAGCTTCTGGTCAACTTTCTTTCCTCCTTCATCTTTGTCTATTTTCAAGGAACTTGACATAGGTATATCAGTCTTTTTGCAATTTTCCAGTCCAAACTTTTTGACAAGATCATTAGCATATTTTTCTTGATGAATAAAATTCCCTTCCTTCAATTGTTTCACTTGAAGTCCAAGAAAGAAGGTTAGTTCTCCCATCATGCTCATTTCAAATTCATCCTGCATAGACTTAGAGAATTTCTTGCACAAACTTTCATTAGAGGATCCAAAAATAATATCATCAACATATATTTGAACAAGTAAAAAACTTTTGCTTTCTCTTTTGATAAATAGAATAGTATCTACTTTACCTTTGACAAAGCCATTTTGTATTAAAAACTTACTTAGCCTGTCGTACCAAGCTCGAGGTGCTTGCTTTAAACCATACAATGCCTTTTTCAATCTGAATATTGAGTCTGGCTTCCTTGGGTCTTCAAACCCAGGTGGTTGTTCCACATAGACTTCCTCATGGATAAATCCATTTAGGAAAGCACTTTTGACGTCCATTTGGAATAACCTGAAATTCTTATAACAAGCAAAAGCAAGTAATAATCGAATTGCTTCTAACCTTGCTACTGGTGCATAAGTCTCATCATAGTGTATCCCTTCTTCTTGCGTATATCCCTTGGCCACGAGTCTTGCTTTATTTCTTACAACTTTTCCTTTCTCGTTCATCTTGTTCCTGAAAACCCATTTAGCTCCAATAATAGATTTACCTTCTGGTTTAGAAGTCAACTCCTAGACATCATTAATGCTGAATTGTCTGAGTTCTTCTTGCATAGCTTCAATCCAGCTTTCATAAGATAAAGCTTCTTCTATGCTTTTTAGTTCTATTTCAGAAATAAGAGCCACAGCACTAGACTCTTCGCGCCTTTTGGATCTTGTGCGAGTTCCTTCATTAATGTCGCCAATAATGAGATCTTTGGGATGACTGGACTTATGCTTCCAGTTACTGGTTGATTTTTCAGGTTGATGATCACTTCATTCATTTGAATCTTCAATAACCACTTGTTGCTGGTCTTTCAGAGTTTGAGCTGTTTCTTGAGTTTTAGACTTTGTAGAGTCTGGAGCAGGTTCAGATTCTTCAAAATGAGTCTGAATAGATTCATTTTGCATAGAATCCTGGAATGTGACATTCATTGATTCCTCCACAGATTGACTATTCTTGTTATAGACTCTGTAGGCTTTGCTTGAGGTAGAATATCCAAGGAAGATGCCTTCGCCTGATTTTTCTTCAAACTTACCAACTCGATCATTTACATTTTTCAATATAAAGCATTTGCATCTGAACACATGAAAATATGAAACAATAGGCTTCTTTCCTTTGAATATCTCATAAGAGGGGTTTTTCCAGAATAGGCTTTAGAAAAACTCTATTGATAATATAACATGCTGTTGAAACTGCTTCAGCCCAAAATCGTGAAGAGATGTTACTTTCAATTAAAAGAGTTCTACTCATTTCTTGAAGAGATCTATTCTTTTTTTTCCATAACTCCATTTTGCTCTAGAGTATATGGAGAGGAGAACACATGCTGAAAACCAGATTCATCACAAAATTTTGTAAAATCTTGATTTTCAAATTCACCTCCATGGTCTGTTCTTATACTTGAGATAACATACCATTTTTAATTTTGAACCTTTTTAGCAAATTTTTCAAAATAAGAGAAGGTTTCAGACTTACTTGCCAGGAAATATACCCAAGTAAATTGTGAGTAGTCATCCACAATTACTAGGCAATATTTCTTACCTCCAATGCTCTGAGTTTTGGTTGGTCCGAAGAGATCCATATGCAGAAGCTGCAGTACACGATTAGTGGAAACTTGATTTATTGGTTTAAATGAATTTCTTACCTACTTTCCCAATACGCATGGTGTGCATAGATCAGACTTTTGGTATGATAAATTGGGTAGACCACGAACAAGCTTCTTTGCTGAAATTTTGGCTATTTGCTTCATATTGATGTGCCCAAGCTTTCTGTGCCATAAGCTCTCTTCGTCTTGAATTGAGATTAGACATTGCGATTCATCTGGTTTCACATCCAAGAGGTAGATCTTTCCATGTCTTCGACCCATGAATGACTGAGTAGAATCTTTACTGGTTCCTGAACATATTCCCTCTTGAAAGTAGATTTTGAAACCAGTATCACACAGCTGACTGATACTGAGCAGATTGTAATTTAGTCCCTCCACTAGGGAAACATTGCTTATTGTGAGGTTTCCAATCTTTACAGTTCCAAATCCCACAATTCTTCATTTGATGTTTCCTCCAAATGAGACTTTTCCACCATTTACTTGAACGAGCTTTATAAAGCAATTTGAATCTTTTGTCATATGTCTTGAGCATCCACTGTCCAAATACCATTTTACATTTTTCTTGATAATGACCTGCATTTAAAAAAGAGACTCAAGCTTTCTTTGGTACCCATATTTTCTTGGGTCCATTGGTGTTAGTATGATATGCGGTATTTGCCCATACTTTCTTAACAGGTTTCCAAACCATAGGACACACTTTTTCAAAATGATCTGCACTATTGCACTTTGAACATCTGAGAGCATTTCGATCTACTGGTTTTACAAAAACCTTTTTGAAATGATTTTTGTAAGCATCTCTTGTGGGTCTTTGCTTAATTCTTTCCTTCACTTTAGGAAAATCAATTAGATGAATGGTTTCTGCTGTCATTCCTAAACCAGATTTATTGAAATAAGGTCTTTGTGCTGAAAGAATTTTCTCAAGTTTCTCAGATCCTATTGAAAATTTCTTTGAAATATTTGATGAGTCAAATTTTAAAAAGCATTTTATTTTAAAAGATTATCTTCGCTTTCTTTAAGAGTGGAAACATTCATGTCTAAACTTTTAACTCTTTCTTTCAAAACATTTTCCTGTTGTTTTAGTGCAGAGTTTTCCTTTTTAAGTTCGGAAATCCTTTTAAGAGAAGTCTGAAGACTAAAACACAGCTCATCAATGTATTTAGAAACTTTAACATGGATTTTAAAGTTACTTACCTCAAATTCACTGTCTGAGTCTGTTTCAGAGTTTGAGTTTGAATCTAATTGTGTCATCATACATATATTGGCATAATCATCATCACTTTCTTCACACTCTGTATCACTCCAGGTTTCTGCTTTAAGAGCCTTTCGATACTTTTCAGCTTTTCCTTTCTTCTTCCTCAGAAGAGGACAGTTGGATATGATGTGTCCATTTTTCTTACATTCAAAGCAGACTACATCTTTGTTTGATTTATCATCATCAACAGACTTGGTCTTTTGCTTTTGAAAACTCTGTTTCTTTGGATTGAATCTTCTTCCTTTTC
The DNA here is from genome assembly GCA_014182545.1 of Eucalyptus globulus. Lineage (NCBI taxonomy): Eukaryota > Viridiplantae > Streptophyta > Magnoliopsida > Myrtales > Myrtaceae > Eucalyptus > Eucalyptus globulus. The sequence goes on along the minus strand of CM024724.1, from coordinate 14,066,478 downwards.
TGTTAAGCTTTATGAATCTTCTTATCATGAGAGCAAGCTCCTCATCATCCATATCGTCTTCAGAATCTGTAACATCAGAGTCATCATTGGATTTTAATGCAATGGATTTCCTACCTTTAGGATCTTCATCTTCATTGATTCGCTCCACTTCATAAAACTGAAGAGTTCCAACCAACTCATCGACAGATAGTAGCATGATTCTTTGTGTCTCTCTTATTGAGGTCTTTATGTGATTCCAATCCTTGGAGAGTCCACGCAGTAGCTTGTTTACCTTCATGGGATCAGAAATTGGTTGACCTTGATTTTCAAGACCATTCACGATTTCTGTAAAACGGCTAAACATGTCAGTTATAAATTCTCCTGATTTCATTTTGAAGGCTTCGTATTGACCGAGAAGAATGTTGATTCTGGTCTCTTTCACTCGATCAGTTCCTTCATAGGTGATATGTAATCTTCCCAAACTTCTTTTGTTGTAACACAAGAAGATATTCTGTTATATTCAGTATGTGACAAAGCACAATATAAAGAATAAATTGCTTTTGCATCAAGGGTTTGTCTCTTGATTATCTCTTCCTGAGTCATTTCACTAGACTCAACAGTTTCTTTTCCTCTTTCTGAGACAGATGCAGCTTTAGGAGTGATTCATTTTTCTACAACGTCCCATTCCAGAGGATCCTTTGATTGTAGGAACGCTTTCATCTTGTTTTTCCAGATGTTGTAATCCTTTCCATCAAAGTAAGGTGGTCTGGTATTGCTTTGCCCTTCCACCAGCCTTGGAGCTAGCATACTAGCCATGGATCTTTAACTCTGAAGTAAAACACTTCAAACAAAGTGAGTACACAAGCTCTGATACCAATTGATATAGCTAGTATAAGCACCTAGAGGGGGTGAATAGGTGTAAAAATAATATCTCGAGATATGAAAGCAATACTAGGCAGACAATAGAAATGAAGCTCTCCTTTAGTTAACAAAACGAACTATGATCAAAGTAAAACAGAGAGTAGGGAAGAGAAAATTGAACACAAGGATTATAGTGGTTCGGCTTATTCCAAGCCTACGTCCACTCTTCGCACCGACAGCCCACCGGCTGGATTTCACTATGAACAAAAGAGATGTTACATCAATGCTTTCCTTGATTCCACAAAGTGTAGATATTCTACCACACTTCCTCAAGGTATCTCGAAATATAGGCTCTCTTTTGCGTACAAGATTTCGCTCAGTAAATGAATTGACTAAAAATCAAGGAGCTTCAGACTTTGGAATTCTTCTATCGTGCACACTCTCGAACAACTGGAACGTCTTCATTTTATACTCCTTTATGCCATCATACTCGTTGGCACTTACCAAAGGAATTCTTCCAATCTTCCCGTTGGACATAATCAATTAGGAAAATCATTCGAGCTATTAAAGGAACATGTCGATAGCCCATCAATCGTGCTCGCCCATACAATCAGGATCTTGGTTTCCATAAGTAGAACCTTCCAAGGATACTTCGCCAATCATCGGATCCTTAATCAATCTTGATTCGAATAAAAGAATCCGTTATGTCACATCCAGCCAAGGAATCTTCTCCAGTCGATAAGGCCAAATCCTTAATAAATCACTCAGTTCTGGATAGCCTTTCTTCAACTGATTAGAAACTGTCAATGAGAGTAGACTTTGAGTCTTGAGTCTGGCAGTCCGGAGGTCTTCAGACTTTAAATAGTAGAGTCTGCAAATTTTCAGACTAGACTGATAGAAACGTTTTGTCAGCTTCAAAATATTCTATAAAGATTTCTCCAACAAAAGCAAGCCACCTGCAGATTCTCCTGCAATTCCTTGTGAAGCAGAGGGCGTGAGAAGCAATTTGTCTTCCTCAGCCTCTGGTTTTTCTCAAGCATCAAATAATGTACCCACAGCTGGAGGCTCTGGGGTGGCAGTGCTAGAAAATATTCTTTTGGATATAGTTGGGGAAGCACCAATGAAAGTTACAAATCGAACAAGAAAAGGATTTTCACCACGAGAAGGGAGAGATTTGAAACGTGGAAGACAATCTTCATAGTCTATATAAATTGTTGGATGGAGAACATGTTTAATCTCTTTGGCCTCGAAATAAACATGGTGGCCTTGCTCCTTGCCTGCTTTGCTTTGTTAAATGCCATTTCTATGCTTTATATTGCACTTCTCGATGCCTGCATACTTCTAAATCGCAATGTCATTCGGAAATTATGGCCAGCACTTGTCCTTTTGCTTGCTTCCATTCTTGTCCTAGAATACTTTGTCATTTGGAGGAGCACACCATCTGCCAATTCACAAACATCAAGCAAGGCTGAGTCTGTATTTCCTTTCGAATTTTATGATTCTCCTGCCCCATGAATGCTGAAAGTCTTCATGTGATGAATTCAGCCGATCATTCATTTGAGTTTTCCCATTGCAAGATCATTGAGGCTGAGAAGGATGGTGGAGGTTCTTTATATGATTCAGATAAGAAAGAGAGAGCCAGAGGTCAAGCTGAGGATAACTCTATAGTTTATGCTGTGCAGCTTTTAGGAGATGGCGGTTAGTTCTCTTGTAACCTTCCCGAACATCAAGCCGTAAGACATGGATGCCGGGGGCATACTCAAGCGCTTCCCCGCACCCGATCAACGGCCGGGATCACCGACGAAGCAGCAGAAGTTCGCGAGATCGAAGCTCCGGGTCTCCATCAACTTGCTGGACAACGAAATCTCCCTCCTCCACAGCCGGCGGAACCTGAGCTTCAGCGAATCGTCCGCTGCCGCCGAACCTCCGACTTCTCCTTCTGCATCTCCCCACTCCTCGTCCTTGGCCTCAGCGTCGATCAGTCGAATCTTCAAAGGGAAGGCTCCGGCGACGGCGAGGGGGAGCCTCGAGAACGGCGGTAGCGGCGGTGGCCCCCGTGGGGGGCGGCAAGCGTACAGGAGCACGAGGACGGTGGTGGAGGTGCTGCAGGAGCTGGACGCGGACATAGTGGCACTGCAGGATGTGAAGGCGGAGGAGGAGAGGGAGATGAAGCCGCTGTCGGAGCTGGCAGCGGCATTGGGGATGAGTTACGTGTTCACCGAGAGTTGGGCGCCGGAGTACGGCAACGCCGTCCTCTCCCGGTGGCCAATCAAGCACTGGAAGGTCCGGAGAAGATCTTCGACGACACCAATTTCAGGTCCGTCATTTCGTTTTATTTTATTTATTTATCAATTTCCATAAAATTTTTACCTGTTATTCTTGACATCATTTTCGTAATTATGGTGACGATGATATGCTCTCTTTCTCATTTTTTTTTTTATGCTCTCTTTTTCATTGAGCAAGTGGTTTTCCTAGGCGATTTCGAAATTTAAAAGATATTTTCATTTATTTATCGAGGCGTCCACCATTGAAAGCGAAGTTTGATAATATATCATAAATTAATATTCCCTCTGGACATATTATATAATTTTTTCTTACGTTTTTCCAGGTGAAAAGATTAATTTCGCAGAACCATCTACAACAGTGCAAATCCACTTCGGATAATTGAAATTTTCGTTGAAATTAAGGTAAGGTGGATGTAATAAAAATTCACAAGACCAAAAAATAAAAGCAAAAACATAAGCTTTTGCCTAGCCATCAGAATTTGTGGATGAAAATCTTGCTGTCACTTGGTTTATATTTTGTCTTTTTTTTTTTTTTCCTCCCCTTTTTAAAACTGTTCTATTTGGAATTATCTGAATGGAGTTGTCCAAGAACTGATATGGGATGAATTTAGAATATTATTCACGAGAACCCTACCACAAAAAATTCAAGAATTCCCCAAGGCTTTTCTCCCACAGCCTGTTTGCCTTTGTACAACTTACGGAAAGCTATCTGCAACAACAATGGTGGGCCTTTCTAAGGATCCCAGCACCAACTGTGAGCAATGCCAGTCAGAATTAAAATATAAATTAAAATAAAAAAAAACCTATTTTTTTTCTTTCTATGATTTTAGATATGGGTTCTCCAGAGAATTTTCATTTATCAACAACAATAACAACAACAATAATAATAATAATAATATCTTTGATTATAACTATACGAAATTCGTACGAGTGTGTGTGATGAAAGACTGTCTTGGACTTCTTTCATTCCTCTTTTTTTTTTTTTTTTTCATGCATTTAGTGGGTTGATGAGAGTCAGTGTTGAAGATCATTTTGTATTAATTGCTGATATAGTCAAGGGAATGCTTAGGAACCCGCTAAATTACATATATATATTTTTTGTGCTTTAGTATTTAAATAAGGAGTTGGGAAGATAAACGAAGGATAAGATCTATGGCATACATTAAATGAGGGCAGGGTAAGGTGTACCTAGGTAGGACAGTAACGTGGGGAGGATTTTGCTTTTGCTTTATTTTATGTATTTGCCAAATCAGATGCTTGACCTGAAGACTATACAAGGACTACTCATCTTCAAGGAAAACTACATTTCTCTTGAGCGAGACAGACCGGATAGAATCAACTTATTTGAGACACCTCTCAATTGCTTGTCATGGACATTGACTTTCGCGTTCGATTAATTAAGCCGCGCCTTAGATAGTGAAGGGATTATGTTCTTTCGCTGTGTGAAAATTCAGAAAAAGAAGAAAAGGGTGGATTGAAATATAATTGATCCACATATTAAATCGATAGGAATCGAAGTGGCTGTGAACTCGATATTTTTTATTACACAGGAATGTTCTGAAGGCAACAATAGAAGTGCCCCATGTTGGGGAAGTGAACTTCCAGTGCACCCACCTGGATCATCTCGACGAGAACTGGCGGATGAAGCAAGTCGGCGCCATTATCCAGTCGAGCAATTCTCCCCACATCTTGGCCGGTGGCCTCAACTCTCTCGACGAGACCGATTACTCGCAAGAACGGTGGACTGACATCGTCAAGGTATGTACATTTCTGTCATGTTTGATGTGATATTTGTTAGCACGTCAAACTCGATTAGTAAATAGCTTAAGCTATGGCGATTTTGTAATCATGGGCACCTGTGTTTGTTACAGTACTATGAAGAGATGGGAAAACCGACCCCAAAGGTTGAAGTCATGAGGTTTCTGAAGAGCAAGCAGTACACAGATGCTAAGGACTTTGCCGGAGAATGCGAGTCCGTGGTCGTCATTGCCAAAGGACAAAGTAAGAACTCACTTGTTCGCTTTCCCATCTTTCGATTTTTCTTTTTCGCTCTATCAAATGGCTAATCTAAGGTGCTTTTCGAGCATGATGCTTCTCTTGCTCGATGATCACATGATTGGCTTGAATGGACGGAAATTCATAACATTTGAAGCATGATGGTCATGTTGAATATATACGTCCGTTATTGTCATCACTTTATCGATATCAACCTTTGATGTGAAAATCCGTGGTATAAAAATTGAAGTCCAAAGTCTTTTTTTGAAGTGATTATTGTCTAAATATGTAATTTGAAATTATTTATTCTATTGCAGGTGTGCAAGGGACGTGCAAATACGGAACGAGGGTGGACTTCCTACTAGCGTCACCAGATTGCCCATACAAGTTCATTCCGGGGTCGTATTCGATCCTGTCATCAAAAGGGACATCGGATCACCACATCGTAAAGGTCGACGTAACGAAATGCGAAAACAACCCTCCCCATGAAAGCAATGGCAACAACAATAAAATTACCAAGAAAAGGCGACGACAGCGCAAGCACCAGGCCGTTGTAAAGATCTCAGGCACAGCTCTTCCTTCAAAGGGTATATGGACAACGAACACATTAAGCAAAGTCGAATGACATTGCATTTATATCTCCCTTTTCTTTTCGCTCTTTTCTCAGCTGCGGCTCCTGTGGCTGCTGTTGAGTGATCTTGGGCATGCTGGCTTCGTCAATTTCTGTGTAAATCTTCGATTGTTTTGTGCATCTTGTCTTCTCTGTTTTTTTTTTTCCTTCAGTTTAGAGTTGAAGAGTTCAAGAGGGGAGGGTTCTGGTGTGATGGCTTGCTCACATCTGTATAGATTTCGACACGACAGAAGTGAATTCTTACGTTTCAACTAAGCATTCTAAGCGGTTCTGCCAAGTTCTTTTTCAGTATTTTATGCCTTTTCTTTCCCCTTGTAATCTTAATTGCAAGATTCAGATTAGTTTTGTCGAGGGCGACATCTCAAGTTGACTTTGCTGAGGTTGAGGTTAGAGAATGCGATCGTATATCTTTAGATTTAACTGAAAGTTGAAACGTTTTAGATTAGAAGTCCTTGGAATAAAATTGCAAATTTCGAAAATTGAATTTTTTTTGTTAAGTTGGACACCAAGTGATTGATAAAAGACCCAAATATTTCAAATGAAATACCTTTAAAAAGCAAATAAGGAAAAAAAAAAAGTTGCGAAGTCTGGTAATTATGAATTCTAAACATTTGTGACAGTAGTCGATGTTTTCATTCTTTTTTCTCCAGTTTTGAAATTAGCATTGGAAAGAAGAAAAATGGTAAGTTGGTGCAATCTACTTCGACATCTTAACAAATACCTTCTGTGATCTCTAAATGGAGCCTTAATGAGCATTATAAGTAAAAGTTTTTTACTTTTTCTCCATTGCGTCGAACATAGTACCTACTCTAGTGATTAGCTTAACTTTTCATTTCAATCTGAAAGCTACTCACCTACATTTATAGGATCCTTAATATAAATTACCTGCTTGTGCACACAATCTTACTTGGCGAATTCTGTCATCTGCACTAGTTTAAATACATGCATCATTCAAGAGCGCAAGTGCCTTTGATGGCTTATGGCCTGAGGCATGGCGTAATTGTTTTTTTGCCTCGTCAAAAGTGTTGCTTCAGAGGACCTGAATATTCTTTTGATAGGAATCGTCTGTTTAGATGATCGTAATTGCTACCATTGGTAGAACACACTACCAATAACAACATGATAGTTGCGGTGTGCATTCTAGTCGAACAACGTAGTTTCAACTTCGAGTTGTGATGCTAACTGTGCTCGCACTTGTGGTTCTAAAATGTTGATGAACAGAGCTGAATCTGACAAGCTACTGCCATTCCTGTCGTTTTGTTGGATCAGTAAGAGGTGGTAAGGTCTGTTCCACATCTTGTACCTGGCCGTAATCTTGCTTGTCCTTCATTGGAAGAACAAGGAATGAGAATAAATGCTGCATTAGACGCTGCACATGCACCAATTTCTCATCTCTCGAACCTCATTGCCGACGGCCACCGGGCTGCAAACTTCAGGGGACCTTTCCAACCATCAGACTTTTAATGGCTCGAAACTTGAGCCACTTGGTATTTAACACTTAGCTCGACATTCTGCGTCGTCGATCTTATTTGGTTTGGACTACCTACTGGCGAATCTCTTCATGTAAAGGTTTGGCTTGGAATTTTACTTGTCAGCATAGTTGCATAGACATGGCGGTTCTGTTCTTTTACCCATCAGTGCATTTGACTCGTCATGCAACAATCTGAAAAAAGCTTTTAATATGCTATTTGAGAGTCAGCTTTCAGCAGTGATCTCGAACAATTTCGTGTTCTCCAAACCGAGACTTGTTCAGAGTCATTGAAAGCCTTCAATTTCTGACCTTGTACTAGGAAGGTCCTTCCTGCTTCATCTGTTTCTAGATACTTTAAAAATCATCTAAAGTAATTGAAAAAGACCATGCGGAAAAAGTTAATTGCTGTTGTACTTGGCGAGGCGACCCAAGTTTAAGTAGCAGAATGCGCTTTTGCTACTTCTCTATGTATTCTTACTCCTGATGAATGGCGTTGTTTGTAGCTTCCATTCAGGAGTACCTTCCTAATTCGGCATCAGGTCAGGGTTCTCTGTCTGCAATTTCTGAGTGAAGTGGATATCGCGCGTTCCTTATCAACATTGGTGTCTGGAGGAATGTTTGCTAAGCAAGAAAACTCGTGCAGGGGACAAGAGTGACGAATATAGTACTTGTTCGGAAGAATGTAAGGCACCATCTCATGTCTTGTCATTGTGTGAGTGCACAAATTCTTACTGCATTGAGATATTGTGCTTTTGTAATACATCACATCCTGTGACACGACATCACGTGTTCAATTTCTACTCATCGTAAAGGCAAAAATTGATAGCCACTCTGTCTATCCTCTTTGACGTGCACCAATCGTTCATCGGGTAGGTTAGGACCCATACAGAAACAAGAGGTCGAAGTCAGAGATTGCTTGAGCAGGTAGCTGATGTCCAGCTGGCTGATCTAGCGGGGATTGAAGGGTGGGGGTGAGAGCTTTTGATGGAAATAAGAGAGATTCATTGCTCAAAATGCAAACATTGACATGAAGAAAAAATTATATTGTTATGCCAAGAGGATTCATACGAAACAAAAATTATAACGAATGCCATACGACATTCATTATCATTTATAAAACATGGACATAATGAGTCTAACAGAAAATACCAATGCTATATGAAAAACATGTAAAAGCTTCATTGATTACATTATCAATGATGGTACCTGCTAGTAGTGTTAATTATATTTCGCATCTCATTTCTACAAGAGGTGAACAATCACACAATACATGATTTTGTAAACTCATTGTCGTGGTCAAATTGGTAATTGCCAGAAATTATCGAAGCACTTGACGAAGATGAGACTAGTTCAAGTTCTATCTCATTGTTGTCATCATCAATTGGTGCCTCTATCGGATACAAAAGTGGTTTTGGAGGTAGTTGCAGTTTATTGATATCTCCTTCAAGCATATCTAGAACTTTCCTCATTGATGGCCGATCATTAGGGCTCAGTTGTATGCACCATAGCGCAACGATTATCATCTTCCTTGTTTCTCTTTCCTCTTCTATGACTTCTACCCTCTCAACCTCATTTTCTCTGCTGAGTTGATGATAAACCCACAAAGGAAAGTAAATTTGACTTGAATGCCCTGCATGTGCATTTATATTTCTCCTTCTACCGGTCATTTCCATTAATATCATCCCAAAACTATAAACATCGGCTTTATAAGAAATGCCACCAATGTCTTTGTAGAATAGCTCAGGTGCCATATAACCCAAGGTTCCTCTTGCTCCAGTCAACAATACTATGCTATGACCGATGGGATAAAGTCTTGCAAGTCCGAAGTCAGAAATTTTCGGAGTGAAACTTTGGTCTAGGAGAATGTTGTGCGGCTTGATATCAAAGTGTAGAATTTGCATATCACATCCCCGATGTAGATACTCTATCCCTCTAGCTATGCCAAGAGAGATCTCATGCATTTTCTTATAATCAAGAGGACCATCACCATCCTTATTCGAAATGTGTTTATCCAAAGAGCCATTCGGCATGAAATCATAGACTAGAGCTTGTTTGGAGTAATCGAAGCAAAAACCAACAAGTTGCACTACATTGATGTGGTGGATCCTTCCAATTGTGGCCACTTCACTAATAAAATCTTGGCCATTAGATTCTGGTTTGTTCAAAATCTTAACCGCAACTTCATTGCCACTTCTAAGGATTCCTCTATACACAGAGCCATATCCCCCCTCACCTAATTTGCATTTGAAATTTTTTGTAATCTTCTTGATATCTGAGTAAGAGTACCTTATGGGCAAAAAGTTGTTGTGAACTTGTAGGAATTCTTCGATGTTTGCGTCAATCGCCCGGTGCCTTCTCATCCACTTATAGATTAGAAGTATCAACACACATGGAGCTCCGAGTATGAATTTTGTGACGTAGTTGGCTACATAGAAATTGTCCATAGATTAGCGCAGTGCAATAATTTTTTTGTAAACATAATTGTTTTTAATCAGAGTGCTTCTTGAGATCATCATAGTTGTGAGGAGAAAAGGCCCAGCAGTCATACCCAAGAAAAAGGCGAGGCGCCAACCTACAATTTCCGCGTACCAATGCTTGGTCCACGTAGAATTAGCGGTGCCTGCAACAGATTAATTAGAGTCGGTGATCAATCAATGAAGAATTAAATTTATCATTTTAGCAGTTAAACATAAATATAATTTACTCTCCTTGACAGCGCTCAGATCACAGTTAATTCAATTCACCTAGGGAATCCATGCTATCGTAGCATGACATTTTCCTTGAAGAAAAGCGATTTTGCTTTTGTTCACCTATATATACCAAATGATTCATAAGTTCACGTCTCGCTCCCCGTAATTCTAATTTACAAACGTAATTCAATACGCGTGCAGTTTTTTCAACCGCATAACAATAACAGCCATGCAAGGGACACGAGCAACAATTAAATCAACCATTTTTCCCCAAACAAAAATGAAGTAACAATGTCAAATCCAGAAAAGCTCCAAGACTCGTAAAATAAACGAAAGCAGCGCACGCCGACCCTACTAAGATATCTATTTAAACTTTTCTACTTAAGTGATGTGGCAATTTTTTCTATTATGTTTTTAAAGAAACTAGTGTCTTAATGTGTGGATTTTATTAAAAATACCCAATTAAAACCTGCCACGTCACTTCGTAAGTAAATTTTGATCAGATCTCTCAGTGAAGCTAGCATTTAAGGAAAGGAGGAGGAGGAAGAAGAGAAAAAGAAAGAACAGCTCAGGGGAACGTCGCTTACGGAAATAATAGCCGCAATCTCCCCCTCGGTTAATAAAACTTAAGAAGTGACATGGAAAGGGTTTTTCCACAGAAAAGCGGTGCGGATAGGTGAGAGTGAATCCCTCGACCATCTTGTTGTGGAGGTCCTTGTATGGTAAGCTCCCATACTGATCCCCTTTCCGCCATGAGATTTGATCCGATGTGAATGCCATCATGGTTACGGTGCAAAAGTCCTTGATATCCCTTACTTGTGATTGGTGTAGTACAACGTATGAGTACACCTTCATTTGAGTACACCTTCATTTGGGAAAAATAAGGAGTTGTGTCGGCAGAGTGTGCGCCCTCAATACATGGTTTGGCATCAATATAAGAAGTAGAAGTAACAGGTTGTGGGCACTTCATGAAGGCCACAATGGCAATGTCATCTGACAATCCATATAACTCACCAAATGTACTAGTAGTCCAATTGAAGATCGTCAATGGGTAACGAGGAAGGGATGAGCAATTACCCTTCTGCAGTCCGTCATCAACCACTGTGATCTCACCATAGAAGTTATTTTGGTGAATAGAGATGTAATGAATCGACTTCACATAATATCGGCCAGCATTTAAATATAGAACAATGCGGTTATTTTCACAAACTAGCTCATACCAAGAGTGACCGCAGTCTTTTGGATCGTCTTTCAATCAAAAAGGATAACTTATGTTACGGATCTCACCGCAAGATGAAGGGGCACACAAGTGATTCTTCTTCGCATCGCAGCTCGTCCCTAACAATAGCAGAACATGCAATATGAGAAGTAAAACAGGGAGCATGAATATCGAACTGCGAGAAATAATCATCTCTTTATGGTTTGGTCTGATGCAATGGAAGTTTTAGCTCACTTGGTAATGCGAGGGATGCTTAATAAAGGGTTGGGAGTCATCGGTCATCGAAATGTCCAAGTCAACCCTAAAACAAAGTCTAGCGAAGAAAAACTTAAAAAGTATGGCCCTGCAAAAACACGATCTCGAGTGAAGAAAAAGTGAGTCTCATGTGGAAATTGCAGCCCTTGCAGAAGGCAACAAAAACACGGTGTTGGAATTATTTATGGTGTGGCTTTCACATTGATTCAAAAAGAAACTTCTTTGCAGTTTCCAAATTGACTTTTCTTAGTACCATAAATAAGAATTGATTTGAATGTTTTGTATTCTAAAATGAATAAAAAATCCTTTCGAGTGAAGCATTGGCATTCTATTTTCTTTTCAAGGCTAATACTCCATGTATGTCGCTTATTATATTGTGAAGACAAAAAGGAAATACATATCGTATTTTATTATATGAGCTTTTTCATTTTTAACAAAGAACAAAAATTGGTAACAAAAATAGCTTATTGATGGGAATATTAACTTGTATAATGTCGCTTTTGGCAAAAGTAAAAGGAAAACATGGAGTAAGTGCTTCTTGGATGGTGGAATAGGTTATGAAAGAAAGAAAGCAGTGCAATAATTGCTATCGAGGGACCGACGCACCTAGAAAGCAATACAATAATTGCTATCGAGAGACCGACGCACCTTGACTAGAACCTCGCTAACTTCGTCGTCACGCAAAGACTATAGATGCAAAATTTGACTTCAAAAATATAAAGCAATGTTTATTTATTTACTTTCGACTTTAATATTTCAATCACTCTCCCACAATTTTGCTAGATCTATGAACAATACAATCATCTCTTTCCTATAACATAACCACTTAATGATTGAACTGATCAATTTCAATAAAACTGTCATTTTGTCAAATGAAAGAAATGTTGTTGCCTACTTCATCATCATCTTCCATATCTCTGAATGTGTGATATTGAAGGTGTCATGTAAGTTCAAATGAGACTATCGGTCAATTTACTTTTGTGAACATAACATCAAAGAGTTTCGCATAGAAATTCTTCTCAGTGAAACAGACACGCCTTCAAATAGTTGTAATTAGCATTTACCATATATTTTTCAAGCTAATGCATACACCTAAGTATAATTGAAGAGACTGAAATGGATTTTCCATATAATACAGCAAAGTTTATTTTAACTGACGCATCCAATGACGTTTTAACTGCACATGTTCAATTTTTTGTAGTAATATTATTACTGATTACGTTTTTAGTTTTCTTTTTATTGCATATTAACCTTTCTGGAAATTGGTTTGTTCTGCGAGCAGTTCCACACGCAATGATACCTTAGTTGCTTTCTATATCATCATTAAATATTCAGCAATTTTTTATTTTTTGGTCGGTAAATATTCAGCAATGATTAGTCAAATTTTTAAGTAAAAAATCTCTTGTTGAAAGTATCCTATATTATCTCTTGCACGTACACCAAAAGATTCTGGACATAAATATGCAAATTGATGTATCAACTATCAATTCATTCAGTGCCATATAATACTATAGAAAAATAATAATCTGTTTCGTAGTGTAGGATCTTTCATTTTTGACAAAACTGAAATTTGTAACTGAAAAGATTAATAACGGCACTGAAGACTATCGTTGTACGTTATAAGAAAAGAATAAAGGTCACACAATAATTTCTCACCCAGCAATAGATGAACGCGACCCTCAATTTGAAAGTCACTTGCTTCATCATTGCCTGACACGCACGAAGACTATAAGTGCAATATTCGCATTCATAAAAATAAAGCAATACGTGCTTCTTCACTAGCAATTGAGAGTATTATTCTTGTAAATCAATCACTCACTCTACTCACTCTCCTGTCAAATAACCCCATCTCTTTCCCGCAATAAAACCGAATGAACTGACAGATCTCAACAATAACGTCGTTTTATCAAACAAAAGATGCTGTTACCTGCTTCATCATCATTTTCCATCTCCAAATGTGTGGTATTGCAAGTGTCATGTAAGCTCAAATGGGACTACAAGGAAGAGTGCTGCCATTTTCATTCTCTGTTGATAGCTGCTTGAATCTGCTCAAGACTCCTCCCTTTCGTTTCAGGGACCACCGTGATCACGAACACCATCCCAGCGGCGTTAATCACCGCATAAAGAAGGAAGGTTCCTGTGAAGCAAGCGAGCAGAGTTATTTGCTTTCGACAAGTTTTTCGGAAGCATATTCTGACATTTTTCTCATGGGAAGAATGCTTTAGTATGTACTACCGGTCAGTTAATCATTCTACAGAAAAACCCACTTAATTTTTTTCTTTTTTAAATGATATGTCGGCTCAATTTTCGTGATATTCGAATTTAGGCAGAAGTTGCTGTAAACGCGTTGATTGAAATAAATGGTCTGAATATGGATTCGAGAGCATGAAGAACGGAGCGACAGACACCTCCAGCTCCAAATAGGATTGAAATGTTCAGGAAAAGCTAAGTCTCAAGTCTGTAGTTTAGTCGAATTCGCACAACAACTCATGTTCCAATGTGAAAAATGTTTATCGAGCTCCTGCCAGAGTAACAGTTCAAAGAGTATTTTCAGCAGAGTCGTACCGTAGGAGCTCCAGCTCATTAAGTAGTTGAAAGTGTAGGAAACTGCCCAAGCGCCGAACCAGTTCACTAGTGTTGCGAAACCTCCAGCTACTCCTTTGATATTAATGGGGAAAATCTGAACTCCAGCACACATTACATGATTGGCAAAAGAATTTTGAAACTCTTGTACTAATAACACCAGTTACGAAAACAACCCTTTAATTTGATAAGCATGAAACTTCGGGGGATGTTTAGGATTACCTCGGACATCACGACCCAAGGAACTGCGCCCATTCCAGCCGAAAACGCTGCTATGTATAGCTGAGCATTGGAAAAAACAGAACAGAAAAATTTATACTAGGGAGTTGTTGCGGGGGCCAACTGGTTAGAGCCAGAAAGAGATCAAGGCAGTTGAGATTATTACCAGAATGCCGGTGACGGCAAGTATTGGGACAGCATCAGCCGCCAGATCATGAACCTGGCTCGGAAGATTCTCAAAAAATTACTGGTTGACAAGCATTGCAAAGCTGAAGGAAGACACGAGGACTGATAGTATTTACCTTTAGAAAGAATGAAAGGGCAGTTACTATGCATCCCAGGACCAATCCTGTCCCCGAGATCTGCGATTGAGAGAGAGAGAGAGAGAGAGAGAGAAGTTATGGGTCAAGTTGCAGAACTTGCGAAAGAGGCAGAACCAGAAAAGCTTTGTTACTATAGACATGATTTCTTAGCTTTCATCTATTTTACCAAGAGAAGGGGCTTTCTTCCAGCTCTATCGACCAGTGCAGCGCCAATAGCCGTGACAATAACCTGCAAAAATTTACTCTTTAAGCGTGACGAGTATAAAACTAGATCCCCAGCAAAGAGGAAAGGGCAAGAATTACAGACCTGGAGGATTGCATAAGTTATGGTTCCAACGCTGGAGGAGAAACCTGAGGAGATTGTACAAATGCAATTATAAAGGCGAGACTAATACCTTGCTTGTGAGATTCAACACTAAATTATGTGAACAGCTCATTCAGTGATAATTAAGTAGACCAAAAGCATTCGACATTGAGAATTATACTAACCCATTTGAATATTAACTGGATTATATAAATTGGAACCCCTGCTTTGCTTTTTATTTAGCTTTTCGTTCTGGAATCTAAAATGCAAAGCATACTTTCATATTTGTGGTGCCCAAGAGCTTCTGCTATGAACTGCATACCTGCTTCCTCAAAAATATTGCTTGTATAGAAACAGACATCATTTATCCCTCCGAACTGCTGGACGACCATCAATCCAACACCAATCTGGTCAAAATTTAACAAATTTGTCAGCAAAAAGAACAAAAATGGGAAATATCACCAAAAGTACAACTACTGCATATTCCCAATCCACAGGGCATTCCAAGAAAGCAACGAAGGAGGGACTTTATTGGATACATAGCAGTAAATACAGAGAGAAGATTACAATGATGGAGCTCAGATATCTTCTCTGAAATAGATCGAGAATGCTGGCTTTCGGGAGCAGTTGAAGAGTTTCGATGTAGTCCTGTCAAGAAAAACAAATTCGATCATGTCAAAGCTCCACGGAGATTTTTGGGTGTAATTTCAGCTATAAATATCGGTACCTGGACATAAATTAGAAAAAGATTAACCAATCTAAACCGAAGAGAGAGCCTCATGTTGTCACTGTGAAATGAGTCCAGCATGCTGTCTTAGAACAACTTGCTACATCAAATTTGTGTGGTATGAAGTGAGGAACTACCACATAGGAAAAGACTCCCATTCCATATCCCGTGGCCAATCTTCCGATATCCAGAGCAAGTGCTCCCTAATTCACTCAAAATTAAACAGAAAAGAGCGTTGATGAGACTTGAAGTTCTTATGCAACTAATCGATCTTCACCTATGATAAGGCTTGTAAATAGGATATGGACAAACCTCAGCAAAGTAAATAGCAAGCCATCCTGCTACACAAAGAGCACTCGCTATTCTCATTGTCTGCATTTTGAGGCAAATGTTTATGCTGTCACGTCCTCCTTCCATGATATGACTAAATCCCAAAGCTAAAACTCTCAAAGAGTCTTGAACAACACTGTTCTGTTTTACATTGTGAAAGACGCACTCATTTTCTGCTTACCCATTTACGGCCAACAAAATCAGCTATTGGTCCTCCGGTAATTGCACCAATCATTGCACCGAATGTCAGTATGGATCCAAAGACTGAATACTGCCGAAAGACACATAAAGAGTAACTGCAAATCAGCTTGAGTTCAGTGAGAGCAAGAACTTCAGTTACCATCTAGCTAACAATGCTATAAGTCACCGAATGTCCGAGAATCTCAGTGGAAAGCTATTCTGAACAAACCTATCACTTCAATCAGAAACCTGAATGATTTGCGGTCGCAATTTTCAGCTGATGATACCCAATCTAAATCTCCCCATTTTTGGTTTTCTTGTCCTGAGGTGTCCAACAATGGAACTCGATGCGAAAATTCAGTATACATTTCACTCGTTACAATGCAGAAAGAATAAGATGTCTAGAGAAAGAAGTATCTCTACCTAAAAGCCCACATCCTTATTTTTGAGAGAGTCTCGTTTATAAAGTTTTTGATCATATGATTCGTCCATATTATGGACCCGGAATATGAGCAGATCATTACTTTGATTTTCTTGTATATGGGCGCCGTCAGTGATAAGTCCGATATTGAATCGAAGCAACAAACAAAGACAACGCGACATGTGCTTCTTAACACTCGCAGGTAAATTCGACATACCTCAGCTGTAGAGAGACTAAGTTCCTCCACTATAGCATCCTGAGTTGGTGATGAATAACCTGCCTGAAAATCCAATGAAACAATTTCTCATTAGATTCAATTAATCACATCCTTTTCATTTCAACCATTTCCATGGGACCTGGACGTGGCTAGTCTGCTTGCTTTATATGGATGACTCGAAATGAGAAACCCCAAGTGCTAATACGGAAACCCCATCTCCGATCGGTTTATACTCGCGGTTTCTAGGAATTCCTCGTGGACCTCAGTCTTGCAAACTGGCAAGCAACTCTTTGCTTTTCTGACTCGCCCCCGTTAATGGTATTGGAATCACCAACGGAACAGAGTCTCCGAATACAGCAGGATCACAGATGTAAAGGGCTGCATCGCTCTCTATGGGCGAGTAAGTAAGAACATGGAACTGGACTTTCTCAATGACACGGCTCTGGA
Organism: Eucalyptus globulus; assembly: GCA_014182545.1. NCBI lineage: Eukaryota > Viridiplantae > Streptophyta > Magnoliopsida > Myrtales > Myrtaceae > Eucalyptus > Eucalyptus globulus. The sequence goes on along the minus strand of CM024724.1, from coordinate 14,049,341 downwards.
TAAAGACAAAGTAAAAACCACGGACAAAGTTCTATCTTTTTGAGCCAGCCACCGGCTAGGAAAACCAGAGTGTTTTTCTAACCTGGAAAGTAATTAAGTTCTGTCCATTTTTCCATGGAGGCATTGTTATCTTCAACTTTAACCCACGTTTATCGTGTAAGAAAGATAAGATCTCAATTAATAGTTTCTTATCTCGTTGGTGCAATAAGAAACTATCAAGAAAAAGAACTGTTCTGCTAGAATGTTACTTTTCTTTTGGGAATTTTCTTGACCAAAACCCTTCTTTTTTTTCCAATTGGACGATGAGCACAAGATAATTTCGGCCGGACCTTCTTCTGGGGACACATTATCTTCCTTTTCTATTTTTTTTAAAAGAACCACTACATATGCGAACAAAAAGCATGCATATAGCCTCCTTTGTGGTCAGTGACGCTTTTGATGTCTGCTCAAATGGTAAGACTAGATAGCAGGAATTTCAAAAAGGGATGTTTTTCATCTTTCCATAGTGGCCAATTTTGCGGAAAATGGCAATTTATGGAGGCAAGAGGTGGACAGAATTACTTTCTACTAAGGACGTCATGTAGTGCCGAGGCCCATGAATCTAAAGAATTCAGCTACCATGAAGCCAGCCGACGGGAAAGAATTCACAGGCACAACGCAATGGACCATAAAGTTGCAGAGCCCATTAGCCAAAAATATCCAACCACCATTCTTCTACTACTTTATTGGTTTTGCTGCATCTCCGTCTTCTTTCACTTCTCGATTCGGAATAGGCCAACAAAATCCGGCAAAAATATATAGCGGTGGCCTGCTCGAGAAAGGGAAAATATTAAAAATATATCTTACTCTTGATCTAATAGCCACTCACATATTTTCATTTTGATAAATATCATTCACATACTTCCAAGAAAAACCCCCATTGAGAACATTAATTTGCCCCTCTATGTAAACTCATTTTAGCATCTTTCTTACGGTTTAGGCAGACTGAAAAAGTGATTTTTGAATGGTAGAATTCATGTAGATATTTGTTATTTTCAAAAGAAGAGGTAGGTGGTCATGGGATGAGAAATAAGGTGTATTTCGTTATATTTTTCTCAAAAAACTTAGACAAAACAAATATGCTAATCTTATAAGCACATAGTAGATCTGTATTTCAAATGTATTAGAAGAAAAAAGGCACTATAAATGTCATAACTTTCGCCCAAGGACCACTTAAATACCATAACTTTTTATTCAATCACTTAAATGTCATAATCGATCACTTAAGCGCTGTAATTTTTCATTAATAAGGAAATTCAATGTGAACATTCTTTAAAAGTTACAACACTCAAATGATCAATTAAAGGTTATGGCACTCAAGTAAATATTTTTTAACCACTGGGGGTTCGCCTCAGTGGCCACCCTTCCAACATGGAAGGGGGAGGTGAGGGGTTCAAATCCCCACCTCCTCAGGGGGGGATGGGGGTAGGGACGCGTAAGTTTCGAGAGTGGGTTGCGACTCTCACGCCCTGCAAGAGGCAGGGCACAGGTCTGCGAGTGAGTGTAGAGTAGGAATAAAGTAGGACTGACCAAAAAAAAAAAGTAAAGATTTTTTTGTTTTTTTAAAAAAAGTCATGACATTTAAGTAATCGAAAAACAATGTTATGGCACTTAGGCGAGCACCGCACGACAGTTATGATATTTGTGATGTCCTTATCTCAATATCTTAATATCATTTTTCCATTCACGACACCAAATCCCATAAAATATAATAAAAAGCACATGGAAAAAAAAATATTTTTGCTAATATTACATAATTGTAAGTGTCTAATTAAGTAGAGATTAATTAGGCTGATTCAGGTTTTAGAGGTTGCCAGTCATTTTTGCTTAACCCCTACTAAACAAAGCTACGTACAACGAGCGATTGTTTTAAGCTAGTGGCTACGTTTAAGCATCCAATAAAAATCAGCAAGATTATTTAGCACAACCCTTTTAATATAAGAAGTTTTAGGAACTCTTATCATCACCTTGAAGAAGGGTAGCGGGGCAAGCGTGATTAAAACACCTAGTTCAAAGACAAAGCAGCCTTCCCTAATTTAAAGGGAAAATAGGTGGACGCGATACAACTTGCCTCGCCTCACACACACATATATATAACCCCAAAGGCATGGACTGAAATAAGTCATTTGCGGGTCCCTCTTCTGATAAGATCAATCCACTTGTTGGAATGGAATGAATTTGATTGATAGAGAAGGTCTAGATTGCCTAAGGCAGCGGATATATCCTAATTGCAGAAATAATATATTAATTGTAAAATAGCATATGCCACTTTCATTTTGCATATGCCACTTTCATTTTGCATGATTGCATCTAATCTTAGAGATCTAGACTTCTTTCTTTCTTTCTTTCTTTCTTTCTTTCTTTCTTATTTCCCCTCCAATCTTCCAATTTGTGTAGAAAAATATGATCCTATCAGCAAGAGGAACTTGAAAAATCGTTCTGCCGGCCTCGCACTAACGAAACAAAAATAATAAAGAGTGAAAAGTGACAGATTATTACCAAAATGAAATTGACAAAAAACTGAGAGCTTAGGTGAAGTGAGCTGGGAAAGAAATTTATATATGAACCATATTGTAAAATAACCTTAGTCTAAATTCTCGATATTTCTTTTGCTATACGATATGAAATGAAAAATCTCTATTTGGACAAGAAATTTTTCTTTTCTTGATGACTGTGGATTATAATTATACAATTATGCATTACTATAAGTTTTCGCCAACCTGTTCGATGAACATGGCTTCATCCATAAGGATACATCCACGGATGCACAAGAATCAGATTTCGACCAAGTCCAGAGAACTAAACAAGGCCTGGTTTTCCTCTCTTTAGGTAGACATCCTGATTGTGTTGACAATCTTATCCACCAAGACATGTAATTCCCTATTCTCAAGAGTACGATGACTAAGGAAACGAACATTCGGTACTCTTCTTTCATCCTGCTCTTATATTTTACTAAACAAGACAGATTGCCATACGTATAAAAATGTATAATTAGAGAAGATCCAAGAGAATATAATATTAAAGGATTGACTTATTAAGACATGACAAATGCAACTTGAGTTCATTATTTGACCTGCACCTTTTAAATAAAAATACAAATATATTTTCGTTACTTATAAATTCCTATGTAGGCTTGATATGGAAAAAAAAAAAATTGTCCTGACCATTACTATTTTAATACGAAACTAGAAAAAAGAAAATCACCCAACACTTTTTATGCCCAACAAAAGAAACAAAGAAAAGATTTGCATATATTTCAAGAAAGAAAATCTAAAGATTTCAATTTTGCCTATATGGATGAAGTAATATTTTTTATTTAATTTGAGAGATTTTTGTTCTTATCTTATTAATCAACATCTTTGCTAGTGAATACAACATATTATTACAATTTTCTTTTTTCTTGGACAGAAAAAAGAGCTTGGGCTCGGAACCAAAGATAGTATCACTTTTTATGTAATATAGATTATAAATTCTTTATTTTAAGGAAGGGAGGGGTGAATCTAGGGGTGAGCATGGTCCGGGTTGGTCCGGGCCACCCCTTAACCCTAGGACCAACTCGTACAGTGTCGGTCCTCAATTTTTAGGACCGAGGACCGACCTTATTGAGCCTGGGACCAAGGACCAGACCGACCCAATGGGTTCGGTTCGATTCCAGGGTCAACCCGAGACCGATCGATAATTTTTTTCGTCTTATTTTTTATACTCCCTAAAAAAACAAACCTACAAATTCAAATTACATATCTATCGACAATGCGACATTGTGCAACTAAACTATAAATACCAATACATATTTAGCAAATTTAAGATGACGCAATAATAGAAATTTCGTACCTGCTAACCACTCATCGAGATATGGGACAAGATGGGAAATTCTTGTAATCATCTATCTTTAATAATCATAACACCATATGCAAAAGTGTTTTCCTACATTTGATCATGTAAAGTCCACTCAGCTAAAAAATGAGTTTCACACCACTTGACTCGCAAATCACCGTAGTAACTGCAGTACTACTCTACTTTTGAAAAATCTCTACCATTTGACACAAATTGAAAAGTAAAGTGCAGCTGAAATTCATTAGTAAAATACAATTAAACCATAAAAAGTTCAAAATACTTAATATTAACTTCGCATCTTGTTAATTCACTTAAACTTTTAAAAACTTGAAAACAAAAAAATGACACATCATTAATACTCAACAAATTAAATTAAAATTACTATTAGTGCTATTGATAGAACATCTCAATATAATATAATACAACAGACATTTTACTTAGATTTAAATATATAAAATAATTATAAATAATATAATATAATATAATATATGTGGTTGGTCAAGGGTTGGACCGACCCAAAACTCTTAGGACCGAGGACCAACCCGCACAGTGTTGGTCTTGGAATTTTAGGACCAAGAACCGACCCAATCCCCTTGGGAACCGGACCAGGATCGATAGGGTTGGGCCAGTCTAGGATTGGTCCAGGGTCGACCTTAGACCGCTGCTCACCCCTAGGTGAATCACCTATAATTAATTTTTTTCCCCTAGATGTCAACATAGAGTACATAAAACAACTACTTGCCCCCTCTGGACTTTTGTGGTTCTGCACGGCATATATAAATCAATTCAATTTGTTTATGGCAACATGAAATATTCTCTGAGCAACGAACTGTTGCTTTGACCTCACTTCCTCCTTCCTCCTCCTTCCCTCACTTGGACGTTAGCTTCGAGGCAAAACAGAGAGCGGGTTGCTGGCCGAAGGACACAAGGAGGCGAGGCTGCGCGCGACGTTCGCCCAGGAGTGTCGTGCGGTACGAAGCCAGCTGGTCTCGTCCTCAAAGAAAGGGACAGAAACGAGATAAATGGGAGTGAAAGGCGGCAAAGGGAAGAGGGGTCTCTCCGGTCTTTTTGGGTTTGTTCGGCCGAGGTAGAGCAACCAAGAGAGAGAGAGAGAGAGAGAGAGAGAGAGAGAGAGAGAGAGAGAGAGAGAGAGAGAGAGAGAGAGAGAGAGAGCTGGTGAGAGTGAGAAGGTGAGCTCGAGAGAGAGAGAGAGAAGGAGCGAGCAAGAGAAGAGAGGGAGCTCGAGGGTGGCTGCTTCTGGAAGGGTGCGGATAAAAACCAAGGAGAGTAGAGCGACTCGAGAGGGGAGACCGAGAAGGTGGAGAGCGAGGGAGAGCGGGAGAGAGAGGTGACTGTGTTCTCGAGTTCTTCGGGGGAGGCTGGAGACAGCGAGAGCTGTTAAAGAACAAAGGTCAAAACCACAGTCTACAAATACTGATGGAAGTAAAGAAACAGAGCAAAACAAGCTGAAGCAAGAACAGAGCAAAGTAAGCTGAAGCTGAAACAGGGCAGAGCTCGAAATAAGGAAAAGCAAAGGCTGAGCTGGTGATCCGTGAAGAAGCTGAGTTGGCAATCTAGAAACAGAAGATTGACTGCAGCTATGCCAAGAGCCGTACAAGTGTCAATATAACAACATAGTTAGTTTGATGATTCAATCTTGTAACAATATACTGTTAAGTCTGTTGAGAAAAGAAGTTTCTGGAACGAAGATATAAAAGCTCGCTATTGTAGCGAAGCAAGATAGAGAACAGATGATTCTCTCAATTCTCTCAATTGCTTTCATTTTCTTTGAAGTAGAACTACGTTGATTGTATAGATTGAGAGAAGTAGAAAAGAGATCTTACTTGATGTAATTGATCGATTCATTCTATCGGTATACGAGTTCTTTACCTCATATGCAGTTCATATTTGATATCTGCATCTTCACATGGTATCAGAGCAATCTTCCTGGTAGTTCGTGATCTTCTTTCTCCATTGCTGAAAGCTTGTACAGGAAGCTTGTACAGAGGCTGCATGATCAAGTTCAACAATACCTCAGAAGAATCGATATTCAAAGGTTTGATTTTAGATACTCAAAGGTCACCTACTTGTTCTGTCATATCTTCAAAGTGTCTCAGTGTACAGAATGACAACCAGAGTGCAGAAGTATTAATTTCCGATTCATGTGAATATAGCAAATTTTGTTACAATCAAGCTGACAGAGGAGAATTTTCTACTATGGCAAGCTCAATTTCATAGGTTTCTAAAGAGTCAAGATTTAATCGGGTTTATTAATGGTGAAACATCTTCTCCAAAGACAAACGATACAAGCTGAGATTGAGGGAAGGCAAACACAAGAAATAAACCCCGATTATCTAGATTGGATAAAGACGATCGCTTAATCTCATCCCGGATAAGTGGAGCGGTATCTGAAAATATTCTAAGTCTGATAATTGACTTAGAGACTTCATTCGAGATATGGCAAACTCTTATAAATCGTTTCACACAGAGATCTGTAGCAAAGGAATTCAAATTAAGAGGGAAATTACAAGCTTGCAGGAAAAGAGATAGATCATTGAGTGAATATCTTCGAGAGTTCAAGTCCATTTGTGATCGGTTAAATGCTATTGAAAACCGGTTGATGACATAACCAGGATGTTTGGAGTTCTTGAAGGTTTAGGATCAGAATATGAAAGCTTTAGAACAACCATGTACTGTCTCAAACCTCAACCAGAATATGATGAGGTTATTTCTCAACTTGAAAGGTTTGAGACTAGGCTACAAGCATATTCTGTAAATCAGCTCAATACTAACCTAGCATACTATGGACAAAGAAAGACTGGAATAAGTCCGCAAAGGCCAAATTTCAGAAACCAAAGAGAAAATATTCGAGGTGGGCATAACTATGGCAGAGGACAAATTACTAACAGAAGGAATAATGGGAGTAACTTTTCTGGATCAGGAAGGAATCATCAATATCAAGAGAATAACCTGAATACAACACAGCAAGATCAGGTTATTAAGGACAACTGGTCTAACTACGGACAGGGTTTTAGACCATATACAAATTCTTCTCAAAGGTATCAAGGTGTTAGATCCTATCCACCACAAAGCTCAATTAGCAACAAGTATGTGCGAGCTCGAAACCGATAAGTAATGGTCCTCTCGGAATGTCAAATTTGCAAAAGGCCAGGGCACACAGCTCTTCGATGTTGGTATCGTTTTGACAACTCATATCAAGTAGAGGAAATACCAACTGCATTAGCAGCCATGCATATTGAAGAACCTTACGGTACAGAATGGTACCCAGACACAGGAGCTACATCTCACATTGCTGCAGAACCTGGTATGCTTCATGACTACTCTGCATATAGTGGTACTGACACTGTTATGATTGGAGATGGATCCTGTTTGTCAATTTCAAATATTGGTAATGGAATACTGCATACAAAAACAAGCATATTACCATTAAAAGATGTTCTAGTAGTTCCTGAAATCAAAAAGAATATGATTTCTGTATCAAAGTTAACAGATGACTATCCCTGTTCTCTTATTTTTGATAAATATGGGGTGTATATGAAGGACAATTACAACCATACAACAATGAAGCTAGGAAGGAAAATCAAGGGGCTGTATCAAGTGGTACCTAAAGTCACAGAAGTACTCTTCATTCAGGTTCAACCGGAAGTGGGAGAAGATGTCTGGCATCAAAGGCTTGCTCACACCAGTTTAAAAACAGTGAAGCTTCTACGAAGTCAACATCTCATTCAGTACAATTCAAAAGCTCAAAACATGTGTAGCAGTTGTCAAATTGCTAAAAGTTCAGCTTTACCTTTTTCATCTTCAGACTACACATCTAATGCTCCCCTAGAAAAGATACATTGTGATATTTGGGGACCCGCACCAAAGTGCAATCTGTTCAACAATTTCGTTACTATGTCATTTTGTGGATGACTTTTCTCGATATAGCTGGATATATCCAATGAGGCGAAAATCAGAAGTTTATGATGTTTTTGTCATATTTCAAAAGCTAGTGGAAAATCAATTTGATCACAAGATCAAAATATTTCAGAGTGATGGAGGAGGCGAGTTTACTAATATCAAACTTCAGAATCATTTACAGCAAAGTGTGGCATAAAATAGAGTATTTCCTGTCCTTACACACGAGAACAAAATGGAATCTCTCGAAAGGAAGCATCGACATGTGATTGAATTAGGCATGGCAATGTTATATCATGGTAGAGTACCTTTGAAATATTGGGTAGATGCCTTTATGACAGCAGTCTATATCATCAATATCCTTCCTACAACAAAGCTACACATGACTTCACCTCATTATAAACTGTATAAACAAAAACCAGATTATGCTCATCTACAAGTCTTTGGATCTGCCTGTTATCCTTGCCTCAGGCCCTATAGACAAGATAAATTCGATCCAAGATCTCTCATATGCATTTTTCTGGGATATAGTGAGAGACACAAAGGCTACAGATGTCTCTTACCTACTAATGGACATGTCTATATCGAGACATGTAGTATTCGATGAGACAGTCTTTCCTTTTACTCGGTTAGTCACAACAGCATCAACAAGGATCTCGCTCTATACAACCAATGGATAAGAGGAGTCTCTGGATTCAATAATACAGAACATCACCAGTCAAAAGCCAATAAGCCTATTGAGCACTTGCAAAATACTAGATCAACTCATATAGTTCCTGATGTACAAGACAGTGGACTCAGTACAATTGATTCAATAGATATACCTGGTAATGTGATGCAGACTGTTTCTAATAATGCATCAGCTAATCTTGAACTGCCTCCTGTAGCTGCAAATACTGAGGAACAAGAATATTCGAATCAAGAATCTGTTCTAATACCACAAAGTGATACAGAGCAAACTCAAACCACTTCTGCATCAGGAAACACACAAGGTACTTGTTCTATCCATCCTATGCAAACTAGACTGAGATCTGGAATTGTTAAATCAAATCCAAAATATGCGTGTCTAGCTGAATACAAAGTTCCTAGTGAACCAAAATCAGTAAAATCAGCTTTGGCAGACAAGGGATGGTATCAAGCAATGCAAGATGAAATGAATGCTCTATATCAGAATAACACTTAGGAGTTAGTTCCTAAAACTAATCAAATAAATATCATCGGCTGCAAATGGGTGTTTAAGACAAAACTTGCTCCTGATGGCAGTCTTGATAGACTGAAAGCTCGACTTGTAGCCAAGGGTTTTCACCAAGAAGCAGGTTTCGATTTTACAGAAACCTTCAGTCCTGTAATTAAGCATGCTACAATTCGACTAGTCCTGTCTGTAGCAATGATGAAACAATGGCAAATTCATCAACTTGATGTTAAAAATGCCTTCTTACATGGTACTTTAAATGAAATAGTCTATATGGAACAGCCTCCTGGGTTTCAAGACTTACAGAGACCTCATCATGTATGTCTTCTCAAGAAATTCCTCTATGGACTTCGACAAGCCCCTCGAGCTTGGTTTGAAAAGTTCAGCAATTTCTTACTAGAGTATGGCTTCTTCTGTAGCTCCACTGATCCATCATTGTTTATCCTACATACTAGAACGGAAACAATTCTCCTACTGCTGTATGTTGATGACATCATTTTAACTGGAAGTTCATCTTACATGCTCTTTAACCTCATCAACTCTCTTGGTCTTCAGTTTCACATGAAAGATCTAGGTGCACTTCATTATTTTCTTGGCATTGAAGTTAAGCGTGCTCCTGACAATCTGTTTCTTTGCCAAACGAAGTATGCAATTGATCTTCTGAATCGAGCTCATATGCTGGATTGTAAACCAATCTCTACTCCACTTTCATTAAGACCAAATGGTTTGCTTACTGATCCTATTCTTTTGTCTAATCCAACTGAGTATCGAAGTTTGGTCGGTGGTCTCCAATACCTCACACTAACTCGTCCAGATATTACCTATGCCACAAATATACTATGTCAGAAGATGCAGCAGCCTACTCTTACAGACCTTCAGAAATTAAAGAGAGTATTAAGATATATAAAAGGTACTGTTGATCTTGGAATATTCATCCATTCCAGAAGCACTATGCATCTCTATGGTTACTTAGATGCAGACGGGCTGGCTGGGTCTTTGCTAGAAGATCAACCACGGTTTCGCACATATCTCGGATCCAATTTAATCTCTTGGGCAGCAAAGAAGCAACCAACAGTAATTCGATCCTCTCTACGTAAGCTGAGTATCGTGCTCTTGCTTCCACTACAGTGACCTCACTTGGATCGCTTTTGTTCTACGAGACATTGGTTGCTCTCTTAAACCTCCTATTCATCTATACTGTGACAATAAGTCAGCCATCTCGCTCACTGTTAATCCCATCTTACATGGTAGAACTAAACATGTTGAAGTTGACTTCCACTTTGTTCGGGAAAAAGTTTCCTCAGGTTCATTACAGGTACGATATGTTCCAAGTCATTGCCAACTTGCTGATATCTTTACTAAACCGTTGTCACGACTAGTACATCATCATATGCGAGTCAAATTGGGAATTAGTCGTCTTCCCATTCCCAATTTGAGGGGGAATGTTAAAGAACAAAGGTCAAAACCACAGTCTACAAATACTGATGGAAGTAAAGAAACAGAGCAAAACAAGCTGAAGCAAGAACAGAGCAAAGTAAGTTGAAGCTGAAACAGGGCAGAGCTTGAAATAAGGAAAAGCAAAGGCTGAGCTGGTGATCCGTGAAGAAGCTGAGTTGGCAATCCAGAAATAGAAGATTGACTGCAACTACGCCAAGAGCCGTACAAGTGTCAATATAACAGCATAGTTAGTTTGATGATTCAATCTTGTAACAATATACTGTTAAGTCTGTTGTGAAAAGAAGTTTCTGGAACGAAGATATAAAAGCTCAGCTATTGTAGCAGAAGCAAGATAGAGAACAGATGTTTCTCTCAATTCTCTCAATTGCTTTCATTTTCTTTGAAGTAGAACTACAGTTGATTGTATAGATTGAGAGAAGTAGAAAAGAGATCTTACTTGATGTAATTGATCGATTCAGTTCTATCAGTATACAGAGTTCTTTACCTCATATGCAGTTCATCTTTGATATCTGCATCTTCACATGGTATCAGAGCAATCTTCCTGGCTCGGTGCAACGTCGAGGCGGCTGACCATAGCTCGTTTCGCTTCAGGCTCACCTACTGGCCGTCGTCGCCGAGCCGGGTAGGGAGTGGTCAAACACTTCTCTCTAGAAACTCCGTTGCTTGGTTTCATTCAAGACGGAACCGAAACGATAGTTGGGTCTCGTTTTCCCTAGTCCACCAGCATGCTCGATTTGAACAAGCCGTCCCTTTTGTCGAGTTTGAGTCGTCACTTGCTGCTTTGTTTTGAGTAAATGACTAGGAGTGCTGCCATTTTCTTCTCTATTGATGGCTGCTTGAATATGCTCAAGACTCCTCCCTTTCGTTTCAGGAACACACCCTTTAAATTCCCCCCTGAAGTTTCTGCATGAAAATTGATTATTCACTGGTTTAATAGCATGCGAGTAATGACTGGAGTTTATCTATTTAGATATGGTGGTGGACTTTTGACTAGTTATGCACTGTTCAGAATGCCAAATTCATTTGTAGAGGTTTATAGAGGAAAATTTTGTTTACTGTTTTTCTAAATTATACAACAGGTATTTATAATTTGCATTTTTAAAATGTAATTTCCTTTCAATTTTGGGAGAGAAGGATCACGTCGTTTCTTGGTGCAATGGGGCAGAAGTTTCTATATGTATATCACTCGTGGCACGTATATTGCTTTTTTTTGACAATTCTCATAACAGTTTACTTGGTGACATCCAATTGCATATCGTTTGGCTACATTTTGCTCCTCCTATGTTGGACCATAGGAAGACAACTCATTGAAAGGACAAGAAGACACCTTTGGTTTCCATTGAAAGTATATGCAGTCACTGTGTTTATCTTCATATACAGCTTGAGCAATTTCTCCACCTTTGAGATGTGGTCGTCAGGGCTGATTGATCTTTAGTTTTACTTGGCCTACAACTCAGAAGCTTCGCTATTGCAGAATATTTGGCAGTCTCTTGCAATCCTCATTGTGATGCAGCTCTACAGCTACGAGAGGAGACAGAGCAAGTATATCCAATCCGATGACTCCAAACTTATGGAATTTGGAGCACTTGGATTTATTCAGAGTTTCCTTATTTGACACGGTGACAACGTAGTGTATATAACAGTGTTCTATGCATCATTGTCACCAATTAGTCTCTTTGGTTTCCTTTATCTGCTTGGTCTTGTCGTATGTTCCCTTTTACCTAAAGCATCTCAAATCCCATCAAAGTTATTCCTTCTTTATACAGGAATTCTGGTGATGACAGAATATCTATTTCAAATGTGGGGTGCCGAGGCAGGAATGTTTCCTGGACAGAATAAGTGTAGCCAAGTTCTTGGGTTTTGAGTTATTACAGTCAGGCTTTTGGGCTCTAAAATTGGGTTTAAGGGGAAAAGTGCTGGCGATATCTGCTTCTACCCTTCAATACAATGTCTTCCGTTGGTTGCAAAAAGTACCAACTCACATTTTGCGCAAATATTACACCAAAGAACCTTGCCCTCTGTTTGTATCAGCAGAAGAAGTGTTTAGGGATTTTTCTAATTCAAACGGGGAAAGCAAACCACCTGCAGATTTTCCTGCAATTCCTTGTGAAGCAGAAGGCGTGAGAAACAATTTATCTTTCTCAGCCTCTGGTTTTTCTCAAGCATCAAATAATGTACCCAAAGCTGGAGGCTCTGGGGGTGGCAGTGCTAGAAAATACTCCTTTGGATATATTTGGGAAAGCATCAACGAAAGCCACAAATGGAACAAGAAAAGGATTATCACCATGAGAAGGGAGAGATTTGAAACGCAGAAGACAATCTTCATAGTCAATATAGATTTTTGGATGGAGAAGATGTTTAATCTCTTTGGCCTCGAAATAAACATGGTGGCCTTGCTCCTTGCCTCCTTTGCTTTGTTAAATGCCATTTCTATACTATATATTGCACTTCTCGCTGCCTGCATACTTCTAAATCGCAATGTCATTCGGAAATTATGGCCAGCACTTGTCTTTTTGCTTGCTTCCATTCTTGTCCTAGAATACTTTTGTCATTTGGAAGAGCACACCATCTGCCAATTCACAAACATCAAGCAAGGCTAAGTCTGTATTTCCTTTCAAATTTTATGATTCTCCTACCAGTATGAATGCTGAAAGTTTTCATGTGATGAATTCAGCTGATCATTCATTTGAGTTTTCCCATTGCGAAATCACTGAGGTTGAGAAGGATGGTGGAGGTTCTCTTTATGATTCAGATAAGAAAGAGAGAGCCAGAGGTCAAGCTGAGGATAACTCTATAGTTTCTGATGTGTAGCTTTTGGGAGATGGCGGTTAGTTCTCTTGTAACCTTCCCGAACATCAAGCCAGAAGACATGGATGCTAGGGGCACAATCAAGCAGTCTCCCCTACACCCGATCAACGGCCAGGATCACCTGACGAAGCAGCAGAGGTTCGCCAGATCGAAGCTCCGGGTTTCCATCAACCTGCCGGACAATGAAATCTCCCTCCTCCGCAGCCAGCAGAATCTGAGCTTCAGCGAATCGTCCCCCGCAGCCGCCGCCACCGCCGCCGAACCTCCGACTTCTCCTTCTCCATCTCCCCACTCCTCGTCCTTGGCCTCAGCGTCGATCGGTCGAATCTTCAAAGGGAAGGCTCCGGCGATGGCGAGGGGGAGCCTCGAGAACGGCGGTAGCGGCGGCAACCCCTGCAGGGGCGGCATGCGTACAGGAGCACGAGGACGGTGGTGGAGGTGCTGCGGGAGCTGGACGCGGACATAGTGGCGCTGCAGGACATGAAGGCGGAGGAGGAGAGGGAGATAAGCCGCTGTTGGAGCTGGCGACGGCGCTGGAGATGAGGTACGCATTCGCCGAGAGCTGGGCACCGGAGTACGGCAACACCGTCCTCTCCCGGTGGCCAATCAAGCACTGGAAGGTCCAAAAGATATTCAACGAAACCGAATTCAGGTCCATCACTTTGTTTTATTTTATTTATATATTTATTTATTTCCATATAATTTTTACTTGTTATTCTTGCTATCATTTTCGTAATTGTGGTGACGATGATATGCTCTCTTTCTCGTTGAGCAAGTGGTTCACGGGAACCACTGGGGGTTCGCCCCAGTGGCCACCCTTCCAACATGGAAGGGGGAGGTGAGGGGTTCAAATCCCCACCTCCTCAGGGGAGGATGGGGGTAGGGACGCGTCAGTTTCGAGAGTGGGTTGCGACTCCCACGCCCTGCAAGAGGCAGGGCACAAGTCTGCGAGTGAGTGTAAAGTAGGAATAGAGTAGGACTGACCAAAAAAAAAAAAAAAAAAAAAGTGGTCTTCCCGGGCGATTTCGAATTTTAAAAGATATTTTCATTTATTTATTGAGGCGTCCACCATTGAAAGTGAAGTTTGATAATATGTCATAACTAATATTCCCTCTGGGCATATTATACCATAATTAATATTCCCTCTTGCTATCATTTTCGTAAGAACTCACTTGTTCGGTTTTCCATCTTTCGATTTTTCTTTTTCACTCTATCAAATGGCTAATCTAAGGTACTTTTCGAGCACGATGCTCTTCTCGCTCGATGATCACATGATTGGCTTGAATGGACGGAAATTCACAACATTTGAAGCTTGATGATCATGTTGAATATATACATCCGTTGTTTGTCATCACTTTGCCGATATCAACCTTTGATGTGAAAATCCGTGGTATAAAAATTGAAGTCCAAAATCTTTTTTTCGAGTGATTATTGTCTGAATATGTAATTTAAAACTGTTTATTCTATTGTAGGTGTGCAAGGGACGTGCAAATATAGAACAAGGGTGGACTACATACTGGCGTGTTGCCCATACAAGTTCATTCCGGGGTCGTATTTGGTCTTGTCATCGAAAGGGACATCGGATCACCACATTGTAAAGGTCAACGTAACGAAATGCAAAAACAACCCTCCCCATGAAAGCAATGGCAACAACAATAAAATTACCAAGAAAAGGCGGCGACAGTGCAAGCACCAGGCCGTTGTAAAGATCTCAGGCACAGCTCCTCCTTCAAAGGGTATACGGACAACGAACACATTAAGCAAAGTCGGATGACATTACATTTATATCTCATTTTTCTTTCCACTCTTTTCTCAGCAGCTGCTCCTGTTGCTGCTGTTGACTGATCTAGGGCATGCTGGCTTCGTCAATCTGTGTAAATCTTCGATTGTTTTGTGCATCTTGTCTTCTCTGTTTTTTTTTTTTTGCTTCAGTTTAGAGTTGAAGAGGGGAGGGTTCTGGTGTGATGGCTTCCTCACTTTTGTATAGATTTCGACACGACAGAAAAGTGAATTCTTACGTTTCAACTAGGCATTCTGAGCGGTTCTGCCAAGTTCTTTTTCAGTATTTTATGCCTTTTCTTTCCGCTTGTAATCTTAGCTGCAAGATTCAGATTAGTTTTGTCGAGGGCGACATTTCAAGTTGACTTTGCTGAGGTTGAGGTTAGAGAATGCGGTATTGTATCTTTAGATTTAACTGAAAGTTGAAACGTTTTAGATTAAAAGTCCTTGGAATAAAATTGCAAATTTCAAAAATTGAATTTTTTTTGTTATGTTGGACATCAAGTGATTGATAAAAAGACTCAAAGATTTCAAATGAAATACCTTTAAAAAGCAAATAAGGAAAAAAAAAAAAAGAAAGCTGTGAAGTCTGGTAATTATGAATTCTAAACATCCGTGACAGTAGTCAATGTTTTCATTCTTTTTTCTCCGGTCTTGAAATTAGCATTGGAAAGAAGAAAAGTGGTAAGTTAGTGCAATCTACTTCGACATCTTAACAAATACCTTCTGTGATCTCTAAATGGAGCCTTAATGAGCATTATAAGTAAAAGTATAATGAAAAGAGAAAGAAATAGATTTTCTATATAATAGACATTGTTGGCTGATGTATCATGCTAATTAGCTTATGAATAGAAAACCGCGTCTCCCTTGCATCAGCATCGTAGAGGACTCAAGTATCTCTCAATTGGCATATACTCTTCAATTGATACTCCTTGATGTAATTTATATCGATTGACTTATTTATTTCGATTTTGCTTGGGATCTCAATTTAGAAAATCATGGGGCCAATTCCATAAAAAAAAAAAAAAAAAAAAAGCACGAACTTTAGGGTTTGGGACAAATCTGGCCCGAACTTTATTTTGTCTCGAAAAAAAACACCAACTTTTAATCGTGTCCCAAATCTGGCCTGCCGTTAACTCTCCTTCACGCTCATCCAACTTGGCATTTCCACGTTAGATATCTAACAAGGCAAAATTGTTATGGGCTTTCTCTTATTTCTCTTCTTCTCTGAACGCACGGCTCATGAGTTTGGGGAAAATTTTTTCTAGGGTTTCATTTTGTCGGTGAGTTCGGGCGCGGGAGTCTTCAATCCGTTGGAAGATCTCGTGCACTAGCTTGCTTGCTCATTCTCTCACACGGAGACGCTCGCTCTTGTACATACACACATTCGATCGCTCAAAGACGTCCTTTCCGTCGGAAGTTTTGGCCTTGAAGGATTTATGCTTCCTTAAGGTCGAAGGACAGAGCATCAAAAGGTATTCTTCTTCTCCTCCTCCTCCTTCTCCTCCTCCTTCTATCTACGGTTTCCTTTCTTCAGCGAATAAGTGCGCGGGCAATCTTCAATCCGTTGGAAGAACTCGCGCCCTGACTTGCTCGCTCATTCTCTCACACGGAAACTGTCACTCTCGCACATATTCACACTCGTTCACTCGGAGACATCGTTTCCCTCGAAAATTTTAGGCTCGAAGGATCTGTGCTTGCTTAAGGGTTGAAGTCGACAGAGCATTGAGAGTGTTGAAGGCATTCAACTCTTTGCTATTGGACATATTAAATTACGGTCACCATGTGCTCGATGGTTTGTCTAGAAGTGATCTACCTCACAGAACCGAAGTTGAAATTTTCTAGGCTTAATGAACTTGTGAATTTGCTAGGTCTTTAGAATCTTATGGCTTGGAATGAATTTGATCATGGCCATAGGTGGATATGTCATGACTTGGGAGTCTTGGACTTTGTTGATACTTTCACGCCTATCGGGTAATTTGTCTTCTGTTGTCTACAGGGGCATATGAAGAATGGGTGATAAAATTTGGAAAAACAAGACTTGTCCATCCTAATGGAAGTGTAAAAGTGCAGCGTGCTAAGGTGAAGTGTCGTGTTTGTGGGGAAGAGAAACAGAGGAGGATTGATAATGCTTGTATTGCTCTATGACTTCTTCGGACAGCTTGCGTAGTTTGGCCAAATTCAGCCACAAAGGTGCTTTTAGTTGGGTCATTTGATGGTTGAGCCACCCAGGTTAGTTCTCATCATTGGGATCTATGTAGTTCATGGTAAACTTTGGAGTAGTTGTGATTTTCTGTTGTGAACTGTTTGGTTGCACCATATATTTGCTTTGAGCAGTTTAGCTACTGGAGTTATAAAAATCGAAAATTCTTTATGAAGATATGAATGAAAGTTACTGAATCAGAGTAGGCAAACATCATCTATGAGCTAATTATTGAACTTATATGCAAATTTTATGTCATGTTTAAAAATATTTTACTGAGGCATTTCCAGAGAAGTGGAACATTTTGTTAGGATAATGACTCGATTGACAAAACCACTAGACACTTAAGTTTTCTAGGAGAATTGCCTCGTAAACATTTAAAAGTATCAGGAATGACACTTGGGCATTTAGTACATCATGATTTTTCTAATTAGTTCGTAGATCAAGACAATCAATCTGAGCCACCTGGGAATTTATTATGCTTAATTGGACAGCTTGGGTGTTTTATTAGAACTGTCAAGCTATGCATGTAAATTGTCAAAAATGAGACTTGCAGAGCAGATTGCGAAACGAGGGAAGTTTGGTACTTTGCAAGTATCGCTTCACCAATATAAGCTTCACCAATATAAGTTACATGTTACATGATAGTATACTTTCCCCAACATCATGCTGGTTATTTATAGTTATCTGCAATGTGCAAAAAAAAAACAAACAGAAATGCTGCAGCTAATATTTTTAGCCATAAATATAGTATAAAATTTGATTTGCCCACTTTCTTTGGTCTATTTGCTAATTCCACAGGATCTTGGTCTAGCTTAAACCTAGCCTTTTGCACTTCACCACATTCATCTTATGGAAGATTTAAAAGGAGCAGAATGCCTAAGAGCTCGTGGTACAAATCCTAAGCACAAAATGTCCCATAAATAGTATACAATTCACTTTGTAAACAGAGTAGCCTGGCTGCAATCAACTCTTCATTCATTGTCATGTCTATGATCATATTTTTTTGGGAAGCTCAAATTCCCTTACTCCTATTTTATCATTTTGGATTAGTTCAAATAGTTATGTATTTCAAATGGGTTGTCATGTGTTTAGATATTGGGAGCTAGAACTTATTCTTTTCTTTAGAGCTTCTGATTAATAAGCTATTGTTGTGTGAAATGCTTCTTCACAATGTGAAGTGTGTCGTCACTTTTTATTATGCCTTACAAATAGTAGAGTTATTGCTGTCTTACTAGGAATTTGATTAGCATGATAAGTCCGACACGAACTTTAAATGTCTAATTTTTTGCTCTACCTCTGTTTTATAGGATTGGGCTGGTTGGGATTCTAGGTTGATTGTCGTTTTACTTGTGGAGAATTGAAGTGTTGCAAGTTGAATAAGAAGTAATGGTGAGTTCATTCAATTGTTCACCCTTTACGTTTGAATATTGTTTTAGTTTCCAGCGTATGACTTTGTGTTTTTTACACAGAATGAAAGTGACAGTGACGAGGGTTCATTAGACTTATGTGATAATGAACTATATATATCCGATGATGAAGAGATCAATACAAGGGAGATGAGAAAAGAATTTAGGGAAGCAATAATAGAGGAGGTGGATGATAGTAGAGACTTACCTGAAGGTTCCATCGATATAAGAATGGAGGAGGAGGTTGGTGCTGTTCCACACGATAGGGGGGATGATGATGAAGATGCAATATTGGATGATGAACTTCTAAGTGGTCCCGATATTGATGATTTTGAAGAAACTAATAGCACAATTGGACAAATGGTTAATAGGTATGATCCTATGTGTGACCATAATGAGAATATGTTTAGTCTAGGCATGAGATTTGAATCTCATGAACAGTTCAAGAATGTTGTGCGAAAGTATGCTGTGATTAATGGATTTGACATTTTTTGGCCAAGGAGTCAAAAGAAAAGAATGGAAGCAAAGTTTGCAAGTGGTTGTGGTTGGAGGTTGTATGGTAGTTGGGTTCAAGCTAAGAAAACTTTTGAAATAAAGAGAGTTGGAAGTCTGCATAGCTGCAATAGAAGCCTCACAAACAGGCAAGCCACTTCTACATGGCTTGCTCGAGAGTACATGCCTAAGATTAGAGCCAGACTCACTTATTCAGCTACTGAAATGCAAACAGATGCAAGAGAAAGGTTTGCCCTGATCCTAAACAAAAAAAAAATGCTATAGAGCCATATGGACAGCCCTTAGTCATATAAGAGGGCCTATAGGAAAGCAATATGATATGCTAAGATCTTATTTGGAGGAGCTCAAGAGAGTTAGCAAAAATGGAACATTCATGATGGAGGTCAACCCAGCAACCAAAGTATTTGAGAGGTTTTATGTAGGCTTTGATGAGTTGAAAAATGGGTTTTTAGCAGGATGTAGGCGTGTCATAGGCTTGGATGGGTGCTTCCTTAAGACTGGATTGGAAGGTATGTTATTATGTGCTATTGGACGAGATGGAAACAATCAAATGTTTCCAATAGCTTGGGCAGTTGTGGAAGTTGAGTCCGAGGCATCATGGACTTGGTTTCTCACTCGGTTATTTATTGACTTGAATGTGGGCACAGGTGAAGGTTGGACTTTTATCAGTGATAAGCAAAGGGTGATATCTCGCTTTTTTTATTTTATTACCATTACACTACACTAGTACAATCATTGCTGTGACATATTTATTTTTCATTGGTTGATTTTGGTTGCAGGGATTAATGAATGCAGTTTCATGGCTATCGCCACAAGTAGAACATCTAAATTGTGCAAGACATATATATGCTAATTGGAAAAAACAACATAAAGGGGATGCTTTGAAGAATCTCTTCTGGAGGGCTGTGAGATGTACTTTTGAAGCTGATTTTGACTTGGTAATGACAGATTTGAAGATGGAGTGCCCTAAAGGTTATGAAGACTTCATGAGACAAGACCCTAAGCACTTCTGCAGGGCTTTCATTAGGACAGGTACTAAGTGTGATGCAGTTGAAAATAATTTAATTGAGACTTTTAACGGATACATTTGCATACTGAGAGCAAAACCCATTCTTGAGATGCTTGAAGAAATACGAGCCATGTTGATGGAAAGGATGACAGAGAGAAGCCAATTAATGGTTGATCGAATGGATCCAATTTGCCCAAGAATTAGAATGAAGCTGGAGAAAACTAAACTGGAGTCTAGGTATTGTTTTGCTAGAGCATCTTTGGGGAATAAATTTGAGGTTGAAGGGGATGGCAATAGATTTGTGGTTGACTTGGCTAGAAAGACTTGTGCTTGTAGGGAATGGGATATCTCTGAATACCATGTAGACATGCCATATGTTGCATTGCTTTTATGAAGTTAGAGATCAATGATTATGTTGATGATTGCTTTAAGAAAGATGCTTATGAAAATTGTTATAAATTTCCTTTCCCGGTCATGAATGGGGAAAAAATGTGGCCCAAAGTTAGTGGTGAGCCAATCAAACCCCACCTTACAGAAGGAAAAGGGGTAGAGAGAAGAAAAATAGAATCAAGGATAAGGATGAGCGAAGTAGTGATGGTAAGAAGTGGACGAAAGTTGGAATTCAAATGCAATGTTTAAATTGCCTTCAATATGGGCATAACAAGAAGACATGCAAGAATCCTATGACATCAAGGCCACCCAAAGTATGTCTTATTGGACAATTTTGTAATTGTTAATTAAGATTTTTGTTGGGTTTTTATGAATGATAACATTGCTATTTCTTGTGTTTTTCCACATGTAGGCAAAAAGAGGAAGACCAAAGAAAGTTGATGAAGCTAGTGGTGCACAGGCTAGTTCACAGGCCAATAGACCATCTAATAGGGACTCCACTATCATTAGGAAGGAGAAAGCACAGGCTAGTGCTTTATCAAGCATAATTTTACTTTCATATCATGTGTATATTGTCATTAATGTTTTATGCTCATTTTGTTTCTTTAGGCTTGACAAGGTTATGGACTTTTCATATCCGAAGCTACCGGGAATTCTTATTTAAGGGTAATCTCTATCTAAAGTTTATATATATATATATATATATATATATATATATATTGAAAAGAAAAGTGAGTTCATTTGTTTTTTTTTTTTCTTGTAGATGCCTGGTAGTGATAGAGTTATTGACATTGAGGTCCATCTATTTCCAAGAGGCAAACAAGAGCAAGGAATGTCGTTGAAGTTTCACTAGGCCAATCTTCCATTGATGTCTCGGAACCTCCATGCACTCAAGAATCTGGAATTGGTGGTTAAAGATGCAATTGTGGACCTTGAAATGCTTGTGTAGTGCCTACTACTTGATGTTGAGTTGTAGACTAAAAAGTGCTAGTTTTATGTTGTCTATAGGTTAATTTGGCTATGCATTGTGTTTGGGGATTTGGCAATGTCCTTTTGTATTTGCGATATTTTTGCTATGCACTATGTGTTTCAGCTGGTTCAGAAAGCTTGACAAAAGTGAGTTTGGAACATTTGGATTTTGCAAACTTAGTTTTTGTAGTTTACATCTTCAAGGGAGAGGTTGATTTGAATCTTGTTGAACCAGTTTCTAGCTTATGAATATTCTTCGCATCGAGTGCAAACTGGTTGAGCTGATCAGGAGCGATGTGATTTGTAATTTACATCTTGGCATGCTTGAATAATTGTGCATATGGTGTGGAATGATAACCGTCTCGAATTCTGGAAATGTAGGCACTATGGCAGGATGAGGAGGGAAATTTCCACAATGACAATGCAATTCTGACTGATAAGACAAGGGAAACAGATTCGGTTTTAGCATTTTTCTTCCTTACACAATTTGTGCAGGCTTGACCATGTACAGATAGTTGTATTTGCATATGTTAGCATCAGTCTTGTTAATTTCAGTCTTGAATTTTTGACACTTACTCATTAATATCATCAACCAACTTTGATTCAACTTGCTGGGACATACCGCTCCTGCCCAGGCTGGTTCGCTGCTCTTGGTAGGCCCATTTCTGGACTATTGGATGACAAGCAAGAGAGTTGACGCTTATGACTACACCCCAGTTGTTGTGGTAAGCCTACATATTCATAGTCTTTAAAGTAACATTTTAGTTGTCTGCACTGCAATGGACTGAGCCTCTGCTCTCTGAATCTTGTGCTACAAGTAATATATGTAATGTACAATTTCCTTGCTCCAGTTAGATTCGTAGATGGGGTAGCACTTTGTTGAGGTATATTCTAACAATGTTTAACCTGATTTATTGGACATTCTAGGAATGTGCTTGCCTATATTTGACCTGTTGATGAACCACATGCACCTTCCTACTGTTGTTGTTCTTGTTGGAGTTCGAAACTAATGTTGGCCTCCTTACGGTTTTATTTACCGGGGACCGATAACTTTCATGACCAGTATGGATGTTGTGGATATCATACACTTAATATATGGGATTTTGATATTGCTTCTTTGATTTTTGTTTCATCTTTGAGTTTCCTAGCCACAGAAAATTGATGTTTCATAAGAGGGAAACATAAAGACTCGAGGTTGTGTTGAATGATACCATAAGAATGGGCAGTTACTCTATTAAAGCTTCTCAATTAGTTCTAATCACGAAGAGCAGTTACTCAACTCCTGCTTTTCTTGTTGGATTTTGCAGATGTTTATTATTCTATCCTGCACCATTGCTGTGGGGACTAATCTCAGCCAGTTCATGCTGCAGCTTTCAGTCCCAGTCATTTAGGGTTCCTACTTAGGTGAAGTGACTTTTTATTGAGAGGTCATCTATCTCTATTCTGAGTTGCCTTATTACTGCTTGGTAACGAACTGATGTGCATTTAAATTAAATTAATTATCAGAAATACCAAACCTACTGAATAAAGGTTCAAGCGTCATCAGGAAATTAGTTTTAGCCAATTAATTTTGCCTGTGGTCGGAAGTAGCCAAATTTTTTTTTTTAATTGCCTTTTGGACAGTTACAAAAATCTATCTTCAAATTTCATCAGTCAATTGCACTTTGCATCTTATAATATTTAAACATACACTCGGCAAGTCATACTTTAAAATCCTAGACATCGGATTCTGCATTTTCTGGAAGAGACCTCATACTTTCCACCTGGTATTTTCATAATTATTTCCTAGTTTTTTCAAGTCTCGGGTGCAATGTTAAATGTTCTAAAGTAAGTTTTTCCAAAGGGTAAATAAGGGGAAGAGGAGCATTTTCATCTTGCACGGAAGTAGCGTGGGGAGGACTCCTGTCGCGTAGAATTGATCAAATTCATGCGGTCCGTTTCCCTCGTTTGAGGATAGAAATGTGTGGGTTCTCTTTTAACTGTTATTATGACGAAGCATGATGAAATCCGAGCAGCAGCTCCATGGTCTGTTTGAGGGGATGGACCATAACGGATGGTGGCGTTTCCATTTTACCCACAACTCTTATGTAAAATTGCTGTAACGCACAAAATGGTAAAGCTTTACAATTAACGGACAAGATTTATTTCTTTTTTCCTTTTTTTTTCCTATTCGATTGGTCATCGAGGAGTTGGGATCGATCACCCAATATCCGAGACGAAGATTCAGACAGCAGAGGCTAAAATAGAGAATAGCCTCTTTCTCTCGTCTGCCAATCCGAGAATGACAGTGAAACAAAAACGTGCAATGAGCAAAACGTGCGATGAGCAAAGGAAGGTGAATGTGTCCCCTAGTCAGTTCATGTGGCACGGTAAGGGTTGAAGATTCTAATATACACATAACATTACCTCAACAGGACAATCTGGTGGACCAAGCAAATATCGAGTAAACGAGA
This sequence comes from Eucalyptus globulus, assembly GCA_014182545.1. Lineage (NCBI taxonomy): Eukaryota > Viridiplantae > Streptophyta > Magnoliopsida > Myrtales > Myrtaceae > Eucalyptus > Eucalyptus globulus. The sequence continues at coordinate 14,025,367 of CM024724.1, read as the reverse complement.
CAGGGATGCCAGATAGATCAACGTCCACGCCTTCGTGGTTGTCAGTGAAAGATTCAAAGGTGGAGGCTAGTAATGTACAACCAACAACCGAAAAAGACTGGAATGCGAATCTTGGACTTGTCGATTGTTATCAAAATTGAACATCGCAATGGCTTCCACGGAAGGAATGTAAGAGGATAAAGAAGATAAATCCCCTCGTCACCGCAAAACGCCCAAATAACCAGTGTCCTTTCCCCCCACGATTTGAAGTATTATCGTCTAGCATTAAAGTAGTTCAGACCTTTGCAAGTCCACTTTAGATGGCGACAATTATATGCAAGTTGGGTACTTAACATTCATCTATTGATCCCCGAAGTTTCATATGCCTGAGTGACAGCAGAATTTTGATGGCAACACCTGATATACTATCACATCCCATAAAAATGACAGAATACATGTCCAATTTACTTGCAAGCTGTATGGAATCAATGACATTGTTAGTTATGGTCTAAGTTTCAGTAGCTTTTGGTGAATGTGCCCTCATTGATTCAAAGGCCTAAAATTTGTTGAAAATATGCCAATCAATGTGGTATATACATATCAAAAGCCTGGCATAAGTTTACAATTGTGTAAAAGAAAAGGGCAGAAGGATCTATGTAATCATCCTCCATCAGTTATAAGACAACGAATCTTCTCATGTAAATGTTTGTGTCAGCTCTCTCTTTCGGATGGCTTTGTGATAATGAGCAAGTTATTCTCATATCCATTGTTATGAACAATTGGCTGCAATGGATCGATCCTCCATGTTCCATCGACTATGAACTTTATCTGCATCGGAAGACCACGGAGGTTATGAAGCTCATCCGGGAGACAGCAATTGCTTGTAATTTTAGACCGCCTTAGACTAAATTGAGAGAAGACCTACCTCATATCTTCCAGGATACAACTGGAGGCACATGGAGAAAACTCCGGTGCTCGACTTCTCCATCTTTCCCTGCAATGAAGAACATTACTCTACTGAGCATCATTTAGAGAAAGCTACTCATATGTATGAACCACAGGAACATAAATCTAAAACCATGAAGTGTGAAGAACTTCTCAACTCATATAAAGCGGATCCCGACCTCCTTTCTTTTAACCAGTGCACATGATGGGATAATATGCGCATTGGTGAGGATTAATCGAGTTGATATGTTTAGATCTAGTGTTAAGACAAAACGAAACTTTCACAAAGACAAAAGAAGAAACGTTATTAAGTTAAATTTGTTAAGACGCCAAAGGCTTGAGAATCACCGATGCTTCAAACAAAAGGTTGACTGCCTGATTTTTGAAGGCAAGATGGACTAGACATGCATTGACCGCACAGATAATAACATCCTACAAAAATGCTTTGCGCTCCTACTCGGCATGGATGAAACAACAATTTAATAAACTTGAAAATTATGAGTAAAGATCGATTCATGTGCCTGATTCACTCAATATCATCCAATCTGGGTACGAAAGATATGAAGCCATGAGGCATTTTCATAGTCACGGTACCAAACTTCCACGAGCAAAACTGAAATGTAAAACTCATATGTACGCCACAACTAGAGCTCCACGGGCATTATACCATGCTATTGCAGGTAGATTCTAATTTGACTACCTATCACATCTGCAATGATTTGAATACCAGTCCATACTACCTAAACTGCTCAAAGCAAATATATGATGCAACCAAACAGTTCACAACAGAAAATCACAACTACTCCAAAGTTTACCATGAACTACATAGAACCCAATGATGAGAACTAACTTGGGTGGCTCAACCATCAAATGACCCAGCTAAAAGCACCTTCGTGGCTGAATTTAGCCAAACTACGCAAGCCGTCCGAAGAAGTCGTAGAGCTCTACAAGCATTATCAATCCTCCTCTGTTTCTCTTCCCCACAAACGCGACACTTCACCTTAGCACGCTGCACTTTACACTTCCATTAGGATGGACAAGTCTTGTTTTTCCAAATTTTATCACCCATTCTTCATATGCCCCTGTAGACAACAGAAGACAAATTACCCGATAGGCGTGAAAGTATCAACAAAGTCCAAGACTCCCAAGTTATGACATATCCACCTATGGCCATGATCAAATTCATTCCAAGCCATAAGATTCTAAAGACCTAGCAAATTCACAAGTTCATTAAGCCTGGAAAATTTCAACTTCAGTTCCTGTGAGGTAGATCACTTCTAGACAAACCATCAAGCACATGGTGACCGTAATTTAATATGTCCAATAGCAAAGAGTTGAATTCCTTCAACGCTCTCAACGCTCTGTCGACTTCAACCCTTAAGCAAGCACAGATCCTTCGAGCCTAAAATTTTCGAGGGAGACGATGTCTCCGAGCGAACGAGTGTAAATATGTGCGAGAGTGACAGTTTCCGTGTGAGAGAATGAGCGAGCAAGTCAAGGCACGAGATCTTCCAACGGATTGAAGATTGCCCGCGCACTTATTCGCTGAAGAAAGGAAACCGTAGACAGAAGGAGGAGGAGGAGGAGGAGGAGGAGAATAACTTTTGATGCTCTGTCCTTCGACCTTAAGGAAGCATAAATCCTTCGAGGCCAAAACTTCCAACGGAAAGGACATCTTCGAGCGATCAAACGTGTGTATGTACAAGAGCGAGCGTCTCCGTGTGAGAGAATGAGCGAGCAAGCTAGTGCGTGAGATCTTCCAAAGGATTGAAGACTCCCGCGCTTGAACTCACCGACGAAATGAAACCCTAGAAAAAATTTTCCCCAAACTCATGAGCCATGTGTTCAGAGAAGAAGAGAAAGAAGAGAAAGCCTAGAACAATTTTTCCTTGTTAGATTATCTGACGTGGAAATGCCAGGTCGGATGATCGTGAAGGAGAGTTAACGGCAGGCCAGATTTGGGACACTAGTGAAAGTTGGTGCTTTTTTTTTAGACAAAATAAAGTTCGGCCAGATTTGTCCCAAACCCTAAAGTTCGTGCTTTTTTATGGAATTGGCCTGAAAATCATGGGATCTAAAGCTCAGATAACAAGAGGAATTTAAAAAAAAAAAACACTAAAGACATTGTGTCAATATCGTTGACCGGTAAGAATCATTAATATTGATATTTCTGCCGTTTGTTTAAGGGCTATGCTAGTAGGTCACATGACACATCCAATGACGTTTTCACTACACATGTTCATTTTTTTTTTTCTATAGTGATATAGTCAGTTATTAAAATGTTGTATTTTTTTTTTGCTTTTTGTTGCAAATTTCCCTTCTATAAATCATGAACACGAACACGAGCACAATTTTTTTTCGTCGAAATAAGTGGTCTATTCAGCACGTGCTGATACCTTCAAGTATTTTCTATATCGTGAATAAATTATTAAGTAATGATTGGACAAATCATTAAAAAGAAAAATCTCTTAACGAAAAGTATCCTAGATTATCTCGCGAGCGTATGCTGAAATCTAGACATACATTATTGTATTTTAGGGTACAAGATTGGCTCTCTCTTTGTCACTGATTTTGTAAGTGTCCTATTGCCTTTGGATGGTAATTCTTTTTGTAACCGTTCGACTTTAAAATCGGTAGTGACCAGGAGTAACCATCATCGATCAAGCCCTCTTAAGTGAACACTTAAAAAGAATTAGTCTCTTAATCACTAGAATTGTGTTAAATCAGAGGCATTATTTATAGATATCATGAATAATGGGAAAATTTCCAAAAAGATCCTAAATCTATTGCACTTTAACCAATTAAATCATAAATCTTTTAATTACGTCAATTGAATCCTCAACCTTTTCACATTTTGCTAACTGAGTTTATTAGACCAATTTTAAGAAAATATCATTGATGTGAATGCTGGCTATATTTTGTAAGATGGTCGATACTAATGTTGGCAAATTCTTATAATTTTTTTAAAGAATGGATTTTTTTTTTTTTTTTTACCGTGGCTTCTGAGAGTTGTCGGGTCCTTGCACCTACTAGCAAAGACAGTGACCCTCGCCGGACTTGGTGAAAAAAAGTAAAGGAGGAAAAGAGAAGAAAAGAAAAAATGGAAAAAGAAGAGAAAAAGGTTCATAAAAATTCAAAAAAAATGTTTACAATATTTTAAAAATTCTCCACATTAGTGCCGCTTGTGCCACTTAAGATAACCAGTATCCACATCAGCGATTTCCTAACAAAATTGATCAGATGAACTCAATTGGCAAAATGTGAAAATATTTAAAATTCAATTGGCATGACTGAAAGATTAATGACCGAATTGATAAAAGTACAATGAGTTTTTTCTGGTAATTTTCCCATGACTAACTAGCATCTCTCTTCCATCCTGATTCTGATCATAGTTTAAACAGGCAAAGTCCCAAACTTATCTAAAGAACTTAAATCTCCGAAAGAGATGCAATATCATAGTATAAAGTTCAAATTTATGACTTGTGTCCAATCACATAGCGTTGCTGCAACAGATAGTTTGGAGACATGTTTCAGCTGGTCTTCTTATATGCTAAACATGATATCATAAACAAACCACTAAGAAGGTTAGTTAGTAACCTTTCTTTTATCGTTTGCCAAGCATGTCGTTCCATCATCTTTCAATAAATTCTCGAGTGGCATTTGTAGAGAAAAGTTTTCATCTCGGCTCACTGGCAAACTGAAAATTGTAATGGTCATGAGTAAACGGTCAGGATGAGCAACGATATTTAAAAGCACTTGTGTAGTTCTTCGCCCGTTAGTATGCTAAACATGGAACATGTCGAATCAACATCAATTTAACACTGTCTTTACTCGAATAGCTACAGAACTATGTAAGAAAACACAAGGAACAAGAAGAGAATCCCGAAGCTCTAGACATGGCATGACCATGAAAACTCCACCGAGATCTGGTTTTTTGTCCTCGGAGTAGATGTGAAAATGTTGCAGAATTAAAGAATAAGCAAAGATTCTTCGTATCTAGTACTGTAAGCTTGCTCGATATAGAGTGAAACAAAGGGAGATTGCATAGAGTTTGCACCTATATGAAGTTCACGATGGCTGGGAGCAATCCGCGCCACATGACCTCAACTTAAGTGCATCGCCGTATCAATAATCAGTTCTTCCACAAGTAGAATTTATACGCAATTTACGCTCGAATTGTCCTCTATTCACCCTTCACTTGGGGACGGTTTTCCATGAAACTCTTCCAGCTCCTCGAACCTGTTATCAAGGGCTCTTCTAAGTGAGGCCATCTGTATATGATCGTTTTCTTCTGGAAGTCGGTTTATGGAGACCTTGAAGTTCAGCCTATGAATTTTGCTGTACACTAGACGGGTCCTGTTGTCGTACTTCGAACACTTATGTGAGGTTTCAATTGTTCTCGCCTTCCTCTCATGGTGCAGCAGAGGAACAAATGTCAAAGGAATTGGAAGAGACAGTTCCACAGCCTCCTGTCACAATGAATGGTCTTTCTCATCAGGATGATTCTCCAATGAGCGTGATGAACTGCAGGAATAAGTAAGAAACTCGATTCTTGAGATGTTTCTGTCTCATATCGTTTACTTTTTCTCCATTGCGTCGAACATAGTACCTACTCTAGTGATTAGCTTAACTTTCCATTTCAATCTGAAAGCTACTCACCTACATTTATAGGATTCTTAATATAAATCACCTGCTTGTGCACACTATCTTACGTGGCGAATTCTGTCATCTGCACTAGTTTAAATACATGCATATTCGAGAGCGCAAGTGCCTTTGATGGCTTATGGCCTGAGGCATGGCGTAATTGTTTTTTTTTGCCTCGTCAAAAGTGTTGCGCAGGGGACCTGAATATTCTTTTGATAGGAATCGTCTGTTTAGATGATCATAACTGCTACCATTGGTAGAACATACTACCAATAACAACATGATAGTCGCGGTGTGCATTCTAGTTGAACATAGTTTTGACTTCGAGTTGTGATGCTAACTGCGCTCGCACTTGTGGTTCTAAAATGTTGATAAACAGAGCTGAATCTGACAAGCTACTAGCCATTCCTGTCGGTTTTGTTGGATCAGAAGAGGTGGTAAGGTCTGCTCCACATCTTGTACCTGGCGGTAATCTTAATTATCCTTCATTGGAAGAACAAGGAATGAGAATAAATGCTGCATTAGACGCTGCACATGCACCAATTTCTCATCTCTCGAACCTCATTGACGATGGCCACCGGGCTGCAAACTTCAGGGGACCTTTCCAACCATCAGACTTTTAATGGCTCGAGGCTTGAGCCACTTGGATTCATACCCTATCCCTTACTTTCTCTGAAGGTATTTATGATATTTAACACTTAGCTCGACATTCTGCGTCGTCGATCTTACTTGGTTTGGACTACCTACTGGCGAATCTCTTCATGTAAAGGTTTGGCTTGGAATATCACTTGTCAGCATAGTTGCATAGACATGGCGGTTCTGTTCTTTTACCCATCAGTGCATTCGACTCGTGGTGCAACAAATCTGAAAAAAGCTTTTATATGCTATTTGAGAGTCAGCTTTCAGCAGTGATCTCGAACAATTTCGTGTTCTCCAAACCGAGACTTGTTCAGAGTCATTGAAAGCCTTCAATTTCTGACCTTGTACAAGGAAAGTCCTTCCTGCTTTATCTGTTTCTAGATACTTTAAGTACCATCTAAAGTAATTGAAAAGACGATGCGGAAAAAGTTAATTGCTGTTGTACTTGGCGAGGCAAATCAAAGTTTAGGTAGCAGCATGCACTTTTGCTACTTCTCTATGTATTCTTACTCCTGATGAGTGGCGTTGTTTGTAGCTTCCATTCAGGAGTACCTTGCTAATTCGGCATCAGGTCAGGGTTCTCTGTCTGCAATATCCGAGTGAAGTGGATATCGCGCGTTCCTTTTCAACATCGGTGTCTGGAGGAATGTTTGCTAAGCAAGAAAACTCATGTACAGGGGACAACAGTGAGGAATATAGTACTTGTTCGGAAGAATGTAAGGCACCATCTCATGACTTATCATCGAGTGAATGCACAAATTCTTACTGCATTGAGATATTGTGCTTTTGTAATACATCACATCCTCTAACATGACATCACGTGTTCAATTTCTATTCATCGTAAGGGCAAAAATTGATAGCCACAATCGTTCATCGGTTAGGCTAGGACCCATTTAGAAACAAGAGGTCGAAGTCAGAGATTGCTTGAGCAGGTAGCTGATGTCGAGCTGGTTGATCGAGCGGGGGTTGAAGGGTGGGAGTGAGAGCTTTTGATGGAAACGAGAGAGATTCGTTGCTCAAAATGCAAACATTAACATGAAGAAAAAATTACATTGTTATGCCAAGAGGATTCACACGAAACAAAAATTATAACGAATGCCATACGACATTCATTGTCATTTATGAAACATGGACATAATGAGTTTAATAGAAAACACCGATGCTATATGAAAAACATGTAAAAGCTTCATAGATTACATTATCAATGATGGTACATGCTGATAGTATTAATTATATTTCGCATCTCATTTCTACAAGAGGAGAATAATCACACAATACATGATTTCGTAAACTCATTGTCGTGGTCAAATTGGTAACTGCCAGAAATTATCGGAGCACTTGATGAAGATGAGACCATTTCAAGTTCTATCTCATTGTTGTCATCATCAATTGGTGCCTCTGTCGGATATAAAAGCGGTTTTGGAGGTAGTTGTAGTTTATCGATATCTCCTTCAAGCATATCTAGAACTTTCCTCATTGATGGCCGATCATTAGGGCTCAGCTGTATGCACCATAGCGCAACGATTATCATCTTCCTTGTTTCTCTTTCCTCTTCTATGACTTCTACCCTCTCAACCTCCTTTTCTTTGCTGAGTTGATCATAAACCCACAAAGGAAAGTAAATTTGACTTGAATGCTCTGCATGTGCATTTATATTTCTCCTTCTACCGGCCATTTCCATTAACATCATCCCAAAGCAGGGGAGACTGCTTGAGTATGCCCCGCATCCATGTCTTCTGGCTTGATGTTCGGGAAGGTTACGAGAGAACTAACTGCCATCTCCTAAAAGCTGCACAGCAGAAACTATAGAGTTATCCTCAGCTTGACCTCTGGCTCTCTCTTTCTTATCTGAATCATATAAAGAAGCTCCACCATCCATCTCAGCCTCAGTGATCTCGCAATGGGAAAACTCAAATGAATGATCAGCGGAATTCATCACATGAAGAGTTTCAGCATTCATACTGGCAGGAGAATCATAAAATTCGAAAGGAAATACAGACTCAGCCTTGCTTGATGTTTGTGTATTGGCAGATGGTGTGCTCTTCCAAATGACAAAGTATTCTAGGACAAGAATGGAAGCAAGCAAAAAGGCAAGTGCTGGCCATAATATCTGAATGACATTGCGATTTAGAAGTATGCAAGCAGCGAGAAGTATAATATATAGCATAGAAATGGCATTTAACAAAGCAAAGGAGGCAAGGAGCAAGGCCACCATGTTTATTTCGACGCCAAAGAGATTAAACATGTTCTCCATCCAAAAATTTATACAGACTATGAAGATTGTCTTCTGCGTTTCAAATCTCTCCCTTCTCATGGTGATAATCCTTTTCTTGTTCCATTTGTGGCTTTCGCTGGTGCTTCCCCAAATATATCCTAATGAATATTTTCTAGCATGGCCAGCCGCAGAGCCTCCAGCTTTGGGTACATTATTTGATGCTTGAGAAAAACCAGAGGATGAGGAAGACAAATTGTTTCTCATGCCTTCTGCTTCACAAGGAATTGCAGGCGAATCTACAGGTGGCTTGCTTTCCCCGTTTGAATTAGAAAAATCCCTAAACACTTCTTCTCCTGATACAAACAGAGGGCAAGGTTCTTCGGTGTAATCTTTGCTCAAAATGTGAGTTGGTACTTTTTGCAACCAACGGAAGAAATTGTATTGAAGGGTACAAGCAGATATCGCCAGCACTTTTCCCCTTAAACCCAATTCTTGAGCCCAAAAGCCTGACTGTAATCACTCAAAACCCAAGAACTTGGCTGAACTTATTCTGTCCAGGAAACATTCTTGCCTCGGCACCCCACATCTGAAATAGATATTCTGTCATCACCAGAATTCATGTATAAAGAAGGAATAACTTTGATGGGATTCGAGATGCTTTAGAGAAAAGTTTTCATCTCAGCTCACTGGCAAACTGAAAATTGTAATGGTCATGAGTAAACGGGCAGGATGAGCAACGATATTTAAAAGCACTTGTGTAGTTCTTTGCCTGTTAGTATGCTAAACATGGAAAATGTCGAATCAACATCAATTTAATACTGTCTTTACTCGAATAGCTACAGAACTATGTAAGAAAACACAAGGAACAAGAAGAGAATCCCGAAGCTCTAGACATGGCACGACCATGAAAACTCCACCGAGAGCTGGTTTTTGGTCCTCGGAGTATAAGCTTGCTCGATATATAGTGAAACAAAGGGACGTTGCATAGAGTTTGCACCTATACGAAGTTCACGGTGGCCGGGAGCAATCCGCGCCACATGACCTCAACTTAAGTGCATCGCCGTATCAATAATCAGTTCTTCCACAAGTGGAATTGATATGCAATTTACACGCGAATTGTCCTCTATCCACCTTTCACTTGGGGACGGTTTTCCATGAATCTCTTCCAGCTCCTTGAGCCTGTTATCGAGGGCTCTTCTAAGTGAGGCCATCTGTATATGATCGTTCGCTTCTGGAAGTCGGTTTATGGAGACCTTGAAGTTCAGCCTATGAATTTTGCTGTACACTAGACGGGTCCTGTTGTCGTACTTCGAACACTTATGTGAGATTTCAATTGTTTTCGCCTACTTCTGTGAGGTTTCAATTGTTCTCGCCTTCCTTTCATGGTGCAGCAGAGCAACAAATGTCAAAGGAATTGGAAGAGACAGTTCCACAGCCTCCTGTCACAATGAATGGTCTTTCTCATCTGGATAGATTCTCCAATGAGCGTGATGAACTGCAGGAATAAGTAAGAAACTCGATCCTTGAGATGTTTCTGTCTCATATCGTTTACTTTTTCTCCATTGTGTCGAACATAGTACCTACTCTAGTAATTAGCTTAACTTTTCATTTCAATCTGAAAGCTACTCACCTACATTTATAGGATTCTTAATATAAATTACCTGCTTGTGCACACTATCTTGGCGAATTCTGTCATCTGCACTAGTTTAAATACATGCATCATTCAAGAGGCGGTAAGGTCTGCTCCACATCTTGTACCTGGCGGTAATCTTGATTGTCCTTCATTGGAAGAACAAGGAATGAGAATAAATGCTGCATTAGACGCTGCACATGCACCAATTTCTCATCTCTCGAACCTCATTGCCGACGCCACTGGGCTGCAAACTTCAGGGGACCTTTCCAACCATCAGACTTTTAATGGCTCGAAGCTTGAGCCACTTGGATTCATACCCTATCCCTTACTTTCTCTGAAGATATTTATGATATTTAACACTTAGCTCGACATTCTGCGTCGTCGATCTTACTTGGTTTGGACTACCTACTGGAGAATCTCTTCATGTAAAGGTTTGGCTTGGAATATTACTTGTCAGCATAGTTGCATAGACATGGCGGTTCTGTTCTTTTACCCATCAGTGCATTCGACTCGTGGTGCAACAAATCTGAAAAAAGCTTTTAATATGCTATTTGAGAGTCAGCTTTCAGCAGTGATCTCGAACAATTTCGTGTTCTCCAAACCGAGACTTGTTCAGAGTCATTGAAAGCCTTCAATTTCTGACCTTGTACAAGGAAAGTCCTTCCTGCTTTATCTGTTTCTAGATACTTTAAGTACCATCTAAAGTAATTGAAAAGACGATGCGGAAAAAGTTAATTGCTGTTGTACTTGGCGAGGCAACCAAAGTTTAGGTAGCAGCATGCACTTTTGCTACTTCTCTATGTATTCTTACTCCTGATGAGTGGCGTTGTTTGTAGCTTCCATTCAGGAGTACCTTGCTAATTCGGCATCAGGTCAGGGTTCTCTGTCTGCAATATCCGAGTGAAGTGGATATCGCGCGTTCCTTTTCAACATTGGTGTCTGGTGGAATGTTTGCTTAGCAAGAAAACTCATGTACAGGGGACAACAGTGAGGAATATAGTACTTGTTCGGAAGAATGTAAGGCACCATCTCATGACTTATCATCGAGTGAATGCACAAATTCTTACTGCATTGAGATATTGTGCTTTTGTAATACATCACATCCTCTTAACATGACATCACGTGTTCAATTTCTATTCATCGTAAAGGCAAAAATTGATAGCCACAATCATTCATCGGTTAGGCTAGGACCCATTTAGAAACAAGAGGTCGAAGTCAGAGATTGCTTGAGCAGGTAGCTGATGTCAAGCTGGTTGATCGAGCGGGGGTTGAAGGGTGGGGGTGAGAGCTTTTGATGGAAAAAAGAGAGATTCGTTGCTCAAAATGCAAACATTAACATGAAGAAAAAATTAAACTGTTATGCCAAGAGGGTTCACACAAAACAAAAATTATAATGAATGCCATACGGCATTCATTGTCATTTATAAAATATGGTTATAATGAGTTTAATAGAAAACACCGATGCTATATGAAAAACATGTAAAAGCTTCAGAGATTACATTATCAATGATGGTACATGCTGATAGTGTTAATTATATTTCGTATCTCATTTCTACAAGAGGAGAACAATCACACAATACATGATTTCGTAAACTCATTATCGTGGTCAAATTGGTAACTGCCAGAAATTATTGGAGCACTTGATGAAGATGAGACCATTTCAAGTTCTATCTCATTGTTGTCATCATCAATTGGTGCCTCTGTCGGATATAAAAGCGGTTTTGGAGGTAGTTGTAGTTTATCGATATCTCCTTCAAGCATATCTAGAACTTTCCTCATTGATGGCCGATCATTAGGGCTCAGCTGTATGCACCATAGCGCAACGATTATCATCTTCCTTGTTTCTCTTTCCTCTTCTATGACTTCTACCCTCTCAACCTCATTTTCTTTGCTGAGTTGATCATAAACCCACAAAGGAAAGTAAATTTGACTTGAATGCTCTGCATGTGCATTTATATTTCTCCTTCTACCGGCCATTTCCATTAACATCATCCCAAAACTGTAAACATCGGCTTTATAAGAAATGCCACCAATGTCTTTGTAGAATAGCTCAGGCGCCATATACCCCAAGGTTCCTCTTGCTGCAGTCAACGATACTATGCTATGACCGATGGGATAAAGTCTTGCAAGTCCAAAATCAGAAATTTTCGGAGTGAAACTTTGGTCTAGGAGAATGTTGTGAGGCTTGATATCAAAGTGTAGAATTTGCATATCACATCCCCGATGTAGATACTCTATCCCTCTAGCTATGCCAAGAGAGATCTCATGCATTTTCTTATAATCAAGAGGATCATCACCATTCTTATTCGAAATGTGTTTATCCAAAGAGCCATTCGGCATGAAATCGTAGACAAGAGCTTGTTTGGAGTAATCGAAGCAAAAACCAACAAGTCGCACTACATTGATGTGGTGGATCATTCCAATTGTGGCCACTTCACTAATAAAATCTTGGCCATTAGATTCTGGTTTGTTCAAAATCTTAACCGCAACTTCATTGCCACTTCTAAGGATTCCTCTATACACAGAGCCGTATCCCCCCTCACCTAATTTGCATTTGAAATTTTTTGTAATCTTCTTGATATCCGAGTAAGAATACCTTATGGGCGAAAAGTTGTTGTGAACTTGTAGGAATTCTTCGATGTTTGCGTCGATCGCTTGGTGCCTTCTGATCCACTTATAGATTAGAAGTATCAACACACATGGAACTCCGAGTATGAATTTGTCTACGACGTAGTTGGCTACATAGAAATTGTCCATAGATTAGCACAGTGCAATAAACTTTTTGAAAACATAATTATTTTTAATCAGAGTACTTGAGATCATGATAGTTGTGAGGAGAAAAGGCCCAGCAGTCATACCCAAGAAAAAGGCGAGGCGCCAACCTGCAAGTTCCGCGTACCAACGCTTGGCCCGCGCAGAAGTAGGGATGACTGATCAATCAATGAAGAATTAAATTTATCATTTTAGCAGTTAAACATAAATATAATTTACTCTCCTTGACAGCGCTCAGATCACAGTTAATTCAATTCACCTAGGGAATCCATGCCATCGTAGCATGATATTTTCTCTTGAAGAAAAGCGATCTTGCTTTTGTTCACCTATATATACCAAATGATTCATAAGTTCACGTCTCGCTCCGCGTAATTCTAATTTACAAACGTCATTCAATACGCGTGCAGTTTATTTAACCGCATAACAATAACAGCCGTGCAAGGGACACGAGCAACAATTAAATCAACCATTTTTCCCCAAACAAAAATGAAGTAACAATGTCAAATCCGGAAAAGCTCCAAGATTCGTAAAATAAACGAGAGCAGTGCATGCCGACCCTACTAAGAAATCTATTTAAAAACTTTTCAACTTAAGTGAAGCGGCAATTTTTTCTATTATGTTTTTAAAGAAACTAGTGTCTTAATGTGTGGATTTTATTAAAAATACCCAATTAAAACCTGCCACGTCACTTGGTAAGTAAATTTTGATCAGATCTCTCAGTGAAGCTAGCATTTAAGGAAAGGAGGAGGAAGAAGAGAAAAAGAAAGAACAGCTTAAGGGAACGTTGCTTACTGATATAATAGCCGCAGTACTCCCTTCGGAATCCAAAACCTAAGAAGTGACATGGAAATAATCTTTTCCAAGAATTGTCGGGCGGATAGGAGAGATTGAATCCTCGACCATCTTGTTGTGGAGGTCCTTGTATGGTAAGCTCCCATACCGATCCCCTTTCCACCTTTAGTCTCTAAAAAAAAAGTAAAAGTAAAATAAACAATTTTCATCAAAATGCATCACGTTTTCTTTAAATTGCATCTCATATAGACATTAGGAACATTTGCATTACTAATATTAAAAATTTTAATTTTTTTTTAAATTAAGATTAGAAAAAAAACTAACAAAAAATAGAAACGCATACGGGCCGGGCTAGGGGCCAGCCTTAGCCCGGCCAATCCTTTTCCCTTTCTTTTTCCCCCTTGTGGCCCAGCCCGCTTCTGTTCCTTCTATTTTACCCGCGCGGCCCACCTTTCTTCCTCCGCGACCCAGCTCGCTCTTCTTCCTCCTTCCTCCTCCTTCCCTCGCTTGGACTTCAGCTTCAGGACAATACAGAGAGTGGGTCCCTGGCCGAAGGACGCGAGGACGTGAGGCTGCGCGTAACGTTCGCCCAGGAATATCGTGCGGTACAAAGCCAGGTGGTCTCGTCCTTGAAGAAAGAGAGAGAAACGAGATAAATGGGAGAGAAAGGCAGCAAAGGGAAGGGGGGTCTCTTTGGTTTTATTGGGTTTGTTCGGCTGAGGAAGAGCAACCGAGAGAGAGAGAGAGAGAGAGAGAGAGAGCTGGTGAGAGTGAGAAGGCGAGCTCGAGAGAGAGAAAGAGCAAGCCAAATAAGAGAGGAAAGAGAGGCGACCGTGTTCTTGTTGGATTTTTGATGTCTTAGTTCTGCTGTTTTTAGACTAAAGCTTCTATGTTCTGTTTTATATTGTTTTAGTTTATTTTCTTACTTAGTCAATTATGTTATGCAGTTGTTGTTGTGTTATTTAGGAAGTTAAGTACTTGTTCGGGTGCAGTTACAAGCTGAACATGTGTGTGTGCAGTTATTTTTTTTTTCTTTTTGGTTTAAGTCATGTTTTGTACTTGACTTTTTACTAGAGAACCGTAGAAGGCAGTTTTTATGCTCGTTTCTCTCGTTTCCTCTGTTTTTCTTCTTTCTTCCTCGATATCTATAGTTCTGGCATTTCGCTTCTTTGCTGCTTTGATCAGCATCAACGGTGGTATCGAGCATCGAATGATCTTGAGGGACTGTGAAGTGAAGCAAGTATTGTAGTGCAAAGAGGTTAGAGGGTGATGGAGACAGGTTCAAGTGGTTTTTCTACGATGGCTTCTCCAGTATTTACTGGAGAGAATTATCAAGCATGGGCTGTTAAAATGAAAGCATTTCTGGAGGGTCATGATCTGTGGGAAGCTGTGGAGGATGATTATGAAGTTGCTCCACTTCCAACTACTCCGACCATGAATCAAATCAAGCTTCATAAAGAGAGAACCACAAGGAAAGCCAAGGCAAATCTTGCCTGTATGCTGCTGTCTCGCCTACCATCTTCACTAGAATTATGAAGTGTGACTCTGCGAAGGTCATATGGGATTTCTTGAAGGAAGAATATGAAGGAGATGAGAAGATAAGAGGTATGAAGGTGCTGAATCTCTTGAGAGAATTTGAGAGACAGCAGGATGAAGGAATCTGAGTCGGTGAAGGAATACTCGATAGGCTAGTGGGAATAGCCGATAAAATCGAGTTTGGGAACCGACTTGAGGGATGATAGGCTTGTTCGGGAAGATCCTAATGTCTCTTCCAGAAAATTTGAAGCTACTATAGCTTCTCTGGAAAACACAAGGGACTTGGCTGATATAAAACTTGTAGAGTTGCTGAATGCTTTGCAGGCACAGGAGCACAGAAGACTAATGAGGAGAGAAGATCATGTTGAGGGGGCATTGCAAGCCAAAGTAAAGCAAAATGATGGAGGCAAAGGGAAGAAATGGATTCAGTTTAAGGGAAATGTTGTTGATTCGAAATTTTTACCAAAAGAAGGAAATGCTGGTGGATCTAGCAAATGGAAAAATAATAAAAGGCCATGTCGCATCGTGGTGGAACCAACCATCAGTCCTTTAGATGCTGGAAAAGGCCGGATGCGAGGTGCAGAAGATGCCACAAGTTGGGTCATATGGAAGCTATTTGCAAAGGGAAAGCCTATCAGCAAACGGAGAAGCACAAGTGGTAGTGAGTGAAGTTGATGAAGAGCACTTATTTGTTGCTTCAGCTGGTGAATATTCAGTCGAAAATAGTACATGGCTGATAGATAGTGGTTGTACTAATCACATGACTGGCAACTTAGAGCTATTCAAGAGCATAAACAAAACAGTAAAGTCCAAAGTCAGAATTGGCAATGGACAGCATATTGAAGTTCAGGGTAAAGGTGTAGTTGCTGTTAAAGGAAACCGGGGGTAAAGTTAATCGGGGATGTCCTCTTTGTGCCAAACATTGACCAGAATCTGTTAAGTGTTGGTCGGTTAGTGGAGAAGGGCTATATAGTGAAGTTCGAAGGAAGGGAATGTCTCATTAAAGATACCGACAGCAATGAAGTCTTGAGAGTTCAAATGAGGGATAAAAGTTTTGTGTTCAAGCCAAATGAGATGCAGCAGATGGCTTTGAAGTGTACATAAGAGAATATAGAGCTGTGGCACAAAAGATTGGGGCATGTTCATAGGAGAAGTATGCTGGTTATGCAGAGAAATGGCCTGGTAGATTATTTACCAAGCTTGAAGGAAGAGCTTCCACAATGCAGAACCTGCTTTCTTGGCAAACAAACCAGATTTCCCTTCAAAGGAGGAGTCTCGAAGACATATCAAAAGCTGGAATTAGTTCACATTGATGTGTGTGGACCTATGTCTGAACCTTCTTTAAATGGAAGCAGGTATTTTATTACTTTTACTGATGATCTGACTAGAATGAGCTGGATCTATTTTCTGCAAGCTAAGACTGAAGTAGCTGATGTATTTATGAAGTTTAAAGCATTAGTTGAAAATCAAAGTGGGAAGAGAATCAAAGCTCTCAGGTCAGACAATGGATCTAAGTATATAGCTAACAAATTCAAACTGATTTGTGAGCAAGCTGGAATTGTACAGCAATTTACAGCCCCTTACTCACCTCAACAGAATGGGGTTAGTGAGAGGAAAAATAGAAGCATTATGGAGATGGCCAGATGTTTGATGCAGGAAAAGAATTTGCCTAAAAGTTTTTGGGCTGAGGCAGCCAACACTGCTGTATTTCTTTTAAATAGATTACCTACAAAAGCTTTAGAGAAACTAACACCTCTCGAGGGCTGGCAAGACACTAAACCTTCTGTGAAAAATTTGAAGGTTTTTGGAAGTTTGTGTTATACTCATATTCCTGATGTCAAAAGGGATAAGCTTGATAAAAGGCCGAGATTGGAATTTTTGTTGGATATAGCTCTCAATCAAAGGCTTACAGAATTTTCTATCCAAAGACAAGGAAGATTACTGTGAGCAGAGATGTTATGTTCTTAGAGGAAGATTAATGGAATTTGTTAAATGGAAGGAACACTGAATTGAAGCACTTTGAAAGACAACCTGAAACTGATGTGGAGACTAATGAAATTACAGGGGAAATGGAAGAAAATATAGATGATGAACCCGTAAGAGGCACAAGGTCACTTGCTGAGATCTATGAAAGGAGTAATGTGGCGTGCTTGAACCATCAAATTTTGCTTTGAAGCCAAGGAAGATCAAAGTGGTTTGCAGCAATGCAGGAGGAGATGACAATGATTCAAAAAAATCAGACTTGGGAATTGGTAGACATGCCATTAAATAAGAATGTAATTGGAGTTAAGTGGGTCTTTAGGACAAAACTCAATCCTGATGGCTCTGTTAACAAGTATAAAGCAAGGTTGGTTGTGAAAGGCTATGCTCAGGTATGGGGAGTAGACTATTCTGAAACTTTTGCTCCAATTGCAAGGCTGGACACAGTAAGACTCCTGTTAGCTGTTGTAGCCGAGAAGGGTTGGACTATTTTTCAGCTTGATGTCAAGTCTGCATTTCTAAATGGTGAGCTTGAAGAGGAAATTTTTATTGAACAACCTGAAGGGTTCTGTGTTAAAGGGCAAGAAGAGAGTGTATACAAATTGCACAAAGCTTTATATGGACTGAAGCAAGCTCCAAGAGCCTGGTATGGAAAAATTGATCGATATCTACTGGATTTAGGTTTTAAAAGGAGCTTGAGTGAGTTCACTCTTTATATTAAGAAAGTGAATCATAGTGTGGTAGTTCTGTCTCAATATGTGGATGATCTTTTGGTAACAGGAAATGATGTTCAGCTGATAGAAAATGTTAAGCAAGGCTTATTTGCTGGTTTTGAGATGACAGACTTAGGAAAAATGGCTTACTTCTTAGGTCTAGAAATCAAGCAAAGTCCTTATGAAATCTTCATTTGTCAGAGGAAGTACTTAAAGGAAATTTTGAAGAAGTTTCAGATGGAAGAATGTCGAAGTGTCAGTACACCTATGGCAGCAAGAGAGAAGTTGCAGAAGAGTGATGGAACTGAAGCTGTGGATGTCTCGATGTACAGAAGTCTAATAGGTTGTCTCATGTACCTCACAGCAACCAGACCATACATTCTATTTGATGTAAGTGTTCTATCCAGATTTATGAGTGATCCAAGTCAGCTTCATTTGATTGCAGCTAAAAGGATTTTAAGGTATTTGAAAGGAACCATGTTTTTTGGAGTGAAGTTTCGAATGAGTCAAGAATTCAATCTACAAGGTTATTCGATAGTGATTGGGCTGGCTCGATGGATGATATGAAGAGTACATCTGGGTACTGTTTCAATTTAGGATCAGCTTGTTTCACTTGGTGTTCTAAAAAGCAAGAAATTGTAGCTCAATCTACCGCAGAAGCAGAGTTTATAGCTGCTACTGAAGCTGCAAATCAAACCTTATGGCTGAAGAAGATAATGAAAGATCTTTGGCTGAACTCCAATGAATGTATCAAGATTAATGTGGATAACCAAGCTGCAATTGCAATATCTCAGAACCCAGTTTTTCATTGCAAAACTAAGCATTTCAAGGTCAAGTTCTTCTTTCTACGTGAGGTGCAACAAAATGGTGAGGTCATGCTGGTTTATTGCAAATCTGAAGATCAACTTGCTGATGTGTTCACTAAACCACTTCAAGCTGGAAGATTTGAAGCATTGAGAAAGAAAATTGGAGTATGCAGCAGCTACTGATCCAAGGAAGAGTTTGTTGGATTTTTGATGTCTTAGTGCTGCTGTTTTTAGACTAAAGCTTCTCTGTTCTATTTTATATTGTTTTAGTTTATTTTCTTACTTAGTCAATTATGTTATGCAGTTGTTGTTGTGTTATTAGGAAGTTAAGTACTTGTTCGGGTGCAGTTACAAGCTGAACGTGTGTGTGTGCAGTTATTTTTTTTTCTTTTTGGTTTAAGTCGTGTTTTGTACTTGACTTTTTACTAGAGAACCGTAGAAGGCAGTTTTTTATGCTCGTTCTCTCTGTTTCCTCTGTTTTTCTTCTTTCTTCCTCGATATCTATAGTTCTGGCATTTCTGCTTCTTTGCTGCTTTGATCAGCATCAACAGTTCTCGAGTTCTTCGGGGGAGGCTGGAGAGAGCGAGAGCAATAGAGAGAGTGAGATATAAGAGAGTGAGCAAAGGGTGAAGCGGAGGGATGGACCAAAAAGAAGCGAGACCCAGGAGCCAAACTTCGTTCTCGGACAAGCGTTCCTCGGCCATCCCCAACATAAATCGGCGATCTCCAGCCAACAACCTTTAGGTCCAATCCACTTTTATCCCGATGATCTTGGGCTCGGTGCAACAACGAGGCGACCGACCATAGCTCGTTTCACTTCAGCCTCGCCTTCTGGCCGTTGTTGCCGAGCCGGGTAGGGATATTCGCGGTCAAACACTTCTCTCTGGGAACTCCAGAACCAAAACAATAGCTGGGTCTCACTTTCCGTAGTCCACCAGCATGCTCGGTTTGAACGAGCCGTCCCTTTTGTCGAGTTTGAGTGTCACTTGCTACTTTCATTTGAGTAAATGACCTGCCATTTTCATTCTCTGTTGATGGCTACTTGAATATGTTCAAGACTCCACCCTTTCATTCCAGGGACACACCCTTTAAATTCTCCCATGGAGTTTCTGCATGAAAATTGATTATCCATTGGTTTAATAGCATGTGAGTAATGACTATACCTTATCTATTTTGATATGGTGGCGGACTTTTGACTAGTTGTGCACTGTTCAGAATGCCAGATTCATTTGTGGAGGTTTATAGAGGAAGATTTTGTTTACTATTTTTCTAAATTATACGACAGGCATTTGTAATTTGCATTTCTAAAATGTAATATCCTTTCAATTTCCAGAGAGAAGGATCGCTTCATTTCTCAGTGCAATGGGCAGAATTTTCTATCTGTATATTGCTCCTGTGACACATATATTGTCTTTTTATTGACAATCCTCCTAACACTTTACTTGGTGACACCCAATTACATATTGTTTGGCTACATTTTGTTCCTCCTATGTTGGATCATAGGAAGACAGCTCTTTGAAAGGACGAGAAAACACCGTTGGTTTCCATTGAAAGTATATGCAATCACTGTGTTTATCTTCTTATATAGCTTGAGCAATTTCTCCACCTTTGAGAAGTGGTTGTTGGGGCTGATTGATCTTCAGTTTTACTTGGCCTAAAACTCAGAAGCTTCGCTATTGCAGAATATTTGGCAGTCTATTGCAATACTGATTGTGATGCAGCTTTTCAGCTACGAGAGGAGACAGAGCAAGTATATCCAATCTGATGACTCCAAACTTATGGAATTTGGAGTACTTGGATTTATTGAGAGCTTCCTCATTTGGCACAGTGACAAGAAAGTGTGTAACTGTGTATAGCAAAGTTCTATGCATCATTGTCACCAATTAGTCTCTTTGGTTTCCTTTATCTGCTCAGTCTTGTCATTTGTTCCCTTTCACCTAAAGCATCTCGAATCCCATCAAAGTTATTCCTTCTTTATACAGGAATTTTGGTGATGACAGAATATCTCTTTCAGATGTGGGGTGCCCAGGCAGGAATGTTTCCTGGATAGAATGACTTTAGTTTAGCCAAGTTCGTGAGGTTTGAGTTATTTCAGTCAGGCTTTTGGGGTCTAGAATTGGGTTTTAAGGGGGAAAAGTGCTGGTGATATCTGCTTGTAGCCTTCAATACAATGTCTTCCGTTGGTTGCAAAAAGTACCAACTCACATTTTGAGCAAATATTAAACCAAAGAACGTTGCCCTCTGTTTGTATCAGCAGAAGAAGTGTTTAGGGATTTTTCTAATTCAAACGGGGCAAGCAAACCACCTGCAGATTCTCCTGCAATTCCTTGTGAAACAAAAGGCGTGAGAAACAATTTGTCTTCCTCAGCCTCTGGTTTTTCTCAAGCATCAAATAATGTACCCAAAGCTGGAGGTTCTGGGGGTGGCAGTGCTAGAAAATATTCCTTTGGATATTTGGGGAATGTGGCACCCGAGAATTTCGCAAACCGTGATGTACGACGGCAGTGACTGATCAAT
The DNA here is from genome assembly GCA_014182545.1 of Eucalyptus globulus. Lineage (NCBI taxonomy): Eukaryota > Viridiplantae > Streptophyta > Magnoliopsida > Myrtales > Myrtaceae > Eucalyptus > Eucalyptus globulus. The sequence goes on along the minus strand of CM024724.1, from coordinate 14,004,196 downwards.
AAAAGTATCGTTGAATGGCACTATTAGTATTTAGCATGAGCATTGTTTGATTCCATTGACGGATCGATATCTCATGTTTATTAAGAGTCCGATCATTGAATAGATTATCGACATATATTTCTTTGATGACTCGACACAATTATACCACTTGAGTGCACATGAGATAAGAAAAGAAATCGAAACACCAAGACCATGGGACCGAGAATGCTCCACATTTGTGCAAGTTTAAGGATTAGTTTTTATTTATTTAATTGGGCTTTGTTATTGAGGGACTGGACGTCCACTAACTTACTAGCCCAATACAATCCGAAGACCCCTTAATAGTCGACAATTAAGTCAACTAATTGGAAGAGATGTTGACTGAAGCATGGCTGGATGATGCCACGTTGCTGCCGTAAGGATAGCCAGCGAAAATGCAAGGGGAGGCATGCTGAAGACACGTCCATCCCAGCTGTCCGTTTCCCTTTGCAACCACCGAAACATGCATCTCTTTTGTTTAACTGGTTTTAGCAAAACCAGTGGTCTTGTGCTCGTGAAAGTGGGAAATTGAGAGAGTGAGCGAAACTGAGAGTAATCGAGAGAGAGTGAACGAGAAGGTAGCGAGTGAGCAGCGAGAGAGTGAGTCGGCAAGGGAAGGAAGGAAATTAGTCCTTGCCATGCGTGCACGTTGCCGCCGCCGTCGAGCCGCGCACTCCTCACCATCTCACTACACGCCGTGGAATCGTAGGACATCGAGGCAAGTGAAAGTCCATGAATCTATATAATGTGATGCTGTTATTGTCCAGTATGGTGCAATATACTTGGAAACAATTGAATTCTGAAAGTAGAATGTTAAATTGTGGGTAATCAAGTAGAGCGGGACCATGAGATTGAGGAATTACTTTGGTTTTGTGTACATTTTGATCCTGTTGATGTATTGATGAAAGACCGACTATTAGTGGACTTGTGGAATTAAGATAGTCACGGTGGGAATGGGATTTCATGGGATTCGCTTAATCCAGTGCAATTTCATGTGTAACCCTGTAACTTTGTGAAATTTTATGAAGAGTTCTAAAATGAATTTGATCCCGATTTCTTCACGGAAGTTGTGAGGAATTGCATGAGCTAGAGTATATATTTTTATCAGAACTTCTTGGAATCAATACGATGGCTTAAACCTCTTTTAATATGCAATGCTTTCTGTTGAATTTTATTCTGTGATAAAAGAATCCTGAACTGAGTTGTGTGAACTCCACTCATTATATATAACGAATCTGGCTTAGTGTCCTTAATGAAACTTTTTCGTCTAGATCTCAATTATAACGTGTTAAAATTTCAGAATTTTTCATGTTCATTTGCTGGTTATTGCGAAATCTCTATTGAAGGCGTGCATTCTGGCCTTTACACTGTTTTACTATGAAACTGTTCATTTTGTTTAAGAGTCATTGTATCTTGAGTTGTTAATTGTTATTCACTTGATAGATGCATTGACATTCAGCATATCGCATGACATTGGAAAATTTGATAAAGTCTTATAGATCCATGGAATCCATGACGTCATTGCATCAAAATGTATTTTTGTAATGAGATGTATATCATGATGTGAATGTTACCGTCGGAGGTGTGAGCCGACAATGCCCGGGAGTGTCGGGATGCCCAAGGGTCGAGTGAGTCGACGCCGTTGGATGCCCGGAGGTTTGTGCCGGAGGGTCCTCGGGAGTTTCGGGATGCCCGGTTGTAGGGATTGTACGTAAATCCGGAGGGAAGGGGCAACCATTTTCATGGCGAGCCCTGGATATACCTCGTGATGCCAGTTGGGGTGCGAGATGCCCAGGGGTGTGACGGAACACGCTCTGGATGCCCGGAGGTTTGTGCCGGAGGGTCTCGCGATGCCAGGTTGGGTGCGAAAGCCCGGAGGGATGCAAACACTGGTCCCCGGGGAATGAAATCTTTCTTTGAATGCTAAAATTCAGTACATTAAAGGAGTGCATGTGTGTGCATGTGGCATGATATGAGAATTTGTTTATGAAATTGAATGGGCTTCATCCGGTATTGAAAATGCGTTCGTTATGGCATTGAATTGTTTTTTTTTTTTTTATGAATGTGGTGCAAGTAAATAAACCCTTGATGGCATGCATATATATAAAATGACATATGTGTTTTGCATGTATCTGGATGATTAGAGTTTCTACATAATATAGTGTAATGGATCTTTTTACTGCTGAGTGGTTGTACTCATCCCTTTTGGGGACTAACATTTCAGACTAAAAGAAAAATGCCGCTGCTGCCTGCGACTCCTGGTATGTTTTATGGACTCCTGATTGACCTACAGTGGGAGTGGTCAGAGCACCGTCATCATGGGGTGCACGGGTTGGTATTTGAGCGCGTAAGGATTTTGCTGACTTTTGAGATAGGCCTCTCTGCCGAGCCTATTCACCAGGAGTACATATCAGTTCTCGTCCGTATGGATGGCCGCCTTCTGAGGGTGCTACCACCACCACCAGCCAACGGACTTGACTGGATATGACCTAGAGTCGAGGGTAGCAGGAGATGCATTTTTGGGATGCCGACACATGGGTGATGGACGGATGCAAATGATATCCAAGGATAGAAGTTGGTTTTCTTTTGGATAATCGTCAGGCACAAAAAGACCTCGGCGTTTTGTTGTACCAACTATCATAGTCCATCCCTTATATAAATAAAAATGTTCGGCCTAAATTATGAAAGTTTTAGTATGGTGTGCATCACTTTATATTTTGCGCAGGGACCGATAAAGAAAACAAATGAAAACCCCCAGGTATTATAAGTCATGTTAAAAATTTCTTTGGTATCAAAGTAGTATGCTCCAAGAGAATGTAACTGTGGCGACCCTAACGGATCGGGGGCCGTTTCGGGGGTGCCACAGGGAAGCACCAACGAAAGCCACAAATGGAACAAGAAAAGGATTATCACAAGGGAGAGATTTGAAATGCAGAAGACAATCTTCATAGTCTATATAAATTTTTGGATGGAGAACAAGTTTAATCTCTTTGGCCTCGAAATTAACGTGGTGGCATTTCTCCTTGCCTCCTTTGCTTTGTTGAATGCCATTTCTATGCTATATATTGCACTTCTCGCTGCCTGCATACTTCTAAATTGCAATGTCATTAGGAAATTATGGCCAGCAGCACACCATCTGCCAATTCACAAACATCAAGCAAGGCTGAGTCTGTATTTCCTTTCAAATTTTATGATTCTCCGGCCAGTATGAATGCTGAAAGTCTTCATGTGATGAATTCAGCTGATCATTCATTTGAGTTTTCCCATTGCGAGATCACTGAGGCTGAGAAGGATGGTGGAGGTTCTTTATATGATTCAGATAAGAAAGAGAGAGCTAGAGGTCAAGCTGAGGATAACTCTATAGTTTCTGCTGTGCAGCTTTTAGGAGATGACGGTTAGTTCTCTTGTAACCTTCCGGAACATCAAGCCAGAAGACATGGATGCCAGGGGCACAATCAAGCAGTCTCCCCTTCACCCGATCAACGGCCAGGATCACTTGATGAAGCAGCAGAAGTTCGCCAGATCGAAGCTCCGGGTCTCCATCAACTTGCCGAACAACGAAATCTCCCTCCTCCGCAGCCGGCGGAACCTGAGCTTCAGCGAATCCTCCACCGCCACTGCCACCGAACCTCCGACTTCTCCATCTCCATCTCCCCACTCCTCGTCCTGGCCTCAGCGTCGATCGGTCGAATCTTTAAAGGGAAGGCTCCGGCGACGGCGAGGGGGAGCCTTGAGAACGGCGGTAGCGGCGGCGACCCCCGCGGGGGGCGGCAGGCGTACAAGAGCACGAGGACGGTGGTGGAGGTGGTGCTGCGGAGCTGGACATGGACATAGTGGCGCTGCGGGACGTGAAGGTGGAGGAGGAGAGGAGATGAAGCCGTTGTCGGAGCTGGCGGCGGCGCTGGGGATGAGCTATGCGTTCGCGGAGAGCTGGGCACCGGAGTACGGCAACACCGTCTGCTCCCGGTGGCCGATCAAGCACTGGAAGGTCCAGAAGATATTCGACGACACTGATTTCAGGTCCGTCATTTTGTTTTATTTTATTTATTTATTTATTTCCATATATTTTTTTTACCTGTTATTCTTGCTGTCATTTTCGCAATTATGGTGACGATGGTATTAGGGGTGAGCGTTTCCAGGTTCGGTTCGGTTCCGCCTGGAACCTGAAACCTACTCGGGTACAGGTTCCTCATTTTTTGGAACCTGGAACCTACCCGTCAGAACCGAGAACCTAGAACCTACATTGTCACAGGTTCTAAGGTCGGTTCCAGGTTCCAACAGGTTCTTTTTTTTTTTTTTTTTTTTGGTTATTTTCAAATTTGAACTATAACGTATGCGCACGTTACCAAAAAAAAAAAATATATATATATATATATATATATAACGTACGCACACGTTACCAAAAAATATATATATAACGTACGCGCACATTACCAAAAATATATATATATATAACGTACACGCACTTTATCAAAAAAAAAACTATAACATACGCGCACGTTATCAAAAAAAATATAACGTGCACGCACGTTATCAAAAAAAATATAACGTGCACGCACATTATAAAAATGAATAAAAAAAAATTATAACATACACGCATATTATCGAACTCTTCAGCACAGTCGTAATGATCCTCTAACATCAAAATCATGCCATAAATATACTTCCCGAGCTATGAAAACAATAAAATAAAACATAGACTCGTTGACAACAATGTTTTTCCATGCATTAAACTTATCAATGGTGAGATCACAACAACCATCTAAAGGCTCCTAAACTCTTTGACAACATAGTTAAAGAAGCACAAAGCCAATAAAAAACCTTGCTTGAATTCTCTACCGCTAAACCCATTGCAGTTGCGACACCACCAACTCTATTTATCAACAATAATCTCCGCATTAAGGCCAACCATATCTGAAAAAGAAAAAGAATAGGTTAAATAAAATATTCACTTATCAAATATACAAAAAGAATTACAATATATAAAGATATAAACATTACTTACCTAATTCAAATTGTTCTGCGTTCTCGATATACTCTTCATCACCAAGCGGTACACGAGCGGCCCTCAACCAATCTTGAGTGCAAATCAAAGCTTCCACTACTTTGGGAGTTAAAGAACTTCGAAAGCCATCAAGCACACGACCCGATGTACTAAAAGTTGACTCTGAAGCAACGGTTGTTACAGGAATGGACAAAATATCTCGAGCCATCAAAGAAAGGATCTTATATTTTGAACCATTAGCCTTCCACCAAATCAAAATGTCAATACCAAGATCATTTTCATTTTTTTCTTGAAGATACTCATCAAGCTCGGACTTGTTATCATCACACCATTGTTCATTCGAGTATAAAAACATTTTCTTCCAATCTTGGGCTTCATACATCTTTAGTTCTTTACTACCACCCGTATCGGGTTGGGAAGTGGAACTACTACTACTTGCACCCAAATTATGGCCACCAAAATCTTGATCACTTGAAATAAGAGAAGATTGCTCATAAAATTCATACAAATGCTCCAATGTATTCTTCATCTTGCAATGCATCTCTTCAATCTTCAATTCATCATCATAAATTTGTCTATACAAGAATCTCACATAATTTAACTTGGCTCTAGGATCTAACACAACCGCAATCAACACCATAATATTCACTTTATCCAAGCTTCCATAATATTTGTCAATTTTTTCTTTCATTTTCAAACCCATAGTTTGAAGCTTAGGATCCGAAGCATTGACCGCATCTTTCAAATCTCTATACAAAAGAGCTATCCCTTCAAAATAATCATTTGAAGTAACATATAAAGTCCCAGACATCTTCTTGGTGGCATCATAGAATGCTTTTAGAAAATTCGAAAGAATAATAGCATTTTCCCAATCATCATCCCTAGGAGTTTCATGATCTAGCTCACTTACAAAAGATGGATCATGATCTTCCATCCTTTCGAAAGCTTTTCTGAACTTTATGGCGGTGTCTAACATGAGGTAAGTGGAGTTCCATCTAGTGGCAACGTCAAGAACTACCGAACCCTTATGAGTGATCTTTTCTCTCTCAATGCAAGATTTAAATTCTTGGGCTCTTGTGGGAGAACTCCTTACATATCTAACCACATTTCGGATACGTGCAATGGAGTCACGTACCGTAGCCAAGCCATCTCTCACAATCAAATTTAATATATGAGCTGTACATCTCATGTGCAAAACACTACCATCTAATATCAACGACCTTTGTTTGGAAAGTTTATCCCTCAAATAGCCAATTGCAACATCATTCGAGCTAGCATTATCCACGGTAATTGTGGACACCTTTTCAATTCCCCACTCCTCAATGCATGTCTCCACCATTTTCCCAATCTCCCTACCCCTGTGACTATGCATCACCACAAAGTTGATGATTCTTTTATGCAACTTCCAATTTTCATCAATAAAATGTGCAGTGAGACACAAATAATTCAAATTTTGATTGGAACTCCATGTATCAGTCGTGAGTGCGATCCTAGAATTAATCTTTCCAAAATAATTCTTCAAAGAAGTTTTTTCACATAAAAACAACTTCATGCAATCTTTTGCCACTGTGAAACGTGATATATGTTTGAAGAGAGGTTGTATCTCAGTAACATATTCACAAAATCCAACACGCTCAACCAAGGAAAAAGGTTGCTCATCAAGGATGATAAACCGTGCAAGCATGTGCCTAGCTCGTTCTTGATTAAATGACCATGTCGACAAGACGCTACCAGTACTAGAATGTCCTCCTGCCTTGCCAGCCATGTTGACATTACGTGGTACAAAGAATTTATGCCTCTTATCTAGATTACGAGGAAACCTCTTACATGTGTTTAAGTGTTTCCTCATTGCAGAAGTACCATTAGCAACATGGTACTTAAGCATAGACCCACAATGAATGCATTTCACTTGATATATGTTTCCATCCTTATCACTGATTTTCGAATAATGATTCCAGCATTCAGATGTATATTTCTTATCATGAGAATGATGAGAATCAGATACCTTATTTGTGGCACTCAAGGTAGGGGTGCATCTTCTTCAATTTCATTGCCGAAAACTCAAATTCCATACCCGGAGTCATCTCCTCACGTCCCTCCACCTCCATTGACGTGTTATCTTGATACATTAATTTCGCACTACACAACAATAATATAATATAATTAGAAAATTCAAAACATAATGTGAATTGAGTTATAGAATATGCAAGCAATTGCTAAAAACCAAATCAATACACAACTTTAGGACTATATGTAAAAGATTTATTCAAATATGCCCTTATTTTATGATAAGGCACCAAACCAAGCAAAACTCTAAGTAATCATAAACATCTCTTTCCCATCTTTAGTATTAAATGAACTCTTTATCAACCATATTAACTTAATTTAATGATATACAAAACAAGCAAGCTTTAGTCTTTGTTTTTGCTGTTGATATACTGTTGTAAAAATGGCAGAGAAGTCTGGTATTGTGCAGATAGGAACCAAGAGCCACACCTACCATTAAGATTTGCCACCTAGTAACATCATGTATAGCATACAATAGAATCTGCTAAATAATGTCAAAGCTGATACGCTGCAACTTTTACCATAACCAAAAAGAATAAGCTGAAGCTTCGTTTTACATTTTGAATCACAAGCAATTGGTAATTTGATGTCCTTCATGGCATTGTGTATCACTTGACCGTATGATTAATTTTTATATCCTTCATGAACATATGATGTAGTAAAGGATCAAGTGATTTCTAGAAAACATAAGCATGACGTGAATACGATTCAACTAGGTTTGTCCATTATGCAATGTGTTCTGAACTTCGTAACATAGTCCTCCCTAGCCAACATCAGTATATGGCATTACAAGCATGCCAGCAAAGCAGTTGACAAGAGCCTTGTCAAAGTCACAAAATATGGGAGACTTTGCTGAAATAGTTTGTCCAAGTACTAGACTCATGACCACTGATGTGAAGCTCTTTAATACTTTCGCAAGAAGCTATAGCAAAGAATAAGAATCTTCAATTAATCAATCCCTCCACAAGAAAGCATTCTCAACATATTCTCAGCTAATACCCAACTTGGCAGCATCCCACTTGGTAACGTTTTCTGGTGGGGTGCCAACAATGATATCCTACCTTGATATACTACCGCGAGCGGCGTGGGTCGCACTAGGGGCGAGCGGAGACGAGCTTGGCTCAGATCCGCCTGCGTCGGGTAGTCAGTGACGGGCGTCGAGGCAGAGCACGGCAGCAACAGGCAGAGGCAGAGGCAGAGCACGGCAGCGACGGGCGTCGAGCGGCGTTCGGCGACGGCGGCCGGCGCTGAGCAGTGAGCAGGGACGTCGGTCAGGGTCTTCGGGGCAACGGCGACTCAGGACTCAAGTGTCGCGAATGCGGGCGTCGAGCGACGTCGGGGACTAGCGTCCAGTGGCGTTCGGCGACGGTGGCCGGCACTAAGCAGAGCGACGGGCGTCGAGCGGCGTGGGTCGCGAGCGGAGACGAGCTCGGCTCAGATCTGCCTACGTCGGGTAGTCGGCGACGGGCGTCGAGGCAGAGCACGGCAGCGTCGGGCAGAGTCAGAGCACGGCAGCAACGGGCGTCGAGCAGCGTTCGGCGACGACGGCCGGGGCTGAGCAGTGAGCAGGGACATCGGTCAGGGTCTTCGGGGCAACGACGACTCAGGACTCAGGTGTCGCGAATGCAGGCGTCGAGCGACATCGGGGACTGGTGTCCAGCGGCGTTCGGTGACGGTTGCCTGCGCTGAGTAGAGCGACAGGCGTCGAGCGGTGTTCGGTGACGGTGGCCGGCGCTGAGTAGTGAGTAGGGACGTCGGGCGGTGGTCTTCGAGGCAACGGCAACTCGGGACTCGGGTGTCGCGAATGCGGGCGCGAGCGACGTCGGGACGCGTCCAGCGGCGTCCGGCGGCGGCCTTAGGGGCGCGGCGGCGTCCGGCGGCAAGACTCAAACCGACGTCCAGCTGAAACTTGAAAGTGAAACTGAAATCGAGGAAGGTACAGACGGAGGCCGGAGGCTGGAACTTGGAGCACCGGCGGGGGTTCCTTTGGAACCCTAACCAGTTCCCGAAACCGGTTCCGCGGCCGATTCCTGGTTCCCGGTTCCCGCTTGGAACCGGAACCGAACTCCCTTTAAGAACGGGAACCGAACCGGCCCTCCGGTTCCGGTTCTCCTGTTCCCGCCTTCCCGGTACCCGTGCTCGCCCCTAGATGGTATGCTCTCTTTCTCGTTGAGCAAGTGGTCTTCCCGGGCGATTTCGAATTTTAAAAGATATTTTCATTTATTTATTGAGGCGTCCATCATTGAAAGCAAAGTTTGATAATATATCATAAATTAATATTTCCACTTGGACATATTATATAATTTTTTCTTATATTTTTCCAAGTGAAAAGATTAATTTCGCAGACCCATCTACAACAGTGCAAACCCACTTCGAACAGTTGAAATTTTCGTTGAAATTAAGGTAAGGTGGATGTAATAAAAATTCACAAGACCAAAAAATAAAAGCAAAAACATAAGCTTTTGCCTAGCCATCAGAATTTGTGGATGAAAATCTTGCTGTCGCTTGGTTTATATTTTGTCTTCTTTTTTTTTTTCCTGCCCTTTTTTAAAACTGTTATATTTGGAATTATCTGAATGGAGTTGTCCAGAACTGATCTGGGAAGAATTTGGAATATTATTCACGAGAACCCTACCACCAAAAATTCAAGAATTCCCCGAGGCTTTTCTCCCACAGCCTGTTTGCCTTTGCACAACTTACGTAAAGCTATCTGCAACAACTACGGTGGGCCTTTCCAAGGATCCCATCACCAGCTGTGAGCAATGCCAGTCAGAATTAAAGTATAAATTAATTTTTTTTAAAAACCCATTTTTTTTTTCTTTCTATGATTTTAGATATGGGTTCTGCAGAGAATTCTCATTTATCAATAATAATAATAATAATAATAGTAATAATCATATCTTCGGTTATAACTATTCGAAATTCGTGCGAGTGTGTGTGATGAAAGACTGTCTTGGACTTCTTTCATTCCTCTTTTTTTCATTTCTGGTTGCATTTAGTGGGTTGATGAGAGTCAGCGTTGAAGATCATTCTGTATTAATTGCTGATATAGTCAAGAGAATGCCTATGAACCTGCTAAATTACATAAATATATTTTTTGCTCTTTAGTATTTAATGTAAGGGTTTTTCTAATGTGGACTAAATTAATTGATATTGTAATTTACTGTTTTTACGGTTACTGTAAAACATGGTTGGTCTAAGGTGAGATATAAGATTTCTTAATTAGTCTAATATGGGCTGACTAGTGTGGGCCGAGTTGAGCCTGGCTCGTAATGAGAGGGACTGACTGGAAACTCTATAAATAGTGCTCAAGTCTCTCCTCTAACCCTAATTCTCACATGTATTCTCACCTAAGAGGCGTTTACCTAACGCTAAACGTGAGGAGGCCGCCTCATTGAGTCAGTGATACGGAGGGCAATAGAGGAGAAGGACTTGCGCGTGGAACATTGTGTTTCCGCTTCCGCTTCAAGAACAATGGATCCCAAAACAGGTGCGTTAATCTTTCTACTCAATTATGCATGTTCTTGTTCTAGTTATAGAGATCTTGGGATTACGCAATTTGCGTCCAACATGTGGTATTAGAGCCTCCATAATCTTAGAACTTGAATGCAATTGATTTTGCCATAATTTGTACGGATTAACCCTAATTAGTACGGATTTTGCCCTAATTTGTGATTTTCGAGACTTTTTATTCAATAAAATTAAATTAAATCACAAATTTGGATTGGGGGAGACGAGACGAGCAAGAGGGTCGACAGCGCGTTGCCAGGGGATGCCGCACGCGCCCCCACGCGCGGCCACGCGCCGCCTGGGCACCGAACGCGCGCTGCGCGTGAGCTCCACGCGCCGCGCACTCAGGTGGCGCGTGTAAGCACGTAGAGCTTCCGTTCGGCGCGTGGCTGACAGCGTTGGACTCGTATCGTGATTTCCTATCTCGTGGTATATTTATTTTATATGTTTGATAGTTTTATTGATGTGAAATTGCATATGAAACCCTAAATACGTGTATTTTAAATGAATTTTTGCGTATTTTTCCTTGTATTTTTCTGTGATTTTGGAAATACAAGTGTTGGGTTATAGGTATATTATCACACAATCATTATGAGATAGTAATTGAATATATCTTGAGATAATGAGAAACAGTAAAAGTCATGAAATTTTTATTGCTCATGCATACTCTTTTACATGTTAGTAACCTTTGGATGATGGACGTCTTAAGAATCTGTGACCAAACTGATTGTACTAATTAACACATATGCTAAGTGTAGGTTATGCATGTTAGTAAAGTTATTGCATATTGTACCTAAACTCATATGGTCACTAGTTAATGTCTATTGAGTTAAATATTTTTTATGGTAAAGGAGTATGGTAATATTTACGCAGAGCAATAATATCTACTGTTAAATTTAGATATTTGGTTCTCTGGTTTGACTCAATTAATAAGCCACTGGTTGATTACAATGATAATTTGTTATTTAAAAATTGGCTAATAAATTAGTTGTTGGCCTTGGAGTTTTTTTGCCGTATGAACTCATGAGTGATGATGGATCAATTGTCAAGCTTGTCGATTTGGTGTACCTTGTATTACTATTGATGTTAATTTGTGAGAGATATTTTATATCAGCATTCTTTTTATATTGTTCTGGTAATATGTAATCGAGGTGCATAAGAGATGTTTTATTCTCTGTTATGAGAAGTTTCTTGTGTTACTATGATCAATGATCTCATTGGAATTTGTCTTTCAGGTTTGCTGTATATATATATGTGTGTGTGTGATTAATTTTTATTAATGAATAAAGCAATATAATTAGCATGATATGTGATTTTGGTGATATGCTGCCCCTATTACTAAAGTTAAAATCACATGTATATAGTGTATGAGGAGTAAAGTTTATATCCCTGGTATGAGAGAATTTCAATGATTCAATTGAGTAGTGATCGCCAAAGTGGCAAGCTTGATTGGGTTTGAGAAATTTCGGTCTCGTATGATGATTGAGATGTCTCCTGATCTAATGTGTAGTCATACTCCCAAAGGAGGTGATTGTGTATTAGTTCATGGAGGGATACATGATAGTGTGGTGGAGGAGTGACTGATTCTAGTGATTCATATGCCCAAAGATGATGAATTCACGAAGAATTAGAATATATTCTCATAACCGCTATCATGTGGGGAGTGTACAACTGCATGTCATGTATTCTACCCAAAGGTGATTATATGATTATGCGTGTAACTCTCTGAATGTGTAGTTGTACGTTAAGTTACACAGTACTCACATGATGCTAATTATATATATTGCTTGGTTTTCAGTCACATTTTCTGTAATTAATCACTTCATTATTAGAGGTTTTTACTGCTTCAAATTTTAAGTTGTAGACATATGATTTGTTGCTTAAGAAAAGAGCAATTGAACTTTGCTTACTGTCCATAAAACGTTCCATTTTGGAACACTTGAAAAGATGTTTGTCTACGGACTACACTGCTATAAGATGATGGAAGCCTTAGTTGCTTGAAATTATGTCTTGTCTGATATTAAAATTAGGACACATTTGCAAAGATTGTGTTTAAGTCTTAATGACATATACATCTCGTATATGGTTAAAAGGTTGTTTCCGAAAGTTTTCTATTTAAGGAAAATGACCAAGATAAAGGTCTTAAAAGGTTGTCAGGCTTAACAGTAGCCGTGAGTATTTTGGCAAGTATGACAATGCGAAATAACTTAAAGGGTCATTTGTCAAATACTTGGTAGATTCTTGGGTGGTAACTTAATTACTATGCCTGAAAATCCTGACAACATGGTAATTGAGTATGATTAGTAAGACCAATTTATTCGGTCTTTTATGGAATGGTATTTTGAAAACAACCTTTTCACACGCAAAACGTGTTTCTTATCAAAGTTATTTCATAAACTTCTTTTGACTTATAAACTGGATGTAAATTACTTAACTCTTATTAAAATTAAGAGGTGGTTATCTAATCCAATATTAAATGCGTTGGAATTTAGATTCACTCGGAATTATTTTGTATCTTACCTAGATTATTCAAAATGGTATTGATTTTAAGACCCTAAAGAAGATACAAGAATTATGGTATCACATACTGTAAAGTTTCTACAGTTTGACGAGGATAACTGTTCTCAGACTATTAAGGATAATAGTACGATGGAAAATCACTGTGTCTTTGTCTTTGCCTAAATAGATAATTGTAATATAGACAATTGTGGAATCTCCTGTACCATAGACTAAACTTGATGAGGTTCAAGGTATTATTCTTGATATAGTTTATGATGATTTTTTTTTCAAACCTCTCAAGTATAGAATGAAGTGGTTATAGCTTTACTCAGGAGATTTGTTAGGGAAAGACGATCAATTATTCCATTAGACTATATAGTCTATTCCCGAGAGCATGACCATAATATCCACTACATGGTTGATTTATTGACATACAAACTGGTAGCTAAAGTTTTCACTCTGAAAGAGGGGTGGATTGCTAATAGTGAAGAAATAATTATTTCTTTAAAAGATTATTTCAGAGTGAATTTGTCATTAATAATTTATTTTGATATAAAGTTACACCAAATAGATACAAAATCTATATTGTGCAATTGGAGAATTTTGCAATAAATGTTTCAAGTAAACTTGTGTGTAAACTGAAAAGTCTTATTTATAATCTTAAACAAGTTTTCAGACAATATTATTAAAGTTTCATAGTGTTGTTATTTTGTTCAATTGGGAACAAAGTAATTCAATATACTGCAAGGTTAGTGGGAGGAAATTTATTTTTCTCATACTCTATGTACATAATATTTTGCTTACAAGTTGTGACCTTGAGACATCTTATATCCTTTGTACTGAGGTCTGTAAGGATTGTTTTTACCATATTATATTAGATTTTCTCGGAAGACATTTGCTGATTGTATATTGGAAATATTCAATATACATTATTACAAGCCAGGAATTGCTCCTGTTGTTAAAGGTGATGGACTAAATCTATCACATTGTCCTTATTTAGATATTGAGAAAATCTAATTGAAAGGTGTACCTTGTGTCAGTGCACTTAAAAGTATAATGTATGCTCGAATTTGCACTAGACTAAATGTTGTCTTTGTAACGGGACTTCTAGGCACATATTGGTCAAATCCAGGACATGATCACTTGGTTGCTGTCAAGAACGTTTTAAGGTACTTAAAGAAGACAAGAGATTATATGCTAATTTACAGACATGTTCAATTCTTGCAGTTAGTAGGGTATTTAGATGTTAACTTTGCTGACTGTTAGGATGATATAATATCAATAACAAGATACATATTTATGTTAGCAGGAAGTGCAATAAAATAAATAAAGTTTTATGTCATCTTTTACAATGTAAACAGTGTTAGTAACATTCTTTTAGGCTCCAGAACCTCATGAAGAAGTTAATCGTTTTAACTTTATGGATAGACCCACACGGTTGTATTGAGATAACAAATTTGTAGTATTGTTTATTTACTACAGAGGTCTCAAGGGGTCTAAATATATGGTGGTCAAAATTTTTTACCAAAAGCAAACGGTACAGAAATGTGACGTTTTAATATAATATATATTTCATAGATGATGTGATTGCAGATCCACTAACTCAAGGCCTACACCCGTGTGTATTTGAGTGACATATCGTTAGCATGGGCCTAGGAGTATCATGAGATGATGTTGTTTAGTGGGAGCTATTTTGGCTTTACTTTGATAAAGTTCACATCTGTGGTTCGTTACATTTAGTAACGGTTTGATATGTATCAACTTTTGCATTCAATAAAATAATTTTGAATGTGTTGTTATCATGTTGAATACATATTGATAAAGTCTCAAGGGATTGTATAAACCTTGAGTGAAGGCTAGGGGCATTCAGTTATTAGCCTTGTGCATATGTGTCACACCCCGAACTTCGAGCGCGCCAACATCCCACCATGGTCATGCAAATGCGACATTCCCAGGTAGTATCGCCGACCCCATTCATTTATTATTGCGCAAGCGGAACGTATTATAAAACCCCTGACAATGAAATACATGATAGAAAAGCAGGAAGTAAAACCACAACATAACACTTTTATGATTCAACAAAATTACAAACAGAGGTCTACGGCCAAAAGTCTACAAAAGACTGGCTCTTAAAAATGAACTGTCCTACGACCTACAAGTCGGACACGTTCTCCAATCTTATGACTTCACCTCTGCAACTCCTCAAGGCCAACCAAAGCTATCTGACCACTCCGTCCACCGGGGACCTGAAATTTTAATCCCACAACCGAGATGAGACAATGTCTCAGCAAGTTCAACTCCCTAAACCCCTATTAGAAAGAAAATACGCCCAAGGGTGGCCTAGCCACATCACACAGAGAACTTACCTCGCCTCAATTCCTTCTTGCAGGTTAGCACAATTCGTATTACACAATCTCAGGTAGTAATAATAATTCAAACAATTGGAACGTCATCACTTTCATATAAATCACAGTCGCACTTAGCACACATTCCAATTATTATTTATTGTCACACAAGGGCATAGCCTACTCGTAGTTCGGCATTCTACTAGCATGTAGCCAGGCATCGCCTCCCCCCCTTGGAGCGCGGCTTTGTCATTACGTCGACGGCATTCCCGAAGGAGCATGGGTCCAGTTGGCCTAGCCTCTACTGCGACCCGAGCCACGTCATTCTATCGACGGCATTTCTAGAAGAATAAAGGTCCAATCGGTCTCGCCACTACTGCGACCAAGCCACGTCATTCTATCAACGGCATTTCTAGAAGAATAAAGGTCCAGTCGGTCTCACCACTACTGCGACCAAGCCACGTCATTCTATCAACGGCATTTTTAGAAGAATAAAGGTCCAGTCGGCCTAGCCATTACTGCGACCCGTGTCTTTCAACCAACACACAACAATTCAATAATCAATTGCACAAATCATCACTCCATTTGTAATATCTAATCATCAAATTCAAAATCTGACTACACAGCAACGAACGACGGCACGAAATTCTGAGAATTTAAGGTCGACAAAATTTTCGAATTTAATAAATAATTAAATTTATTCCGAAAATAATTAAATAATAATATTTTAATAATTTCGAATAATAATATATTATTTAATTATTTAATAATTTCGGAATATTTAAATAAATCAAAAGTAAATTTCTTTATGTCACATCAAAGCTTATATTAATATAACCACTCACTTAACCTTAAATTAAACACAATTTAAGTTAATCAAACACCATAATATAATCTACACTTAAATAAATTAAACTAACCATCTAATAACACTTAACATAAACTAAGCACCCCTAAAGCATCATTAACCATCTAATCAAGGTTTAGTGAGCTAAACTCACCGGATTAGCAAGCCGAGCGGACCAAAACAACGAGGACGACGCGAGGATCAACTTTCCTCAAGGCGGGCCGAGCATCCGGGCTCGGGAAGGTGGCCAAAACCGGCCAAACGTCCGCTGCCATACCCATTTTCTTCAGCTTCTGATTTGGGGCCTAGAAGGGTGGATCCGGCGCCGGTTCAGGCGGAGGCACAGGGTGGCAGCTCGACGGTGGCTCGGACGGGCGAGGCGTCAGCTAGGCGAGGCCTCACGATGGCGGGGATGAGCTCCGGCAGCTCCTGGAATGCGCAAACAGGGGCATATGGAGGCGGCTGGGCGTCGGCCAAGCGCAGGCGAGCGCGAGCGGACGGGCAGCGACGGCGAGCTCCAGCGAACGGGCGACGAGCGACGGCCATGGCTGCAGCTTCTTCGGCAAGCTCAGATCTGATGGGTCTTCGAGCAAGAACCTGAGATGGAGGAGAGAGAGGCTGCGACGGGAGAGGAGGAAGACGAAGGGCGTGCGGCCAAGGCGGAACGGCGACGGCGAGTGCGGACGGCCGGCGACGAGCGGCTGAGCGGGCGGCGAAGGGCTGCTCCGGCTTCTCTGCAAATTTTCTGGTCTTCGCACACCAACCATGGAGGAGTGAGGCGATGGGGGAGAGAGGAAGAAGAGAGGGAGGAGAGAGAAGAAGGGGGGCCAATTTCTTTTCTTTTTCCCTTTCTTTAATCCAACAAATTGGCCCACCATGACATCACTTGATGATGTCATACTCCACTCACTCAAAACTCCCACAACCTTATTCCAATGGGTCCATTTCATTTTTCTGCCGAGGCATGAAATTTTGTACAACCAATTCTCCAATTCCACTTGATTCCCTTCCAATGGAATTAAATTGAAGTCCATAAAATTAATCCAATGTCACCACACTTCAATTAACATCTTCATTTGTCCATAGAACCAACTTAAGTCCTAATAGCAAGACCAAAGACATGCCTACTAATTTCTCAAGCCGAATTAGCCATTTTATGATTTAATTGTTGAAAAACTCTAATTGCATGAAGAATCTTCCAAAGATGAGTTAATATTCATAAAATGATTTGTCACACCCAGACTTCCAATTTCTGAATTCGATCTCAATTCCACGGTTAATTTCACTTTGGCACGATACTAGCGCGACCCAACCTACCGGGTAACCTTTAGAAATTTTCATGCATTTGACCTGTGGTTGATCATCTCAAGCCACAATGTACATCTTTGAAACATTAGCGACTTTCAGTTGTCGAGGTAATCTCAAGGTTTCAAATACGGACACATGATACCCAATCGACGGAAAATTCGATCTAGTGCCGATCGACTAGAATTGTGCAATCTGGTGGAATCACCCACACCTGATACATGCCTCTGTCGAGTCGACATATCTCCAATCTCTAATCGATTTTAATTGTGCCGTAATGACCCTTGCAGACTAGCTCGGTCGAAAGGTCGCTTCCTAGTCAAATTCTCGAGTCTGATGCATTAGAAACTCTTAACAACTTCACCCGATAGACTAGTTTCCACATGAGTGGCCAACTCAAGGAAAAGAACTATATGCATGCCAACGAAATGTCCGTCTCAATTTATTGAAAATAGAATTGGAAAATCGGGATGTCACAATATGTCTTGTGATACATAAAGAAATATTAACCATAAGGACAAGACATATGTGGGTTCATTGGAACCATAAAGCATTCTCTAGTGGCACAATTTTTTGTGACACCTAAAGTAAGAGAATGGTGACTGACAAATGGGATCTCTCTATGAGAGATGTTATTCATTTGACACACTACCATATTGAATCCATATCAATAAAGTTGAGAACACTTGTGACCATGGAAGGCTCTGTGTGTATACATGCAGTTATCGCCATGATTTGGTGTTTAAGACTTTATGTGATAGGATTGACTATTAAGAATTATTTCTGGACCAAATGTGCGCACATACAGTATGATTTCAATTAATATAGTTCAAGTGGGAGAATGTAAGAGTTTTCCTAATGTGGACTAAATTAATTGATATTGTAATTTACTGTTTTTACGGTTACCGTAAAACAAGGTTGGTCTAAGGTGAGATAGAAGGTTTCTTAATTAGTCTAATATGGGCTGGCTAGTGTGGGCCGAGTTGAGCCTGGCCCGTAATAAGAGGAACTGGCTAAAAACTCTATAAATAGTGCTCAAGTCTCTCCTCTAACCCTAATTCTCACATGTATTCTCACCTAAGGGGCGTTTATCTAACGCTAAACGTGAGGAGGCCGCCTCATTGGGCCAGTGATACGGAGGGCAATAGAGGAGAAGGACTTGTGCGTGGAACATTGTGTTTCTGCTTCCGCTTCAAGAACAATGGATCCCAAAACAGGTATGTTAATTTTTCTACTCAATTATGCATGTTCTTGTTCTAGTTATAGAGATCTTGGGATTACGCAATTTGCGTCCAACATTTAAATGAGGAGTTGGGAAGATGAACGAAGGATAAGATCTATGGCGTACATTAAATGAGGGCAGGGTAAGGTGTATGTAGGTAGGATAGTAACGTGGGGAGGATTTTGTTTTTGCTTTACTTTATGTATTTGCCAAATCAGATGCTTGACCTGAAGACTATACAAGGACTACTCATCTTCAAGGGAAACTACATTTCTCTCAAGCGAGATAGACCAGATAGAATCAACTAGTTTGAGACACAATTACTTGTCATGGAGTTAATTTCCAAGACTATTGCGTTCGATTAATTAAGCCGCGCCTTAGATAGTGAAGGGGTTATGTGCTTTCATTGCACGAAAATTCAGAAAAAGAAGAAAATAGTGGATTGAAATATAATCGATTGACATATTAAATTGACCAAGAATCGAAGTGGTTGTGAACTCGATATGTTTTATTACACAGGAATGTTCTGAAGGCAACTATAGAAGTGCCCCATGTTGGGGAAGTGAACTTCCAGTGCACCCACCTGGATCATCTCGACGAGAATTGGCGGATGAAGCAAGTCGGCGCCATCATCCAGTCGAGCGACTCTCCCCACATCTTGGCTGGTGGCCTCAACTCTCTCGATGAGACCGATTACTCGCAAGAGCGGTGGACCGACATCGTCAAGGTATGTACATTTCTGTCATGTTTGATGTGATATTCGTTAGCACGTCAAACTCGATTACTAAATAGCTTAAGCTACGTCGATTTTGTAATCATGGGCACATGTGTTTGTTACAGTACTATGAAGAAATGGGAAAACCGACCCCAAAGGTTGAAGTCATGAGGTTTCTGAAGAGCAAGCAGTACACAGATGCTAAGGACTTTGCTGGAGAATGCGAGTCCGTGGTCGTCATTGCCAAAGGACAAAGTAAGGACTCACTTGTTCGCTTTCCCATCTTTCAATTTTTCTTTTTCACTCTATCAAATGGCTAATCTAAGGTGCTTTTCGAGCACGATGCTCCTCTTGCTCGATGATCACATGATTGGCTTGAATGGACAGAAATTAATAACATTTGAAGCATGATGATCATGTTGAATATATACATCCGTTGTTGTCATCACTTTGTCGATATCAACCTTTGATGTGAAAATCCGTGGTATAAAAATTGAAGTCCAAAGTCTTTTTTATGAGTGATTATTGTTTGAATATGTAATTTGAAACTGTTTATTCTATTGCGGGTGTGCAAGGGACGTGCAAATACGGAACGAGGGTGGACTACCTACTGGCGTCACCAGATTGTCCATACAAGTTCATTCCAGGGTCGTATTCGGTCCTGTCACCGAAAGGGACATCGGATCACCACATCGTAAAGGTCGACATAACGAAATGCGAAAACAACCCTCCCCATGAAAGCAATGGCAACAACAATAAAATTACCAAGAAAAGGCGACGACAGTGCGAGCACCAGGCCGTTGTAAAGATCTCAGGCACAGCTCCTCCTTCGAAGGGTATATGGACAACGAACACATTAAGCAAAGTCGAATGACATTACATTTATATCTCCCTTTTCTTTCCACTCTTTTCTCAGCTGTTGCTCCTGTTGCTGCTGTTGAGTGATCTTGGGCATGCTGGCTTCGTCAATCTCTGTGTAAATCTTCGATTGTTTTGTGCATCTTGTCTTCTCTGTTTTTTTTTTTTTTCTTCAGTTTAGAGTTAAAGAGGGGAGGGTTCTGGTGTGATGGCTTCCTCACATCTGTATAGATTTCGACACGACATAAGTGAATTCTTACGTTTCAACTAGGCATTGGAGCTAAGCGGTTCTGCCAAGTTCTTTTTCAGTATTTTATGCCTTTTTTTTCCGCTTGTATTAGCTGCAAGATTCATATTAGTTTTGTCGAGGGCGACATCTCAAGTTGACTTTGCTGAGGTTGAGGTTAGAGAATGCGATCTTGTATCTTTACATTTAATTGAAAGTTGAAACGTTTTAGATTAAAAGTCCTCGGAATAAAATTGCAAATTTCGAAAATTGAATTTTTTTTTTTTTTTTGTTAAGTTGGACATCAAGTGATTGATAAAAGACCCACAAATTTCAAATGAAATACCTTTAAAAAGCAAATAAGGAAAAAAAAAAAAAAAGTTGCGAAGTCTGGTAATTATGAATTCTAAACTTTTTTCTCCGGTTTTGAAATTAGCATTGGAAAGAAGAAAAATGGTAAGTTAGTGCAATCTACTTCGACATCTTAACAAGTACCTTCTATGATCTCTAAATGGAGCCTTAATGAGCATTATAAGTAAAAGTGTAATGAAAAGAGAAAGAAATAGATTTTCTATATAATAGACATTATTGGCTGATGTATCACGCTAATTAGCTTATGAATAAAAAACTGCCTCTCCCTTATAATGGTTGGCAAACTGCACCCCTTGCATTAGCATCGTAGAGGACTCAAGTATCTCTCAATTGGCGTATACTCTTCAATTGATCCTCCTTGATGTAATTTATATCGATTGAAATATTTATTTTGATTTTGCTTGGGATCTCAATTTAAAAAATCATGGGATTTATAAAGCTCAGATAACAACAAGAGGAATTAAAAAAAAAAAAAAACAGTTAAGACATTGCGTCAATATCGTTGATCGGTAAGAATCGTAGTACTTGCGACCTTGCAGGTCTGCTACTCGGGACCTCACTAATATATGACATTAAAAATAAAAATAAATTTTAAAACTTTTTTTTAATGGGACAGAAAGATAATTAATCATTAATATTTGATACTTCTGCCATTTGTTTAAGGGCTATGCTAGTAGGTCACATGACACGTCCAATGACGTTTTCACCGCACATGTTCTTTTTTTTTTTTCTATAGTGATATAGTCAGTTATTAAAATGTTGTATTTTTTCCCTTTTTTGTTGCAAATTTCCCTTCTATAAATCATGAACACGAACACGAGCACAAATTTTTTCATCGAAATAAGTGGTCTATTTAGCACGTGTTGATACCTTTAATTATTTTCTATATTGTGAATAAATTATTAAGTGATGATTGGACAAATCATTAAACGTAAAAATCTCTTGACGAAAAGTATCCTAAATTATCTCGCGAGTGTATGCTGAAAATCTAGACATAGATTATTGTATTTTAGGGTACAAGATTGGCTCTCTCTTTGTCACTGATTTTGTAAGTGTCCTATTGCCTGTGGATGGTAATTCTTTTTGTAACCGTTCGACTTTAAAATCGGCAATGACCAGGAGTAACCATCATTGATCAAGCCCTCTTAAGTGAACACTTAAAAAGAATTAGTCTCTTAATCGTTGGAATTGTGTTAAATCAGAGGCATTGTTGGTAGATATCATGAATAATGGGAAAATTTTCAAAAAGGTCTTAATCTATTGCACTTTAGCCAATTAAGTCATAAATCTTTTAATTATGTCAATTGAATCCTCAACCTTTTCACATTTTGCCAACTAAGTTTATTAGGCCAATTTTAAGAAAAAAATCATTGATGTGAATGCCGGCTATCTTATGTAAGATGGTCGATACTAATGTTGGCAAATTTTTATAATTTTTTTAAAGAATGGATTTTTTTAATATATACATATATATTTATATTTATTTACTTTACCGTGGCTTGTGAGAGTTGTCGGGTCCTTGCAGCTACTAGCAAAGACAGTGACCCTTGCTGGACATGGCGAAAAAAAGTAAAGGAGGAAAAGAGAAGAAAAGAAAGGAAAAAGAAGAGAAAAAGGTTCATAAAAATTCAAAAAAAAATGTTTAAAATATTTTAAAAATTCTCCACGTTAGCTGTCATGCCCCAACTCTCGGTAACATGACCATCCTTCAAGCTTGGTCGATTTTAAAATGCGATATCCCCAGGACTACATATCGCCGACCCTTTCATTTTTAATAGCACATGCGGAAGCAGTTATAAAAATCCCCAGACAATAAAGCAATGAGATATACAAGTAGGGCTAGAAACCTGAACCTGAAACCTCATCCTTATGTAAATATATACACTTCAGGTTTAATATCTATTCACATGCACACAAGGTTTGACAAGACAGGACGTGATCTCAATCCTCATCTGGGTCGTACTCAGGGTTATCCTCGGGGTCCTCCTCCACGTACTCCTCTTCAGGTTCCTCAACAGGGATCTCCTCATCAGATTCATGCTCCTTAGGCTCCTCATCCAGGTCCTGAAATGGTTATTCAATAACCACTGAGATAACGTCTCAGCAAGTTCTACCCCCTAAGACCCGATTAGAAAACTAATACACCTTAGGGCTGCCTATGCACAACATGAGTCAAAGGACTTACCTTGGCCTCAGATTCCACCTGCATATTAGCACAAATCAAATAGGCACCCAAGCAATAACATCACAGATCGAAGTATCGATCTAATCGACTTAATCGATTACATGCCAACAAGACCACTCACGGTCATTTCCATTCAATCAATCAATTCGCAACATCAAATCAAGGCAATGATCAATCACATTGAATCACACTTAGATCGAATCATCGATCAATCAACCTAGTCAATTACAAGTCAGTCAAATCATTTCTAGGTCATTCACTCCATCCCACATAACCTCCAATAGTACACTTAGTCACAGAGCTCCATCAATGCTCTCGGGCGTCCATTTCACCAAGGTGACATAAGTATCAGACGGTCTACGTGCGTTCTTTAAGGTGCCATTTTCGCACAGTGATATTCCTCATCACCGAACCACGCCTGTCATAGGTCACAAATCACTAATAGTCTACGTGCGTTCTTTAAGGCGTCGTTTTCGCACAATGATGTTTTTCATCACCGAACCACGCCTGTCACGATTCATAGGTAGTCTACGTGCGTTCTTTAAGGCGTCGTTTTCGCACAGTGATATCCTCAATCACCGAACCACGCCTACCATAAGTCATAGACAGTCTACATGCATTCTTTAAGGCGTCGTTTTCGCACAGTGATGTACTTTATCACCGAACCACGCCTGTCTATACTTCGTACTTGATCGGTCTCAGCCAATAGAATTCTCAGTTAGCTCTCACCACTTTCTCCACTTACAGATCAACAAGGCAGTACAAATGCTAACTAGCCATACTCGGCCATTTACCAATCAATAATTCAATTTCACTCAATTTCAATCAATTTAGGGTAAATCCCTAAAATATCACAATTCATTTAATTTCATACAGCGTAGAGCTCGAATAAATAAATGGACTACGCCACGACAATCAGCACGAATTCCGGTCGACGGTCACCTCAGCATTAATTTCCGAAAAATAATTTAATAATTAATTAATTTCGAATATTAATTAATAAATATTAAAATTCAATTTAGCTCAAAATAAAGCCCAATTAAATAAACAGACTTCACCACGGTCATCAGCATAATATTCCAGTCACTGGCCATCCAAGTTAAATTTTCAGAAAATAAATAAATAATTAATTTAATTCCGAAAAATAAATAAATAAACACAATAATTCCAATTTAGCACAATATGAAGCTCAATTAAATAAACGGTATGCGCCACCATCATCAACATAAAATCCTGGTCACTGGCCATCCTAGTTGAATTTCTGGAAAATAAATAATTAAATAATTAATTTCGAAAATTAATATTTAATTCCTAAAAATTCCAATTAGGCCCGAATCGCCTAATTAACACCCGATAAGGGACAAGAAAAATCCCAAGAAGCATCCAATAAATACTACATGCAATTCTCTATCTAATTACACTAATCACACAACTAATATGCAAGGCAATTAACTAATAATCACTAATCAATTCTAATCTAACCACCTAATTAAACTTAATTAACACTAATCAACATTTAAGTATAATTACCGCACTAAGAAGGTATTAGTGAGTAAAACTCACTCAAAACGACGACGGGATCGACGCGAGGATCGACTTTCGAAAGCGAGTCGAGCATTCGGGCTCGGGAAGGCGGCAAAACGGGCCAAAACCCCGCTGTCATATCCATTTCTGCAACCCTCGATCGCTGCTGGTCGGGAAGATTCGGGGCCGGTTGAGGCGGCCAAGGGCGGCTGAGGGCAAGGCGGAACTCCAGCGGGGTCGACGATGGCCGAAGGTGGTCGGGCGGCGGCCTGAGGTGGAGGACGAGGTGCTCCCGTTGGTTCCGAACATTATCCTCCTGGAAGCCAAAGAAACGGACGAGGCAGCGGCAGGCGAAGGTCGGTGGCGTCGCGCGTGCGGCGTTGGCTGCTCCGGCGTCCGTCCCAGATCTGCTGGGATTCGAAGTCTTAAAGGCACACCGAAGAAGGAAAAGAGACGACCGAACAGCAGGGGAAGAGGCGGAGGGCACGCGGGCGGTCGCTAAGCAGCGGCGGCGACTCCGGCGCAACGGCGGTGGCAAGAGGTGGCGATTGCAACTCAGTCTTCGCTGGTCTTCGGCTCTCATGGAGTTTTGAAGAAAAAGAAGAAGATGGGGGAGGAGTTCGGTCGACGAAGGAGAGAGAGGAGGAAGAAGAAATCAATTTCCCCTCTTCCTCTCACACACTCTCTCTCTCTCTTAGGTCATCACACATGGGCCACCATGACATCATGTGATGTCACCTTCCACTCACCATTTCTGGACAATTATACCCCTTCTAGAAGCATTTAGGTAGGCCAAAGTATGGGGGTAAGTGTGGCATACGAATTTTTCTAGGGTTTCTTTCCAAATTGAACCTTAATCCCACTTGAATCAAATCAATTTGACCCCTATAATTTCATTCAATATTTCATCGGTCAAATTGGTACTTTTTCTTATCAGTATAGCCCACTTGTATCCCGAATTCACAATCCATAGCTTCAACTGAACAAAAACGGCCTTATTTATCCAGTCGAAATTAGAATCCGAAAATCCGGATGTCACATTAGCGCCACTTGTGCCACGTAAGATAACCAGTGTCCACATCAGTGATTTCCTAACAAAATTGGCTAGATGAACTCAATTGGCAAAATGTGAAAATGTTTAAAATTCAATTGGCATGACTGAAAGATTAATGACCGAATTGGTAAAAGTACAATGAGTTTTTTCTGGTAATTTTCCCATGACTAACTAGCATTTCTCTTCCATCCCGATTCTAATCATAGTTTAAACAGGGCAAAGTCCCAAACTTATCTAAAGAACTTAAATCTCCAAAAGAGATGCAATATCTAGTATAAAGTTCACCCTTTATGACTTGTGACCAATCACATAGTGTTGCTGCAACAGATAGTTTGGAGACATGTTTCAGCTGGTCTTCTTATATGCTAAACATGATATCATAAACAAACCACTAAGAAGGTTAGTTAGTAACCTTTTTTTTTTTTTATCGTTTGCCAAGCATCTCGTCTCCATCATCTTTCAATAAATTCTCAAGTGGCATTTGTAGAGAAAAGTTTTCATCTCGGTTCACTGGCAAAGTGAAAATTGTAATGGTCATGAGTAAACGGTCAGGATGAGCAACGATATTTAAAAGCACTCGTGTAGTTCTTCGCCTGTTAGTATGCTAAACATGGAAAATGTCGAATCAACATCAATTGAACACTGTCTTTACTCGAATAGCTACAGAACTATGTAAGAAAACACAAGGAGCAAGAAGAGAATCCCGAAGCTCTAGACATGGCATGACCATGAAAATTCCACTGAGAGCTGGTTTTTGGTCCTCGGAGTAGATGTGAAAATGTTGCAGAATTAAAAAATAAGCAAAGATTCTTCGTATCTAGCACTGTAAGCTTGCTCGATATAGAGTGAAACAAAGGGACATTGCATAGAGTTTGCACCTATATGAAGTTCACAATGGCCGGGAGCAATCCGCGCCACATGACCTCAACTTAAGTACATCGTCATATCAATAATCAGTTCTTCCACAAGTGGAATTGATATGCAATTTACGCCCGAATTGTCCTCTACTCACCTTTCACTTGGGGACGGTTTTCCATGAATGTCTTCCAGCTCCTCGAGCCTGTTATCGAGGGCTCTTCTAAGTGAGGCCATCTGTATATGATCGTTTGCTTCTGGAAGTCGGTTTATGGAGACCTTGAAGTTCAGCCTATGAATTTTGCTGTACACTAGACGGGTCCTGTTGTCGTACTGCGAACACTTATGTGAGGTTTCAATTGTTCTTGTTGGAGAAATTCCTCTTGAAGTGTTTTGAAGTTGACAAAACATTTCCATCAGTCTAGTCTGAAGGATTGCAGACTCTACTATTTAAAGTCTGAAGACCTCCGGACAGCTAGACTCAAGACTCAAAGTCTATCCTCATTGACAGTCTCTAATCCGTTGAAGAAAGGCTATCCAGAACTAGATGTTTCATTAAGGATGTAGCCTTATCGACTGGAGAAGATCTCTTGGCTGGATATGACATAACGGAATTCTTTATTTGATCACAATTGATTCGAATATTAAGGATCCGATGATTGGCAAAGTTTACTTGGAAGGTTCTACTTATGGAAACCGAGATCCTGATTGTATGGGCGAACATGATTGATGGGCTATCGACATGTTTCTTTAATAGCTCGAATGATCTTCCTAATTGATTCCTTCCAACGGGTAGATTGGAGGAATTCCTTTGGTAAGTGCCAACGGGTATGATGGCATGAAGGAGTATATAAGGAAGACGTTCTAGTCGTTCGAGAAGGTGTACGAGAGAAGAATTCCAAAGTCTGAAGCTCCTTGTTTCTAGTCAATTCATTTGTTAAGCATAATCGTGTAAACAAAAGAGAGTCTATATTCGTGAGAAACCTTGAGGAAGTGTGATAGAACATCTACACTGTGGAATCAAGGCAAAGCTGTGCTGTAACTTCTCTTTTGTTCATAGTGAAATCCAGCCGGTGGGCTGTCAGTGCGGAAGAGTGGACGTAGGCTTGGAATAAGCCGAACCACTATAAATCTTGTGTTCATTTCTCTCTTCCCTATCCTTTACTTTACCTTGATCGTATTTTCCTTTCTATTGATTCCCTAAAATCGCTTACGTATCTCGAAAATTTGTTTGTGCACCTATTCACCCCCCTCTAGGTGATTATACTAGCAATCTCAATTGGTATCAGAGCCTGTGTACTCACTTTTGTTGAAGTGTTTTACTTCAGAGTTAAAGATCCATGGCTAATATGTTGGCTCCAGGGCTGGTAGAAGAGCAAAGTAATACCAAACCTCCTTACTTTGATGGAAAGGATTACAACATATGGAAGAACAAGATGAAAGCATTCCTAAGATCAAAGGATCCTCTGGAATGGGACGTTGTAGAAAAAGGAATTATTCCTAAAGCTGCATCTGTCTCAGAAAGAGCAAAAGATGTTGTTGAGTCTAGTGAAATGACTCAGGAAGAGAAAATCAAGAGACAAGCTCTTGATGCAAAAGCAATTTATTCCTTATATTGTGCTTTATCTCTTACTGAATATAACAGAATATCTTCTTGTGTTACAGCTAAAGAAGTCTCGGGATAGATTACATATTACTTATGAAGGAACCGATCGAGTGAAAGAGACTAGAATCAACATTCTCCTCGGCCAATATGAAGCCTTCAAAATGAAACCAAGAGAATCTATAACTGATATGTTTAGTCGTTTTACAAATATTGTGAACGGTCTTGAAAATCAAGGTCAACCAATTTCTGATCCCATGAAAGTAAACAAGCTACTGCGTGGACTCTCCAAGGATTGGAATCACATAAAGACCTCAATCAGAGAAACCCAAAGAATAATGCCTCTACCTGTTGATGAGTTGGTTGGGACTCTTCAGTCTTATGAAGTTGAACGAATCAATGAAGACAAAGACCCTAAAGGTAAGAAATCCATTGCGTTAAAATCTAATGATGATTCTGATGCTACAGGTTCTGAAGACAATATGGATGATGAGGAACTTGCTCTCATGATAAGAAGATTCAGAAAGCTGAACAGAAAAGGAAGAAGATTCAATCCAAAGAAACAAAGCTTTCAAAAGCAACAGACTAAGTTTGTTGAGGATGATGAATCAAACAAAGATATAGTCTGCTTTGAATGTAAGAAAAAGGGACACATCAGACCCAACTATCCTCTTCTAAGGAAGAAGAAAGGAAAGACTGAAAAGTACCGAAAAGCTTTTAAAGCTGAAACCGGAGTGATACGAGTGTGAAGAAAGTGATGATGATTATGCCAATATATGTCGATGGCACAATCGGATTCAGATTCAAATTCCGAGACAGATTCAGACTCGGAAAGCGAATTTGAAGTAAGTAACTTCAAAATCCCTATTAAGGTTTCGAAGTATATTGATGAATTGTGTTTCAGTCTTAAGGCTTCTCTTAAAAGAATTTCCGAACTCAAGAAAGAAAATTCTGCTCTAAAACAACAGGAAAATATTTTGAAAGAAAAAGTGAAAAGTTTAGACAAGAATGTTTCTTCTCTTAAAGAAAGTGAAGATAACTTGTTAAAAGAAAATGCATTCTTAAAAAGAGATATCTCAAATATTTCCAAAAGATTTTCTATAGGATCTGAGAAACTAGAAAAAATTATTTCTGTTCAAAGACCTTATTTTAATAAATCTGGTTTAGGAATGACTGATGAAACCATTCCTTTAATTGATTTTCCTAAGGTGAAAGAAAGAATCAAACAAAGACCCTCAAGAGATGCTTACAAAAATCATTTTAAAAGAATCTTTGTAAAACCAGTAGGTCGTAATGCTCTCGGATGCTCAAAGTGCAATAGTGCGGATCATTTTGAAAAAGAATGTCCTATGATTTGGAAACCTGTTAAAAAGGTATGGGCAAAAACTGCATATCATACTAACACCAATGGACCCAAGAAAATATGGGTACCAAAGAAAGCTTGAGTTTCTTTTTTTAAATGCAGGTCACTATCAAGAAAAAGGTAAAATGGTATCTTGATAGTGGATGCTCAAGACACATGACAGGAGACTCAAATTTCTTCATAAAGCTTGTTCAAGTAAATGGTGGAAAAGTTTCTTTTGGAGGAAACAGCAAAGGAAAAATTGAGGGATTTGGAACTGTAAAGATTGGAAATCTCAAAATCAGCAATGTTTCCTTAGTGGAAGGGCTCAATTACAATTTGCTCAGTATTAGTCAGCTATGTGATACTGGTTTCAAAATCAACTTTCAAGAGGGAATATGTTCTGGAATTAGTAAAGATTCTACTCGGTCATTCATGGGTCGAAGACATGGAAATATCTACCTCTTGGATGTGAAACCAGATGAATCACAATGTCTAATCTCAATCCAAGACGAAGCAAACTTATGGCACGAAAGCTTGGGCACGTCAATATGAAGCAAATAGCCAAAATCTCATCAAAGAAGCTTGTTCGTGGACTACCCAATTTATCATATCAAAAGTCTGATCTATGTACACCATGTACATTGGGAAAATAGGTAAGAAATTCCTTTAAACCAATAAATCAAGTTTCCACTAACCGTGTACTGCAGCTTTTGCATATGGATCTTTTTGGACCAACCAGAATGCAAAGCATTGGAGGTAAGAAATATTGCCTGGTAATTGTGGATGATTACTCATGATTCACTTGGGTATATTTCTTGGCAAGTAAGTCTGAAACCTTCTCTCACTTTGAAAAGTTTGCTAAAAAGGTTCAAAATGAAAAAGGGTATGTTATATCGAGTATAAGAACAGATCATGGAGGTGAGTTTGAAAATCATGACTTTACAAAATTCTGTGATGAATCTGGTTTTCAGCATGTATTCTCCTCTCCATATACTCCAGAGCAAAATGGAGTTGTGGAAAGAAAGAATAGATCTCTTCAAGAAATGGCTAGAACTCTTTTAATTGAAAGTAACATCTCTTCACATTTCTGGGCTGAAGTAGTTTTTACAGCATGTTACATTATAAATAGAGTCTTTCTAAGGCCTATTCTGGAAAAAACTCCCTATGAACTATTCAAAGAAAAGAAGCCTATTGTTTCATATTTTCATGTATTTGGATGCAAATGTTTTATACTGAAAAATGCAAATGATCGAGTTGGAAAGTTTGAAGAAAAATCAGAAGAAGGCATCTTCCTTGGATATTCAACCACAAGCAAAGCGTACGAGTCTACAACAAGAAGACTCAAACAGTGGAAGAATCAATGAATGTTAAATTCCAAGATTCTATGCAAAATGAATCCATTCAGACTCATCTTGAAGAATCTGAACCTGCTCCAGACTTTACAAAGTCTAAAATAGCTCAGACTTTGAAGGACCAGCAACAAGTGACTACTGAAGATTCAAGTGAAGAAAGTGACCATCAATCTGACAAATTAACCAGCAACTAGAAACATAAGTCCAGTCATCCCAAAGATCTTATTATTGGCGACATCAATGAAGGAATTCGCACAAGATCCAAAAGGCGCGAAGAGTCTAGTGCTTTGTGGCTCTTATTTCTGAAATAGAACCCAAAAGCATAGAAGAAGCTTTATCGATGAAAGCTGGATTGAAGCTATGCAAGAAGAGCTCGAGCAATTCGAGTTAATGATGTATGGGAATTAACTCCTAAACCGAAAGGTAAATCTGTTATTGGAGCTAAATGGGTTTTCAGGAACAAGATGAACGAGAAAGGAAAAGTAATAAGAAACAATGCAAGACTCGTGGTCAAGGCATATACACAAGAAGAAGGGATAGACTATGACGAGACTTACGCACCAATAGCAAGGTTAGAAGCAATTCGATTATTACTTGCTTTTGCTTGTTATAAGAATTTCAGGTTATTCCAAATGGATGTCAAAAGTGCTTTTCTAAATGGATTCATCCAAGAGGAAGTCTATGTGGAACAACCACCTAGGTTTGAAGACCCAAAGAAACCAGACTCAGTATTCAGACTCAAAAAGGCTTTATACGGCTTGAAACAAGCTCCTCGAGCTTGGTACGACAGACTAAGTAAGTTTTTAATTGAAAATGGATTTGTTAAAGGTAAAGTAGACACTACTCTTTTCATTAAAAGAGAAAGCCAGAGTTTTCTACTTGTTCAAATATATGTCGATGATATTATTTTGGATCCTCTAATGAAAGTCGTACAAGAAATTCTCTAAGACTATGCATGATGAATTTGAAATGAGCATGATGGGTGAGTTAACCTTCTTTCTTGGACTTCAAGTAAAACAATTGAAGGAAGGAACTTTTATTTATCAAGAAAAATATGCTAATGATATTGTGAAGAAGTTTGGATTGAACAATTGCAAAAAGTCCGATATACCAATGTCAAGCTCCGTGAAGATAGATAAAGATGAAGGAGGAAAGAAAGTAGACCAAAAGTTATACGGGAGTATCATTGGTTCACTTCTTTATCTTATCTTTTCTAGACCTGATATTTTGTTTAGTGTTTGCATTTGTGCCAGATTTCAAGCAAACCTAAAAGAATCACATTTAATTGCTTGCAAAGCGTATTATCAAATATATTGCATCAACTTCAAGCTTCGGTCTCTGGTATCCTAAAAGGGAGACTTTACTCTTCTTGGATACTCGGGACGCAGACCTAGCCGGATGCGAGTTGATAGAAAGAGCACCTCGGTACTGTCAACTACTTGGAGGTAGGGCAATGTCTTGGTTTTCAAGAAAGCAAAGTACGGTAGCTCTCTCTACGACGAAGCAGAATATGTAGCTCTTGGAAGTTGCTGTTCACACATTCTGGGATAAAACAACAGCTTAAGAGATTTCGGAATTGAAGATTCATGCACGGAGATTAAATGTGACAACACCAGCGCAATCAATCTCACCAAAAATCCAATTCTTCACTCAAGAGCAAAGCATATAGAGATTCGACATCACTTCATTAGAGATCATGTTCAAAATGGAGAAATTTCGATTCAGTTTGTTGACTCAAAGAACCAACGGCGGATATATTTACAAAACCTTTGGAGAAAAATCAATTTGAAATTATCCGTTCAAGACTCAACATTTTGAACTTTGAAGAAGTTAAAGTCTAGAGACTCTCGGACTCGAGACTATAAGACTTTGACTGCAAGACTTTGACTGTAAGTTATTCTCTCTCTAATCTCATTTTGAAAAGGTACGTTGATCAACTGTGTTGATTATCCCAATCGCTATCTTTAATTGACAAAATTATTGCATCATCTCCTTTAGAAAAAGAAGTTATTTTGATGTAACTATTTTTTTTCGAAAAAGGCAGTTATTTTTTTTAAAAGGCATTTTTTTTACTTACCATTACGACGGTTGGTATCCCCTCCTTACGACTGTCTTATATATAATCGGTTTCTCCTCGCTTAACTCTAAAACCCTAAAAAGCACCAATCTTCCATTCCTGTTTTCTTCTCTTGTTTAATCTTCGAAAAAGTTGTCATCTTTCTTGGGAAAGTCAAGCAATGAATCTTTCAAAGACTAAGAAAGATGTTGTCTTCAAGAAAGTCTTCGAGGACCGCAAGCGGGGGACCACGGCGAATGAGTGAGGGGCCTACGCACTTCGACCTCACCGAAGAAGAAGTGTCTCCAAATCAGCAGCGAGCCCACAACATTCTCAGCAGCGTCATTCTCCTCCATCTATTCCTCAAGATGTTGATCATCATCAAAATGAAGAAATCATTGAAGATGCAGACCCTGTAAGAGTTCAAATGCCCTCTTTTATTTATAAGCTGTATCGTGCTTTAAAAGGGACTGGTACTCCGTTGAACTATGTGGATGATTTTCTTAAGGACAAAGCATATGGAAATGAATATATCTTTTTGCGAAAAATGGAAAGTTTGGGAATTGCTCGTAAGGGTGTGGCGAAGAATCCCTTGCGAATATCCCAAGTGACCCTCGTGATTGGGGAGTTAATCCGGTAGATGGAAATGATGATGACAAATTATACAGCGAATTTCAGCCAAGAATGGGAATTGCGGCGGAAAATTGAGGAAAAAGGGGAGAGTTGTTTAGATCGAAGGAACATATGGATCTATACTCAAAATTGCTGAAGCGTGGGGTGATAAACCCTAGGAATGTAGATTTTGACTTTCTGGATGCTGTAAATGTGAACTTAAGGGAAAAGTTTGGTCATCTTCAACTTGAGAAATTCTGCTCTGACTCCACAGAGGCCTATCCTTAACTATCTGCATATTTCTATTCAAATCTTAGTTTCTTGGATGCGAATAGATTCTCCTTCAGTTTCAAAGATCAAGACTTTGTTGTGGATATGGATATGCTGGCAGATGTGTTAGGAGTTGAGAGAGGAAGGTATCAACGGATCAAAGTTTCTATTGCTCGTACTACTCTGGAACTTGTTAAAGATAGGCGAACAGAGGGAAAGATTTCCTATTCAAGGATGAGTGCATTTAACATCTTGCTACACAAAATTGTAATTAATTGCCTCAGACCGAAATCAACTTCCAAGACTGATGTCTCAAGTTCAGAGGCAAAGCTAATGTATGCCATCATCACTGGGAAAAGGTTTTCACTTCCTCACATTGTTATGTTCCATATGTGTAGAGCTGTGATGAAGGACAGAGGACAACTTCCTTATCCAGGTCTTGTAACAAAGTTATTCAGACATCTAAACATTCAGCCTCCACAAATTCTTTGTGCTCGATCGTGCGATCATAAGGTGGTAGGACTGAAAATGGTGACCAAGATGCGTCGAAGGAACTAAGCAAGGCATTGGAGAAATTTAAGGAGAAGACTCAGTCAAAACTCATCAATTCTCTTCTGCAGGAAAAAGGAAAAGGAAGGAGCCCATGGATGCTCCATCCAAGAGAAAAAGAGCTCTCCTCGTTGAGGATGAAGATGATGAGGATAACATCACTATCTCTGCTT
The DNA here is from genome assembly GCA_014182545.1 of Eucalyptus globulus. Lineage (NCBI taxonomy): Eukaryota > Viridiplantae > Streptophyta > Magnoliopsida > Myrtales > Myrtaceae > Eucalyptus > Eucalyptus globulus. Next base: position 13,969,629 of record CM024724.1, on the reverse strand, counting down.
TGAAGAATCTCAGTCAATATGTTCCAGAGAAAGAGTCAGAACAGCAGACAGAAGAAAGAGCAGAAAAATAGGCAGAGGAAAAAGAAACAGAGGAAAGAGAAGAAGAAGAAGAAAGAGATGCTAAGCAAGAGAGAGTTGAAAAAGAAGAAGAAGAGCAAAGAGATCAAAAAGAATGAGAAAATGAGGAGCGCTCTCCACCTGAAGGCATAGACACGGGGGAGACCAAGATAAAAGAGGAATGACCTCAAATCCTACAACCGGTGAGGGAGTCGGTCGATCCCAGCAGATCCGGGAGGTTTTTGCCTCTCGGTTTCTGAGGAATGTCATGAGGTTTCTTCGCCAAATCTGCGTGATTATGCTGATCTACCATCGTCTGCATTTACTCCATCAAATCGTGCTAATGCCAGTACTCAGATCGAAAATTTAGCAGACTTTCGCAGAGTGATGGATATTCTCTTGGAAATGCAAGGTCAGATATATGCACTGGGATGTGAAGTTCAGAACTTGCAGAATGCAGGACAAGTCTCTTCGGGTTCATTAAATGATCAAATTCAAGCCCTTTCTCTTCAGATTCAGGCTAATGCTAAGGGTGAGGACGTTGCTCAGCTGAAGGAAGACTTTAAAAGGCTGGAAGGCATCGTTCAGTCGATGGGAGATTTTCAGCTTGTTCGTATTCCCAAGAATACTTGACTTCATTTTCATCTCAATCTTTTAATGCTGACAAAAAGGGGGAGAGTTTAGTCGCAACTTGAAAAACTTTGAACTTAAACTTTTGGCTTGTTTGGATTGTGGTTTGTTTTGACTTGACTTGTGTCTGGATGTGGACTAAATTTGGGATTTGGATTTGACTGCTTATTATTAAATACTATTGATGCCTTATGGATGGTTTTACTGCATATTGGACTAACCTATTTTCTGTGGTTGCAGATTCTAGTGTTATTCATTTAAGCCATTTTAATCTATAAGATATGCATATGTGCTTGAGAAATGTTTTGCAGGTCAAAGTTTTCCAAATCTGCAGGAAAGTTTTGTCACCATAAAAAATGGGGAGATTGTTGGAGAAATTCCTCTTGAAGTGTTTTGAAGTTGACAAAACGTTTCCATCGTCTAGTCTCGAAGGATTGCAGACTCTACTATTTAAAGTCTGAAGACTTCCGGACAGCCAGACTCAAGACTCAAAGTCTATCCTCATTGACAGTCTCTAATCCGTTGAAGAAAGGCTATCCATAACTAGATGTTTCATTAAGGATGTGGCCTTATTGATTGGAGAAGATCTCTTGGCTGGATATGACATAACGGAATTCTTTATTTGATCACAATTGATACAAATATTAAGGATCCGATGATTGGCAAAGTTTATTTGGAAGGTTCTACTTATGGAAACCGAGATCCTGATTGTATGGGCGAACATGATTGATGGGCTATCGACATGTTCCTTTAATAGCTCGAATGATCTTCCTAATTGATTCCGTCCAACGGGTAGATTGGAGGAATTCCTTTGGTAAGTGCCAACGGGTATGATGGCATGAAGGAGTATATAAGGAAGACGTTCTAGTCGTTCGAGAAGGTGTACGAGAGAAGAATTCCAAAGTCTGAAGCTCCTTGTTTCTAGTCAATTCATTTGTTGAGCATAATCGTGTAAACAAAAGAGAGTCTATATTCGTGAGAAACCTTAAGGAAGTATGATAGAACATCTACACTGTGGAATCAAGGAAAAACTGTGCTGTAACTTCTCTTTTGTTCATAGTGAAATCCAGCCGGTGGGCTGTCAGTGCGGAAGAGTGGACGTAGGCTTGGAATAAGCCGAACCATTATAAATCTGTGTTCATTTCTCTCTTCCTTATCCTTTACTTTACCTTGATCGTATTTTCCTTTCTATCGATTCCCTAAAATCGCTTCCGTATCTCGAAAATTTGTTTGTGCACCTATTCACCCCCCTCTAGGTGATTATACTAGCAATCTCAGTTCTCACCTTCCTTTCATGGTGCAGCAGAGCAACAAATGTCAAAGGAATTGGAAGAGACAGTTCCACAGCCTCCTGTCACAATGAATGGTCTTTCTCATCAGGATGATTCTCCAATGAGCGTGATGAACTGCAGGAATAAGTAAGAAACTTGACCTTGAGATGTTTCTGTCTCATATCGTTTACTTTTTCTCCATTGCGTCAAACATAGTACCACTCTAGTGATTAGCTTAACTTTTCATTTCAATCTGAAAGCTACTCACCTGCATTTATAGGATTCTTAATATAAATTACCTGCTTGTGCACACTATCTTACTTGGCGAATTCTGTCATCTGCACTAGTTTAAATACATGCATCATTCAAGAGCGCAAGTGCCTTTGATGGCTTGTGGCCTGAGGCATGGCGTAATTGTTTTTTTGCCTCGTCAAAAGTGTTGCTTCAGAGGACCTGAATATTCTTTTGAAAGTGATGCTTCAGAGGACCTGAATATTCTTTTGATAGGAATCGTCTGTTTAGATGATCATAATTGCTACCATTGGTAGAACACACTACCAATAACAACATGATAGTTGCCGTGTGCATTCTAGTCGAACAACATAGTTTCAACTTCGAGTTGCAATGCTAACTGTGCTCGCACTTGGAGTTGTAAAATGTTGATGAACAGAGCTGGATCTGACAAGCTACTAGCCATTCCTGTCGATTTTGTTGGACAGAAGAGGTGGTAAGGTCTGCTCCACATCTTGTACCTGGCGGTAATCTTGCTTGTCCTTCAGTGGAAGAACAAGGATTGAGAATAAATGCTGCATTAGACGCTGCACATGCACCAATTTCTCATCTCTCGAACCTCATTGCCAACGGCCACCGGGCTGCAAACTTCAGGGGACCTTTCCAACCATCAGACTTTTAATGGCTCGAGGCTTGAGCCACTTGGATTCATACCCTATCCCTTACTTTCTCTGAAGGTATTTATGATATTTAACACTTAGCTCGACATTCTGCGTCGTCGATCTTACTTGGTTTGGACTACCTACTGGCGAATCTCTTCATGTAAAGGTTTGGCCTGGAATATTACTTGTCAGCATAGTTGCATAGACACGGCAGTTCTGTTCTTTTACCCATCAGTGCATTCGACTCGTGGTGCAACAAATCTGAAAAAAGCTTTTAATATGCTATTTGAGAGTCAGCTTTCAGCAGCGATTTCGAACAATTTCGTGTTCTCCAAACCGAGACTTGTTCAGAGTCATTGAAAGCCTTCAATTTCTGACCTTGTACTAGGAAGGTCCTTCCTGCTTTATCTGTTTCTAGATACTTTAAAAACCATCTAAAGTAATTGAAAAGACCATGCGGAAAAAAGTTAATTGCTGTTGTAATTGGCGAGGGGACCCAAGTTTAAGTAGCAGCATGCGCTTTTGCCGCTTCTCTATGTATTCTTACTCCTGAAGAATGGCGTTGTTTGTAGCTTCCATTCAGGAGTACCTTGCTAATTCGGCATCAGGTCAGGGTCCTCTGTCTACAATATCTGAGTGAAGTGGATATCACGCGTTCCTTATCAACATCGGTGTCTGGAGGAATGTTTGCTAAGCACGAAAACTCATGTGCAGGGGACAATAGTGAGGAATATGGTACTTGTTCGGAAGAATGTAAGGCACCATCTCATGACTTTATCATCGAGTGAATGCACAAATTCTTACTGCATTGAGATATTGTGCTTTTGTAATACATCACATCCTCTAACATGACATCACATGTTCAATTTCTATTCATTGTAAAGGCGAAAATTGATAGCCACTCTGTCTATCCTCTTTGACGTGCGCCAATCGTTCATCGGTTAGGCTAGGACCCATCTAGAAACAAGAGGTCGAAGTCAGAGATTGCTTGAGCAGGTAGCTGATGTCGAGCTGGTTGATCGAGCAGGGGTTGAAGGGTGGGGGTGAGAGCTTTTGATGGAAAGGAGAGAGATTCATTGCTCAAAATGCAAACATTAACATGAAGAAAAAATTACATTGTTATGCCAAGAGGATTCACACAAAACAGAAATTATAATGAATTCCATATGACAATCATTGTCATTTATAAAATATGGACATAATGAGTCTAATAGAAAACACCAATGCTATATGAAAAACATGTAAAAGCTTCACAGATTACATTATCAATGATGGTACATGCTGAGAGTGTTAATTATATTTGGCATCTAATTTCTACAAGAGGGGAACAATCACACAATACATGATTACGTAAACTCATTGTTGTGGTCAAATTGGTAACTGCCAAAAATTATCAGAGCACCTGGCGAAGATGAGACTATTTCAAGTTCTATCTCATTGTTGTCATCATCAGTTAGTGCCTCTATTGGATACACAAGCGGTTTTGGAGGTAGTTGTAGTTTATCAATATCTCCTTCAAGCATATGTAGAACTTTCCTCATTGACAACCGATCATTAGGGCTCAGCTATATGCACCATAGCGCAACGATTATCATCTTCCTCATTTTTCTTTCCTCTTCTATGACTTCTACCCTTTCAACCTCCTTTTCTTTGCTGAGTTGATCATAAATCCACAAAGGAAAATAAATTTGACTTGAATGCCCTGCATGTGCATTTATATTTCTCCTTCTACCAGCCATTTCCATTAACATCATTCGAAAACTGTAAACATCGGCTTTATAAGAAATGCTACCAATGTCTTTGTAGAATAGCTTAGGTGCCATATAACCCAAGGTTCCTCTTGCTGCAGTCAACGATACTATGCTATGACCAATGGGATAAAGTATTGCAATTTACGCCCGAATTGTCCTCTGCTCACCTTTCACTTGGGGACGTTTTTCCATGAATCTCTTCCAGCTCCTCGAGCCACTTACCGAGGGCTCTTCTAAGTGAGGCCATCTGTTTATTATTGTTTGCTTCTGGAAGTCGGTTTATGGAGACCTTGATGTTCAGCCTATGAATTTTTCCGTCCATTAGACGAGTCTAGTTGTCGTACTTTGAACACTTCGTTATGTGAGGCTTCGACTGTTCTTGCCTTCCATCCATGGTGCAGCCGAGCAACAAATGTCAAAGGAACAAGAAGAGACAGCTCCACAGCCTGCTGTCACAAGGAATGGTCTTTCTCATCAAAATGATTCTCCAGTGAGCGTGACGAACTACGGGAACCTTTAGTTTCTCATCAAGAAATTCGATTCTTGAGATGTTTTCGTGTCATATCGTTTACTTTTTCTCCATCGCGTGGAACATAGTACCTACTCTGGCGACGGGCTTAACTATTCATCTCAATCTGAAAGCTACTTACCAATTTGATAAGATTCTTAATATAAATTACCTGCTTGTGCACACTATTTTACTTAGTGAATTCTGTCATCTGCACTAGTTTAAATACATGCATCATTTGATAGCACAGGTACCTTTGTTGGCTTACGGCACGAGGCATGGCAAAACTTTATTTGCCTCGTCAAGTCTTGCTTCAGAGGACATGAATATTCTTTCGATAGTAATTGTATGTTTAGATGATCATAATTGCTACCATTGGTAGAACATACTGCCAATGACAACATGATAGTCGCGGTGTGCATTCTAGTCGAACAACGTAGTTTCAACTTCGAGTTGTGATGCTAACTGTGTTTGCGCCTGTGGTTTAAGATGATGATGAGCAGAGCTGAATCTGACAAGCTACCTGCTATTCCTATCGGCTTTGTCATATCAGGAGAGAGGGCAGGGTCCGCTCCACATCTCGTGACCGACGGTATTCTTGCTTGTCCTCCACTGAAGGCACAGGGAATGAGAATAAATGCTCCATTAGACGCTGCACATATGCCAATTTCGCTAGTTCTGAACCTCATTATAGGTGGCCCCCAGGCTGCAAACTTCAGGGGACCTTTCCGACTGTCGACTTTTGATGGCTCGAAGCTTGAGCTACTTGGATTCAAACCCTAGTCTTTACTTTCTCTGAAGGCATTCATGATATTTAACGCTATTTAGCTTGATATTCAGCATCGTTGCCCTTACTTGTTTTGTACTTTCTACTGGTAAATCTCTTCATGTAAAGGTTTGGCTTGGCATTATACTAGTCAGCATACTTGCATAGACATGGTGGTTCTGTTCGTTTGCCCATCAGCGCATTCGACTCGTGGTACATCAAATCTGAAAAAAGCTAGTAATATGCTATCAATCAATGTGTCACTCAGTACATCTCTTTATACATATAGACACGGTTTGCCATTTCCAGAGTTGAGAGTTAGCTTTCGGGAGTGGTCTCGAACAATTTCGTATTCTCCAAACTGAGACTCGTTCAGAGTCATGGAAAGCCTTCAATTTTTGACCTTGTACTAGGATGGTCCTTCTGCTTTATCTATTTCTAGATACTTTAAAAACCATTGGAAGCAATCGAAAAGACCTTGCAGAAAATGTTAATTGCTTTTGTAGTTGGCGAGACGACCCAAGTTTTAAGCAGCAGCATGCGCTTTCGCTGCTTTTCTATGTTTTCTTAGTCCTGATGAATGACATTATTTGAATCTCATTGGGGGAGTACCTCGCTAATTTGGCATCAGGCCAGGGCTCTCTGTCTGCGATCTCTAAGTGAAGTGGATATCACGGGTTCCTTATCGACATCAATGTCTGGAGGTATGATACTTGTTTGGAAGCACGTAAGGCACCATCTCATGTCTTATCATCAAGTGAACGCATAAATTCTCACTGCATTTAGGGATTGAGCTTTTGTAATACATCACATGCTCTAAAATGACACTACCTGCTCAATTTTCATTCATCGTAAAGGCAAAATTGTCGGCCTACTCTGTCTTTCGTCTTTGACATTTGCCAGTCATTCATCGGTTAGGCCCTAACCCATCCTGTGACATGAGGTCGAAGTCGGATATTGCTTGAGCATGTAGCAGTTGTAGAGGTGGGTGATTGAGTGGGGTCGAAGGGTGGGAGTGAGAGGTTTTGACAGAAACGAGAGAGATTCACATGAAACAAAAATTAAATGAATACCATACAACATTCATTGTCATTTATAAAATATGGACATAATGAGTCTATCGGAAAACACTAGTGCTATATGAAAAACATGTAAAAGCTTCACGGATTACATTGTGAATGATGATACATGTTGATAGTACTAATTAAATTTTGCACCTCATTTCTACGATAGGGGAACAATCACACAATACATGATTTTGTAAACGCATTGTCATGGTAAAATTGGTAACCGCCCGAAATTATTGAAGCACTTGACGAAGATGAGACCGTTCCAAGTTCTATATCGGTGTCGACATCATCAATCGGCACCTCTCTTGGGTACAAAAGCGGTTTTGGAGGCAGTTGTAGTTTAGCCATATCTCCCTCAAGCATATCTATGACTTTCCTCATTGATGGCCGATCATTAGGACTCAATTGTATACACCATGATGCAACTATTATCATTTTCTTCGTCGTTTCTCTTTCCTCTTCTATGACATCTACCATTTCAACCTCCTTTTCTTTGCCAAGTTGATCATAAACCCACAAAGGAAAGTAAATTTGACTTGAACGCTCTTCATGTGCATTTACATTTCTCCTTCTTCCGGCCATTTCCATCAACATCATCCCAAAACTATAAACATCGGCTTTATAAGAAATGCCGCCAATGTCTTTATAGAATAGCTCAGGAGCCATATAACCCAAGGTTCCTCTTGCTGCAGTCAATGATACTATGCTGTGACCAGTGGGATAAAGTCTTGCAAGTCCAAAGTCTGAAACTTTCGGAGTAAAACTTCGGTCAAGGAGAATGTTGTGAGGCTTGATATCAAAATGTAAAATTTGCATATCACATCCCCGATGTAGATACTCTATCCCTCTAGCTATGCCAAGAGAGATTTCATACATTTTCTTATAGTCAAGAGGATCATCACCATCCTTATTCAAAATGTGTTTATCCAGAGAGCCATTTGGCATGAAATCATAGACTAGAGCCTGTTTAGAGTAATTGAAACAAAAACCGACAAGTTGTACTACATTGACGTGGTGGATCCTTCCAATTGTGGCCACTTCGCTAATAAAATCTTGGCCATTAGATTCTGCTTTGTTCAAAATCTTAACCGCAACTTCATTGCCACTTCTAAGGATTCCTCTGTAGACAGAACCATATCCCCCCTCACCTAACTTGCATTTGAAATTTTTTGTAATCTTCTTAATATCCGAGTAAGAGTACCTTATGGGTAAAAAGTTATTGTGAGCTTGTAGGAATTCTTCGATGTTTGCGTCAATTGCTTGGTGCCTTCTCATCCACTTATAGATTAAAAGTATCACCACACATAGAGCTCCGAGTACGAATTTTGCTGCAACGTAGTTGGCTAGATAGAAATTGTCCATAGATTAGCACAGTGCAATAAAAAAAATTAAACGTAAATTTTTTTTAATCAGAGTGCTGCTTGAGATCTTCATAGTTATGAGGAGAAAAGGGCTAGGAAGTCATACCCAAGACGAAGGCGAGGCTCTGACCCACATATGGCGCATAAGAATGCCTGGCCCACGTAGCATAACCTAAGGTGACCGAAAATGACTAATTAGAATCGACGATCAATCAATGAAGAATTAAATCTATCATTTTAGCATTTAAACATAAAAATAATTTACTATCCTAAATAGGTGCTCATATCGCAGCTTATTCTATTCACATGGGAAATCCATGTTACGGTAGCATGATAGTTTCTCTAAAAAAAAAAATAAAAAACACAATCTCGCTTTTGTTCCCTCAAGACGTACCAAACAATTAATAAGTTCACATCTCACTGCAGCACAATTCTAATTTACAAACATCATTCAGGACGCGTGCAATTTATTCATCTACATAGGAGTAGCAGCCATGCAATGGACACGAGCAACTATTAAATCAACCATTTTCCTCCAAACAAATATAAAGTAATAGTGTCAAATCCAGGAAAAAAAAAAGGTTCATAAATTGTAAAATTAAAAAGAGCAATGCATGCCTAATCTACTAAGAAATCTTATTAGAGTTTTCAAATTAAGTGATGTGGCAATTTTTTGTTGCTGTTGTGTTTTTAGAGAAAATAGTGTCTTAATTTGTGGATTGTATTTGCCACATCTCTTGGTAAGTAAATTTTGGTAAGATCTCTTACTAAAGCTAGGATTTAAGAAAAGGAGGAGGAGGAGGACAAGGAGGAGGAGGAAGAAGAAGAAGAAGAAGAAGAAGAAGAAGAAGAAGAAGAAGAAGAAGAAGAAGAAGAAGAAGAAGAAGAAGAAGAAGAAGAAGAAGAAGAAGAAAGAAAGAAAGAAAGAAAGAAAGAAAGAACACCTTCGAGGGAAAGTTTCTCAGGGAACAAGATGTGACCGCAATTCTCTTCTTGGTATCTGAAACTTAAGTAGCGACACCTAAAAGCTCTTCTTGATATGAGTCTCCCATAGGAGAGATTGAATCCCTTGGCCATCTTGTTGTGGAGGTCCTTGTATGTTAAGCTCCCATTCTGATCCCCTTCCCGCCCCGAGATTTGATCCGATGCGAATGCCGTCATGGTTACGGTGCAGGAGTCCTTGAAATCCCCTGCTTTTAAGTTCTGTACAGCGTATGAGTACACCTTCATTTGGGAAAAATAAGGAGGCGTGTCGGCAGAGGATCCCTCAATACATGGTCTGATATCGACATATAAACTAGAAGCAATGGGTTGGGAACACTTCATCAAGGCCACCACCATAGCGTATGGACCAGCGTATCTCCAATCATAACTGAAGTTGGAGTACGTCAATGGGTAACGAGGGAGGGACGAGCAATTACCCTTTTGCAGTCCATCGTCAACCACCGTGATATTACCTTTGAAGTAATATTGGTTGTAATAGAAACTGTAATGGATCGACTTCACATAATATCGGCCATCATATAGATATAGAATAGTGCGGTTATTTTCACAAGCTAGCTCGTACTGAGAACTGCCACAATGTTTTGGATTGCCTTTCAATCGAAAAGGATAACTTATGTTATGGATCTCACCGCAAGATGAAGGGACGCACAAATGATTGTTCTTCACACCGAAACTTATCCCTGATAGTGGCAGAACGTGTGATATGAGAAGTAAAACACGGAGTGTAAATATGGAGCTGAGAGAAATAATCATCTCTTTATCGTTTGGTCTGGTGCAATGGAGGTTTTAGCTCATTTAGTAATGCGAGAGAGGCTTTATAAAGGTTGGGAGTCGTCGGTCATCGAAATGTCCAAGTCAACCCTAAAACAAAGTCTAGCGAAGAAAGTCTTAAAAAGTATGGCCCAGCTAAAACATGGTCTTGGAATTAGTGATGGATAGCTTTCACATTCATTACGGAGGAAACCTCTCTGCATTTTCCAAATTTCATTTTTCTTTCCAAATTAATTCTCTCTTTATTTTAGTATCGTAAAAAAGAATTGGTTTCAATGTTTTGTACCCTAAACACAATCAAAATCCTTCCAAATACGGCATCCCGCGTTCTATTTTATTTTCAAGGCCAATATTTTGTAAGTGTCATTTTGTTAAATTTTTAAGATGAAAAGAAAAAGGATGATATATTTCATTGTATAAGGTTTTTCATTTTTGAGAAAAAAAAATAGTAACCAAGAAAGAGGATCATGTTAATTAATGGGTACATAGATTTTAACTCATATAATGTGGCTTTCCGCAAATATAGAAAGAAAATAAGGAGCGGGCGCTTCTTGCTCATGGATGTTGTGAAACTTTATGAAAGAAAGAAAGCAATATGGTAAATTCTCAACTAGCAATGGGACCGACGCACCTCAATTAGAAACTCACTTGCGTCGTTGTGGATCTACACACGCAAGGACTATAGACACAACATTTGAATTCACAAAAATAATGTGATGTTTACTTATTCACTATGCTTAAATTTTCAAATCACTCTTTTGTAATTGTGCTATAATTATGAATATGATTGTCATCTCTTTTCCATAATTGAACCACTTAATGAATGAACAAAGTGATCTCAACAAAAAAGGCAATACGATAATTTCTTAACCAATGATCAATCGATGCAGGTCTCAATTAGAATTCACTTGCTTCGTCATTCTCGACACACATAAAGACTATAGGTGTAATATTTTTTGTTTTGGTAAAGACTATAGGTGTAATGTTCGCATGCACAAAAATCAACTAATACGTACTTATTCACTATCAATTGAAATATCATTCTTGTGGATTAGTCAATCACTCGCCTATAAAATAATCTCATCTTTTTCTCACAATAAATCGAACCGACCTTTTAAAATATTTAATTGAAACGTGCCACATCACTCAGTAAGTAAATTTTTATACGATCCCTCAGTAGAGCTAACATTTAAGAAAACGATGAGGATGAAGAAAGAAACAAAGAAAGAATTGGGAAAGTCATCTTTGGGGCATCATGGTGTCTGCACCTCTCCCTTTGGTATCCGAAACCTAATTAGCAAAACTCGAAACTTGTTGGTGGCGAGAGTTTATAATAGGAGATAGTGAATCCCTCGACCGTCATGTTGTGGAGGTCCTTATACGGTGAGCTAGCACGATTATACTGATCCTTTTCCCACCCTGGGATATACTGCAATATTAAAGTCTTTATGGTTATGGTGTAAGTATCCATGATGTCCCCTAATCGGAGATCAAACCCATGTACAGCGTATGAGTACACCATCATTTGGGAAAAAATAGGGGGCATATCGGAAGGATATGCTCCCTCAATACATGGTTCAGTATTGACTTACGAAGTAGAAGCAAGGGGCTGTGAGCACTCCACGAAGACCACCAGCACAGCTAAGAACTACATGGATCATGATCACTAAAGTTGGAGGGCGTCAATGAGTAAGGAGGGAGGGATGAGCAATTACCTTTTTGCAGTCCATCGTTTCACCATCAAATAATTATTTGCTAAGATTGAAACGGTAGAAAATTGAGTTGCTAAGATTGAAACGGTAGAAAATTGAGTTCACATAATATTGCCCGGCATATAGATATAGAACAATGCGATTATTTTCACAAGCTAGCTTATGTTCATAGCGGCCATATCCTTTTGGGTTGCCCTTCAATTGAAAGGGATAGCGTATGTTATGGATCTTGTCGCAAGATAAAGCAGCACACAAGTGATTCTTCTATGCCACAACTCATTCCTAGTAGTAGCAGAACATGCAATATGAGAAGCAAAGCACGGAACATGCATATGGAGCTCAGAGACTGAATCATCTCTCAATCATTTCATCCGATGCAATGAAAGTTTTAACTATTTGGCATTGCGACGGAGGCACAGTAATATGAATGAAAAGAGTTGAGAGTCTTTGGTCATACATATGTCCAATTTAACCACTAAAACAAAGTCTAGTGAAGAAAAAGTGGTAATCACGGAGAAATTGCAGTGAAGGTGACCAAAAACCGTGTTGGAATTGTCGCTCATGCAAGTGTTCAAGTCAACCAATACAATTCTTTTTGTCTTCATAATTTATTGAAGCGATACTCATGGAATATTGACCCTGAAAATAAAATAGAACACCAATGCCTCACTCGAAAGGATATTTTATTCATTTTAGAGTACGTAACATTCAAATCGATTCATTTTCATGGAACGAACAATCAATTTTGCCAAGAAAAGTCAAAAATGGAATTGTAGTCCCCGTAGTCAAGGTAACAAAACACGGTGTTGGAATTATTTATGGTTAGCTTTCACATTGTTTGGAAAGAAACTTCTCTGCAATTCCAGTTTGGTCGAGCGTATGAGTATGCTCCCTTGATACATGGTTAGGTATCAACATACGAAGCTGGAGTAACAGGTTGTGAGCACCTCATGAAGGCCACCGGCACGGCTGAATCGGTAAAGAAGTATGGACAATAATCACTAAAGTTGGAGGGCGCCAATGAGTAACAAGGGAGGGATGAGTAATTACCCTTTTGCAGTCCGTCGTCAACCACTATGATATTACTGCCCAATATAACTTGGTTATAATTGAAATCGTAATTGATTGATGTCACGTAATATTGACTAGCATATAAATATAGAACAGTGCGATTATTTTCACAAATTAACTTAAACTTAGAGTTACCGTAGTATTTCGAATCGCCTTTCAATCGAAAATGATAACTTATATTATGAATCTCACCATAAGATGAATAGATACATAAGTGATTCTTTTTCGCACTGTAACTTGTCCCTAACATTAGCAAAACATACAATATGAGAAGTAAAACACGAAGCATAAATATTGAACCGAGAGAAATAATCATCTCTTTATGGAATGAAAGTTTTAGCGAATCTGATAATGCAAGGGAGGCTTGATAAAGGATTGGGAGTGTCGGTCATCGAAATGTCCAAGTCAACCCGTAAACAAAGTCTAGCAAAGAAAAAATAAAAAAGTACAGCCTGGCTAAAACACGGTCTTGGAATTAGTGATGGACAGCTTTCACATTCATTGGGGAGGAAACTTCTATGTATTTTCTAGATTTAATTTTTCTTGGCAAATTAATTCTCTCTAAAAATTTATTTTAGTATTGTAAAAAACATTCTGTTTTAATGTTTTGTAGCCTAAACTCATTCAAAATCCTTTCAAATGAGTTATCCGGCATTCTATATTATTTTCAAGGCCAATATTTCGTGAGTGTCGCTCCGTTAAATTTTGAAGACGAAAAGGAAAAGGATAATATACTTCATCGTATAAGATTTTTCACTTTTGAGAAAAAATAAAATTAGTAACTGAGAAAAAGGATCATGTTAATTAATGGGTACATAGATTTTAACTTGTATAATGTCACTTTCGGCAAAAATAGAAAGACAATAAGGAGAGGGCGCTTCTTGGTCATGGATCGTGTGAAACTTTATGAAAGAAAGAAAACAATATTGTAAATTCTCAACTAGCAATGGGACCTACATACCTCGATTAGAAACTCACTTGCTTCATCATGGATTGACACGCGCAAGGACTATAGATGCAATATTTGAATTCACAAAAATAAACGTGATGTTTACTTATTCACTACACTTAAATATTAAGATGACTCTCTCGTAATTATGCTAGATTTATGAATAATACCGTCATCTTTTTTCCATAATTGAACCACTTAATGAATAAACGGATCAATCTCAACGAAAAAGGCAATACGATAATTTCTCAACCAATGATCAATCGATGCGACTCGCAATTAGAGATTCACTTGCTTCATTGTTGCCCGACACATGCAAAAACTGTAGGTAATATTCGCATGCACAAAAATAGACCAGTATGTGCTTATACGTTGAGCTCGCACGATTATACCGATCCTTTTCTTACCCCCGGGATATAATGCAATATTAAAGCCATCACGGTTATGGTGCAAGAATCCTTGATGTCCCCTACTCGGAGATCAAACCCATGTACAGCGTATGAGTACAGCTTCATTTGGGAAAAATTAGGGGGCATATCGGAAGGATGTGCTCCCTCAGTACATGGTTCAGTATCGACTTATGAAGTAGAAGCAACGGGCTGTGAGCACTTGATGAAGACTACCGGCACAGCTGACAAACCATATGGATCATCATCACTAAAGTTGGAGGGCACGAATGAGTAACGAGGGAGGGATGAGCAATTACTCTTTTGCAGTCCATCGTCAATTACCGTGATTTCACTGTCGAATAAATATTTGCTAAGATAAGAAAGGTAGTAAATTGATTTCACATAATATTGGCCGCAGTTATTTTCACAAGCTAGCTTATTATATTAGAAGTCCTACTCCCTTTTGGGTCGCCTTTCAATCAGAAGGGATAATGTATGTGATTGACCTCGCCACAAGATAAAGCGACAAGATAAAATGACCAACGAATGACTCTTCTTCACACCACAGCTCGTTCCCATTAGTTGCAGAAGAGGCAATATGAGAAGCGAAACATTGAACATGCTTGTGAAGCTTAGAGACTTCATCGTCTCTCTACCGTTCGATCTGATGCAATGAAAATATTAGATTAATATGAATGAAAAGAGCTGAGTCATCGGTCATACAAATGTCTAAGTCAACCAATAAAGTAGAGTCCAGCGAAGAAAAAGAGGGTCTCACGTGGAAATTGCACACCTTGCGGTCAAGGAGACAAAAACGCGGTGTTGGAATTAGTTATGGCGTAGCTTTCACGTTGATTAGAAATGAAACTTCCTGCAGTTTTCACATTTGACTTTTCTTGGTAAATTGACTCTTTAGGAATCAATTTTAGTACCGTAAATTAGAATCGATTTGAATGTAATGGACTCTAAATTGAATCAAAATCCTCGTTCTATTTTATATTCAAGGCCAATACTCCATGAATATTGCTTCGACAAAATTGCAAAAACAAAAAGGAAAAAAGATGTATTTCATCGTATAATCTTTTTCATTATAGACAAAAAAACAGAATTGGTAATAGAGATAGACTATTAAAGGGGATATTAACTTGTATAATGTCAATTTTGACAAAAATAAAAGGAAAAATAGGAGTTAGTGCTTCTTGGATGGTGTAACACTTTATGAAAGAAAGAAAGCAATTTAATAATTTATAGTGATAGTACCGATGCACATTAACTAGAGCCTCACTAACTTTGTCATCACGCAAAGTCTATACATGTTCCAATTCACACAAAAAAGAAGAAAAAGAAGTGATGTTTACTTATTCACTATCAACTTCAATATTACAATTACTCTTCATTAATTGTGCTAGATCTATGAAAAATATTACCATCTCTTTCCCATAATAGAACCACTTAATAAATGAATTGATCGATTACCGTCATTCTATCAAATGAAAATAAAATGTTCTTGCCTGTTGTTGACACCTAGACTTTTCTCTTTTTATTTAGAACTTAATTGCTTAGAAAATTAGGTATTAGCCTCCACAATAAATAAAAAGTAAAGTAAGTAATTTTCATTAAAATGCATTGAAATTAGGAACATTTGCATTACTAGTATTAAAAATTTTACAAATTACTTTTTAAAATTAAAATTAGAAAAAAATTAACCAAAAATGTTCTTTGCCATGGATCGTGTGAAACTTTATGAAAGAAAGAAAACAATATTGTAAATTCTCAACTAGCAATGGGACCTACATACCTCGATTAGAAACTCACTTGCTTCATCATGGATTGACACGCGCAAGGACTATAGATGCAATATTTGAATTCACAAAAATAAACGTGATGTTTACTTATTCACTACACTTAAATATTAAGATGACTCTCTCGTAATTATGCTAGATTTATGAATAATACCGTCATCTTTTTTCCATAATTGAACCACTTAATGAATAAACGGATCAATCTCAACGAAAAAGGCAATACGATAATTTCTCAACCAATGATCAATCGATGCGACTCGCAATTAGAGATTCACTTGCTTCATTGTTGCCCGACACATGCAAAAACTGTAGGTAATATTCGCATGCACAAAAATAGACCAGTATGTGCTTATACGTTGAGCTCGCACGATTATACCGATCCTTTTCTTACCCCCGGGATATAATGCAATATTAAAGCCATCACGGTTATGGTGCAAGAATCCTTGATGTCCCCTACTCGGAGATCAAACCCATGTACAGCGTATGAGTACAGCTTCATTTGGGAAAAATTAGGGGGCATATCGGAAGGATGTGCTCCCTCAGTACATGGTTCAGTATCGACTTATGAAGTAGAAGCAACGGGCTGTGAGCACTTGATGAAGACTACCGGCACAGCTGACAAACCATATGGATCATCATCACTAAAGTTGGAGGGCACGAATGAGTAACGAGGAGGGATGAGCAATTACTCTTTTGCAGTCCATCGTCAATTACCGTGATTTCACTGTCGAATAAATATTTGCTAAGATAAGAAAGGTAGTAAATTGATTTCACATAATATTGGCCGCAGTTATTTTCACAAGCTAGCTTATTATATTAGAAGTCCTACTCCCTTTTGGGTCGCCTTTCAATCAGAAGGGATAATGTATGTGATTGACCTCGCCACAAGATAAAGCGACAAGATAAAATGACCAACGAATGACTCTTCTTCACACCACAGCTCGTTCCCATTAGTTGCAGAAGAGGCAATATGAGAAGCGAAACATTGAACATGCTTGTGAAGCTTAGAGACTTCATCGTCTCTCTACCGTTCGATCTGATGCAATGAAAATATTAGATTAATATGAATGAAAAGAGCTGAGTCATCGGTCATACAAATGTCTAAGTCAACCAATAAAGTAGAGTCCAGCGAAGAAAAAGAGGGTCTCACGTGGAAATTGCACACCTTGCGGTCAAGGAGACAAAAACGCGGTGTTGGAATTAGTTATGGCGTAGCTTTCACGTTGATTAGAAATGAAACTTCCTGCAGTTTTCACATTTGACTTTTCTTGGTAAATTGACTCTTTAGGAATCAATTTTAGTACCGTAAATTAGAATCGATTTGAATGTAATGGACTCTAAATTGAATCAAAATCCTCGTTCTATTTTATATTCAAGGCCAATACTCCATGAATATTGCTTCGACAAAATTGCAAAAACAAAAAGGAAAAAAAGATGTATTTCATTGTATAAGCTTTTTCATTATTGACAAAAAACAGAATTGGTAACAAAGATAGACTATTAAAGGGAATATTAACTTGTATAATGTCACTTTTGAAAAAAATAAAAGGAAAAATAAGAGTTAGTGCTTCTTGGATGGTGTAACACTTTATGAAAGAAAGAAAGCAATTTAATAATTTATAGTGATAGTACCGATGCACATTAACTAGAGCCTCACTAACTTTGTCATCACGCAAAGTCTATACATGTTCCAATTCACACAAAAAAGAAGAAAAAGAAGTGATGTTTACTTATTCACTATCAACTTCAATATTACAATTACTCTTCATTAATTGTGCTAGATCTATGAAAAATATTACCATCTCTTTCCCATAATAGAACCACTTAATAAATGAATTGATCGATTACCGTCATTCTATCAAATGAAAATAAAATGTTCTTGCCTGTTGTTGACACCTAGACTTTTCTCTTTTTATTTAGAACTTAATTGCTTAGAAAATTAGGTATTAGCCTCCACAATAAATAAAAAGTAAAGTAAGTAATTTTCATTAAAATGCATTGTGTTTTCATTAAATTGCATCGTACATAGAAATTAGGAACATTTGCATTACTAGTATTAAAATTTTACAAATTACTTTTTTAAAATTAAAATTAGAAAAAAATTAACCAAAAATGTTCTTTGCCCTTTCTTCCCACCCCCCCCCCCGGTCCCCCTCCCCGGCGCGGCCCAGCCCGCTTCATTTTCTTTTATTTCCCCGCGGCCCACCTTTCTTCTTCCTTGGCCCAGCTCGCTCTTCTTCCTCCTTCCTCCTCCTTCCCTCGCTTGGACGTTAGCTTCGGGACAAAACAGAGAGAGGGTCACTGGCCGAAGGACGCGAGGATGCGAGGCTGCGCGCGACGTTCGCCCAGGAATGTCGTGTGGTACGAAGCCGGCTGGTCTCGTCCTTGAAGAAAGAGAGAGAAACGAGATAAATGGGAGAGAAAGGCAGCAAAGGGAAGGCGGGGTCTCTCTGGTCTTTTTGGGTTTGTTCGGCCGAGGAAGAGCAACCAAGAGAGAGAGAGAGCTGGTGAGAGTGAGAAGGCGAGCTCGAGAGAGAGAAGGAGCGAGCCAGAGAAGAGAGCGAGCGAGCTCGAGAGGGGAGACCGAGATGGTGGATAGCGAGGGAGAGCGGGAGAGAGAGGCGACTGCGTTCTCGAGTTCTTCGCGGGAGGCTGGAGAAAGCGAGAGCAATAGAGAGAGTGAGATCGGAGAGAGTGAGCAAAGGGTGAAGTCGAGAGAGAACCGAGAGTGAGCGGAGGGATGGACTGAGAGACAGCGAGACCCAGAAGCCGAACTTCGTCCTCGGACAAGCGTTACCCGGCCATCCCCAACATAAACCGGCGATCTTCAGCCTGTGGCTACCTATTCCTCGGCGCCCGAATTCCTGGCAAGTTTTCTTTAGGTTCAATCCACTTTAATCCCGATGATCCTGGCTTGGTGCCACATTGAGGCGACTGACCATAGCTCGTTTCACTTCAGGCTCACCTTCTGGCCGTCATCGCCGAGCCAAGTAGGGATATTCGCGGTCGAACACTCCTCTCTGGGAACTCCGTTGCTTGGTTTTATTTAAAACGGAACCGAAACGATAGCTGGGTCTCGTTTCCCTGGTCCTCGAGCATGCCCGGTTTGAACTAGCAGTCCCTTTTGTCGAGTTTGAGTGTCACTTGCTGTTCTCTTTTGAGTCGGGACACGAGCTAGAGTCTAGAATGGGTTTACGACCACTCCATAATCCGTGCTCATCGCATGCCCGATATAATGCCTCAGTTTGTTTGTCTCCGTGAAAGCATACCATGGATCTGTTTGACATATTTTCATCGACTTGAGATGTCGTAGGACGAGCTCAACACCAATGTGGAGGTTCATCGGTATGCCATGTCACTTTTAGTCGAACGCCTAAGACTTGCTCGATGAAATGTTTCTGAGAGAATTGTTTAAGAAATGGCTTCTATTTTCGCTCGAATGCGAAGGTACCACTTGATGCAGTTCGTCCGGGGTCATTAGTTGTTAAGCTCGATTTTCACGAGCAACGAAGTCACTGCATCTCTGCATTTCGTTCGAGACATGCTGTGTATTTTTCAATGAACTTGATGAGTGGTGGCGGCGGCCTGCGTGATGGTAGACGTTGGAAGCGAATTTGGTTTTGCGGTGGTGAGCCGAGATGGCTTGGTGAAGGCCGGCGACGTTGGGTGTTGTCGTCGATCCGTTTAAAGTTCTTCCGTGGGTCCGTCCGGAGAAATTCCAGTCTGGAGTTCGTCGGTGTGGGAGGCTTCGGTAAAGGACGTAACAGGGGAGTTGACACGAAGAAGAAGACGACGTTGAAAGGCTGGGAGAGAATAAAAAAAAATTACGAAAATAGGCCTGGTGCAGACGTTCGTGGAAAGAGGATAGGAAGATGGGCTTGAGGTTTTGTTTCGGTAGATTTAGGTTTGGTTTAAGTTAGGCGGACTTGGGCTGGGCTTGATTTGTGAATGTTTGGGCTGGGTTTAAATTTTCATGAAGTGGGTCTTTGAGAGTCCATTACTAAAATGGAGGTCCTGTTTTAATAGAGCCCAATTCATGTTCCCGGTCCAAGCCCGCAAAGCCCATAGCATCACATGTTCGGACCGGACCTTGGGGCCCAGCCCGAGTCCCTATTTTCGGAATGAATTTTTTTAACAAAATTTAAGAGAAAACTTATTTTTTTTCCTAAAAATTAGGAAAAAGCTTAAGAGTTATTTTTTTATTAAATACTCTTAAAACGTGTGAAAGTCCTAGATAAGAAAATTGTGCCCAAGAATTGAATAAATCCTTACAGCTTTACCATAGGATTTTGATTGTCCTTAAAAATAAATGCCTTTGATTATGCACTTTCAATGTTGATTATGGGCTCCCTTTAGCTTAGTTAGAGATTGCATGCTCCCTATTTGGTAATATTAGATCTTTGGTTTCCCATATAATTTATTTAATGCTTTCCTTGATTGTTGATTATTATTTTAATGATTGCACACTCACATGATCATCTCATATGTTAGTGGATGGGCTTAAAATCAATTCAAACTGCTTGACGATTTTATTTTTTTTGGTGAAATGAAATAGATTAGATTTTTTTTTGGGTGAAATGAAATAGATTAGATACCAAAACGGCATTTTAATTAATTAGTGTAATTAAGTTCCCGACCCTAAATTATTTGGTTGCGTAGGAATTGAAGTATATTCACATGTTTCACTCGATTTCTAGTCGACCCTAATAGGCTAATGGCAACTCCTCATTAGAAAATTCTCATAATGTCAATTTGAATAACCAACATGATGCAAAGTATGCATTTAGGAGAGTCCACATCTAAAACTAGGGTCATAGGCCTATCTTTTAAACAATACTCCTAAACCTAATTCCCTCCCTACCGAAGGGTAGGTCACGACACCTGCTTCATAATCATAGACGTCGCTACTTTATGTCTTACATTAGAGAGAACCCATAGATAATCTCTTAACCATCCCATCAAATAAGTGGAAGATTCATTAAACTATGAAACGTTACTCTGCCGTAAATAACCAAATATAACACTTGGGCTAAGGGTCAAGTTGGTAATTTTTCTTACATCTCCCCCTCCCGAAACCCAGGTATCATATATGCCTCCAATCTTTCATCTCTAAATGTGTGGAATTAGAGGTGTCATGTATGCTTAAATGAGACTATTAGCCGATTTACCACCGTGAACATAAAATTGGAAAGTTTCGAAAATATATTCATAGAAAGTCTTTTTAGCGAAACAGATGCACTTTCGAATAGTTGTAATTAGCACTTATCATATTTTTTTCTCAAGCTAATGGGTACCATTATATATAATTGAAGAGATTGAAATGGATTTTCCATATAATACAACCAAGTTCATTTTAATTGACGCATCTAATGACATTTTAACTGCACATGTTCAATTTTTTTGTAGTAATATTATTACTGATTACATTTTTCATATTCCCCTTTCTGGAAATTGGTTTGTTGTGCGAGCATCTCCACCCGTGATGATACCTTAGTTGCTTTCTATATCGTCATTAAATATTCAGCAATGATTAGTCTAATTTTTAAGCGGAAAATCTCTTGGTCAAAGCATACTAAATTATCTCTTGCGCGTATGCCAAAACATTTGGACATACATTATGCAAGTTGATGTATCAACTATAGGTCCATTCAGCGCCATATAATACTATAAAAAAAATGATAATGTATTTTGCAGTGTAAGGTTTTTCAATTTTGACAAAAATAAAATTGGAAAATGAAAAAGATAAATAACAGCACCTGAAGACTATTATCGCACGTCCTAACCTCCAAAAAAATATGGAAGAGTATGGTGCTAATTAACGGCAACATAAATTTGATAGAATTTGAGGTTGCTTTTAGTGAAAATAAAAAGAAAAATAAGGAGTAGTGCTTCTTTTTTTTTTTTTTTTTTTGGTCTGAAATGATGATGCCTTTCGTTCAAGGAGGACGAAAATTACAACCCATAGAAAGGGCGTCGATACATAGTAAATTCATTAACGCTTGAGGAGGAGATAAAGCCCAACTAGGTGAAAGTGAATTGCGGGTGTGGGCCTTGGCGGCCCAATCAGTTGCAGCATTGGCTTCTCTTCGGCAATGTTGAATTTGCAGAAAGGGGAAGGAAAGACGCAACGCTGTGGCGTCGGCAACCAATGCTCTGCTCTCCCATGGCGGCAGACTGCGATCGTTGAAGATCTCCACAAGACTTAGACAATCAGACTCGATGATGAGGTGAGTTTCTTCTTGTCCCTGCTCTAGCAAATAAGTAAGAGTGGAGATGAAGGCTTGGATCTCACATTGCAAGGGAGAGGAAGCACGAACTGTACTGGTGAAACTGGCGAGTAAGGTACCGGAGTGATCCCTGCAGACGCACACGATTGCACTCATAGCAGTAGTCGTGTGAAAAGCCCCATCAATGTTAGCCTTGATGCTGCCCCGATCAGGTGGAGTCCATACTCGATTAGGGTTTAGTAGATCGTTTCCTTCTTCTATTGATTGCTACACTGTGCTGATGTATAGCTTGGCTTCAGCAAGCGCCAGATCTACTAGGTGGGCAGGAGTGGTTCGTTGATGCAAAAAAGTGAAGCGGTTCCACACCTTCCATAGCTGCCAGAGGATTGATGCAATGATTTCCTTCGAAGGTAAGCCTGACCGATTTTCAAATATATCCTCAAGCCACGCATCTATTTGATGTCTTCTATACACCAAATGATCAATTTGTACACTAGAGTGAGACCAGATCTTCTTCGTCCATGGGCAAAATAAAAGGATATGTTCAGTAGTTTCAGGTGTGTGCGATGAGCAAAACTGACATGCCGAGTCTTGAATGATATGTTGTCGGAAGAGGTTAGCTTTTGTAGGGAGAGCATTATGACATAACGACCAAATAAAAACACGAATTCTTGGGGGCATCTTTAGATTCCAGATATGACGCCAGAGACGGGCCGATGGCTGGTATGAGGATGAGGCAAGATTATTGATTTTGGTGTGATATGAATGTCTGAGAATGTGATAGGCAGTTTTGACTGAGTATTTACCTGTTTGTGTGCCTGTCCATATGATGTGGTCCTTGATAGAAGCATGACTTAATGGAATATTGATTATCTCCTTGACTAGTTGCTGATCAAAGTTGTCTCGTAGAATAGGAGTATTCCAGATATTCTCATTTGGGACCATAAAATCGGCTACCTGTGTTGGCTCTCCTCTAGGTGCTGGTCCGCCGATGATTCCACTGTTGAGCTATTTATCTTCACGAATATTAATCTGCTGTCCGTCACCAACAGACCACTGTAGTTTGTTAATGATAGCATCGCGACCTAAGAGTAAGCTCTTCCATCCCCAAGAGGAATTGGTCCCATTCCCTGCATGCCAAAAACTGCATGAATGGAAATATAGACTCTTAAAAACTCTACCCCATAAGGATGAGGGGTTTTGGAAAAGCCTCCAGGCTTGCTTTCCTAAAAGGGCTCTATTAAAGGTCAGTAAATCTCGAAAGCCAAGGCCCCCTTCCATCTTCCTATCTTTTAGTAGATCCCATACCCTCCAATGTATACCAGATTTAGTGCTACCGGTCTGCCACCAGAATTTGGCTATTTTGCGTTCAATAGACTGACATATAGAAACAGGGAGTTTGAATATGGACATGGCATATTGCGGGAGTGCCTGCACTACCATTTTTAACGGTATTTCCTTGCCTCCTTTAGAGATAAAATGCTCTTTCCAACCTTCAAGTTTGGCATTAACACTACCCAAAATCCAAACAAACATGTCTTTCTTGGACACACCCCAATTAGACGAGATACCCAAATACTTTCCTATCTTGTCTATAATAGGAACTCTTAATTCTGCAGCAAGATTTTGTTGTAAAAGAAAGGGACGGCCTCTACTACAGAATAGACCAGATTTGTTTCTATTTACAGCTTGCCCCGTTGCAACACAATACTGCTGTAAAATATTGGCTAGATTTTGGCTTTCTAGGATACTTCCATGCAAGAAAAATATGGCATCGTCTGCAAAAAATAAATGGGAAATGGGCAGTACCGATTTAGTTTAATTCCTTTGAGAGTTCCAGAGTTGACAGCTTGGTGGATGAGAGTAGATAACAGGTTGGCTAAAAGGATGAACAAATATGGAGATAGTGGACCCCCCTATCGTAGACCCCTTGTAGGACGGAAATATGGAAATGATTCCCCATTAAACTTAACGCTTAATATTGCAGTGGTGACACATTGCATCACCCATCTAACCCATTGATCATGAAACCCGAGTTGTTTAAGATAAGCCTCTAAGAAATCCCACTCAACTTGATCATAAGCTTTCTGCATGTCCAATTTTAATACTGCCTGAAAGTGTCTGTTCCTTTTTCTGATTTTTAAATGATGGAGAACCTCCTGCACAACTAAAATATTGTCTTGGATCTGTCTACCTGTGACATAAGCACTCTATTATGTTGAAATCAGTGCTAGTAGCCACTGCTTTAGTTTGTTTGCCAGCACTTTTGAAATGATTTTGTATATGAAATTGCAAAGACTAATGGGTCTATACTGTTCTAACCTTTCTGGGTGCGAAACCTTTGGAATAAGAGTAATGAGAGTTCTATTGAAGGTAGAGGGCATCACTCCTAAAATGAAATTTTTTTGTACTAATGTGTATATGTCCTCTTGTATTATATCCCAGTGGTTGTGATAGAATAGCCCATTGAAGCCATCGGGTCTTGGGACCTTGGTGGCACCGAGTTGGAAAGCAGCTTTTTCTACTTCCTCCCTAGAAACAACTGTTGTTAAGCTTGTATTTATTTCTGTTGTGATTACCTGGGGACATTGCATGAGAACAGGTTCATAATTTCGGTAGCCAGTTGAACAATAAAGATTTTGGAAGTATGTTTGCGTTGTGTTCTTGAGCTAATCAGAGTCGCGGATCCAGCCAAGATACTCATCTTGTAACATGTTGATGCGATTACATTGTTTACGTTGTATTGTCGTCACATGAAAGAACTTTGGGTTCTTGTCTCCCCCCCCCCCCTTAGCCATTGAATCCTTAAACGCATAGCCCAATATGTTTCCTCACACTGCCATATAGTATGAATTTCTTCTTTCAGGCAAGTTACAAGTCCTTTATCATAGTCATGACCCGGTTGATTGAGATGATGCTGAATCTGTTGTTGTAACAGGTTGATTTGCTCCTGACAATTGCTGAAGTGTGATTTACTCCATTTGGCGAGTGCAAAGGAAGTACGTCAAAGCTTGCTAGTCAAAGATTGAGACGACGTCAATGATGAATCCCAGGCATTACTGATAATCGATCGACAGGCCTTATCTTGAAGCCAGAAAGCTTCAAAGATGAAAGTTTTCTTCCGTCTTGAAGATTTGGGTTCGGTGAGTAAAAGAAGAGGACTGTGATATGAGGCTAAAGCGGGATAAGCAAAAACCTCCGCTGCCGGGTAAGTTAATCTCTAATTAACTGTGCACATGGCCCTATCGAGTCTTTCCTTTATAGCTTCGTCACCATCTCTGTTGTTCACCCATGTATAGAAGCAACCCTTGCTTTCAATATCCATAAGCATGCAATCATTTACAAATTCTCTAAAGGAATGTAATCTATATGGCACCGCTGTTTTTTTGCCTGCCTTTTCCCAATGATATAGTATGTCATTAAAATCGCCTAGACACACCCATGGTAACGTATTTGAAGAACTGATTTGTTTGACATCTGCCCATGCTTGCTGTTGTTGTTGATATGTTGATGGTGCATGAAGACATGTAAGTCTCGTGGTTATAGCACTATGATTCTCTGTACAAATAGTGTCAATAAAGTGGCTGGAAAAGTGCTTGACAGTTAAAGATACTTCCTGATCATTCCAAAAAATCACCAACCCTCTGGCCAAACCCATAGGATTCACCACAAAACAACTTAAAAACTTCAGCTTCCTCCTCAGATTTTGGATCACCATTTCTTGATTTTCCGTTTCCATCAAAAAACATCGGGGCTTTCACTGGCCACAAGGGCCTTTAATGC
Source organism: Eucalyptus globulus (assembly GCA_014182545.1). NCBI lineage: Eukaryota > Viridiplantae > Streptophyta > Magnoliopsida > Myrtales > Myrtaceae > Eucalyptus > Eucalyptus globulus. The sequence continues at coordinate 13,943,613 of CM024724.1, read as the reverse complement.
TTGAATTGTCAGGGGGTTGCCCAGCCCTTGACAATTCCAACTGATGATCCTCATTTGTCATGTGGTGGCTTTTTTGGGCAAGCTGCCACGGCCCATTTTCCAACCCCTTCAGTGGTAAAGATAGGGGTATCCATAAGGTTTGAGTCATCTAGCACTTCGTTGACATTAGAACACATCCCATAAGGAGTATATCTTTTGGTTTTTTTTTTCAGTGGACTAGACTTTGTGGTTGACCTTGGAGATTTAAGCTTTTTACTGATCGAAGAATCCTCGGCTACACTGTTGAATAAAGTTAACTGGTTCATCATAGGGGATTTCTGTTTTGGATCAGCAAGAGAAGAAAGCTGCTGCATACTTGTGGCATTATAATGCGGGGGCTGTTCTGCTCTAGTCTCCACAGTGGCTAGTTGTTGAATATTAATCTGAGGTGCTTCAAGGAGTAAGGGAGGTGGCTGTGGTTGAGTTTCTGGTATGATTTCTTCAACATCTTCTTGATCCAGGTGCTGCTTATAAAATACAAACCAAAATGGACTATGTTGTTTGACCTCTGCCCTTAACCACTGACCATAAGACAAGTTGTCTTTTCCATCTATTTTTGCTACATCATAAGGAATGTCTTTGTAGTACATGGCATAATGGCCTAGGATTCCACATGAATAACAATAATGTGATAGGCGTTCATACCGAAAGTCGATCCAGATGTGTTTCCCATCCAATCTGATAAGTTTACCAGATTTCAAAGGTTCTTTTAAATTAAGTTCAACTTTTTCCCTCACTGATCTAACTGAAGAACTGTCTTTGCTATCAATTCTCACCTCTTGCACCGTGCCAAGTTGTCTAACAGCTTTAACAATCATATTTTCAGTACATCGTTCAAGAGGAAGTCCGTAAATTTGCACCCATAATGCACAAGTTGTAAAGTCATAACAATGCAAAGGAGTGTTGGGCAACCAAGGTTTCACAATAATCAGATGATTTCCGAACAACCAATGGCCATTATCTAAGATTTGCTGCCTTTCCCCTTCTGAAGTGAATTTAAATACATAGAGCCCCTCTTCGCGTTGTGAAATTTCAATTTGATCATTGCGCCATGCTTTCTTTAAGGTATTATGAAAAGCTGGAAAGTTGATAGTAGGATTGGATAGAATTTTACCTATTAATGTAAGTTTACATTCTTGCAGCTTCTCTGACGGTACTTCATCTTCCCAGATTTCCACTTCCTGTTCAGGCCAGAGTTGTCCAAGTTTATGGCAGAGTGCAGCAACTCGGGCATCTTCTTGCTGATAAGATTGTTCCATTAAAACTATCGATGGGGGGTGAATTGGTGCAACATGCAAACACCGATGGAGATGGCATCAAGAAAAGTTCAAACGATGGGACTACCAAAATACACAGGGGAAGAAAAATAGAAGTGTGATGATGGTAAAAATGAAGATTGAGGGGGAATTCGCTCTGGTGGATGACGAGGTAGAGATGGATAGCGAAAGGAACCTTGCGTGAAAGGAGAACAGACAGAAAGAGGGAGGTAGAGTTTGGAAGGATGGAGTGGAAGATACAACTAGCAGAATTCCATATTGAATTGGCTATAATCGCATGGGTAATGTGATGAAAGGAAGAAGATGGAGGAAAAACCACCGATTCAAAACAGGAAATAGCTCATCTAACTGTAATTGGAATAGGACGATTTGCGATGGGTGGAAATACAGTGTGACGAGAAGGGTAGATACTGAGGGAAATTGCCATTACGAAAGCAAGAGGTAAAGAAGCAATGGAATTAGGGTTTAAAGAAGCTTGACATACTACCATGGCGGTAGAGGAAGACTCGACAAAACGAGAGCATTTCACATTTCTCATCTTTTAAATCTCTTTGAGTAGGTGCTTCTTGCTGCTTGGACAATGCGACACATTACGAGAAAATAAAGAGGGCCACATGATGATTTCTTAGTCAGATATAGACGGACACATGCCTCGATTAGAAATTCACTTGCTTCGTCATTGCCTTACACACTCGAAGACTATAGGTGCCTTTTCACTACCTTTTCACTACCAATTGAAATATTATTCTCACAGATCAATCAATCACTCTCTAGTACAATAATGTCATCTCTTTCTTGCAGTAAAATTGCTCTATGAAAGAACCGGAAAATCTTGACAATAACGTCATTTTATTGAACGAAAGATGTTGTTGCCTACTTCAAAATCATCTTCCATCTTCGAATGTGTGGCATTGGAAGTGTCATATAAGCTCAACTAAGACTACAAGGAAGAGCAATGAGTAAATAAGTCGGAGTGTTGCCATTTTCATTCTCTGTTGATGGCTGCTTGAATATGCTTAAGACTCCTCCCTTTCGTTTCAGGAACACCATCCTCGCGGCGTTAATCGCTACATAAAGAAGGAAGGTACCTGTGAAGCAAAGCCACCAGAGTTGTTGTCTTTTGACAAGTTTTTCGGATGCATATCAACATTTTTCTCATGGGAAGAATGCTCTGTTATATACTACCTGTCTATTAATCATTTTGCAGAAAAACGCACTTTTCTTTTCTAAATGACACTTCGAACAAATTTTGTGATATTCGAATGTAGGTAGAAGTTGCTGTAAACACGTTGATTGCAATAAATGGACCAAATATGCATTCGAGAGCGTGATGAACAGAGTGATAAACACCTTTACCTCCAAATAGGATTGAAGAGTTCAGGAAAAGCTGAGTCTCGAGTCTGAAGTTTGGTTGAATCCATGCAAAAACTCACGTTCCAATGTGACAAAATGTTTATTGAGCTCAGTTTGGTTAACTAAAAAATTTCATGGTAAAATTTGACGAAAACTAATAGAGGGTAAATGCGTTTTGTGTATACTAGTTTGCGTTTTTAGTGACCCAAAAATTAGTTTTGAGTAAATATACCAATTTGGAATTTTTTCGTGATATTAATCCTATGGATTTCCATGTGAACTTGTCACATTAACTGTCTATATCATTCAACTCAATAAATTAATGGTAAAATTTCATAGAAGCTAACGGAGGGTAAATATGTCACCCGTCTACCAGTTAAAAGTTTTTTATGATCCAAAATTTAGTTAGGGATAAATTTTTCACAATATATAAGTTTGGGGTTTTTTATGATATTAACTCCATATTAAAAAAAAATTATTTTCTCAAACTCCTTTTCCATGTGCACACTCACACAAAATGGAGGACCATTCTCATGTGGAATTTCATGACCACAAAAGAGATTAAGTTTGTTAATTTTTTTTTTTTTTTTTGCATTTCCTACTTTTTTAGCATCATTTTTTATTTATTTATTTTGATAATAATAAAATTTAATTTATACTTCTCTGTTTGCGATCTCTGAACGAAGTTGAGGTCACACGTTCCTCATCTACATCGGTGTCTCAAGGGATGTTAGCTTAGTAGAAAAACTTTTGTGCAAGGAACAATAGTGAGGAGTATAATGCTTGTTCTGAATAATGTAAGGCACTATCTCATGTCATATCATCGAGTGAACACACAAGTTCTTACTGCATTTAGGGATTGAGCTTCTGTAATACATCATATGCTCTAACAGAACGTCACGTGTTCAATTTCATTCATCGTAAAGGCAAAATTGTCAGTCTACTCTATCTTTACTCTTTGACATGTGCCGATCGTTCATCGGTTAGGCTTGGACCCATCCCATGACATGAGGTCCAAGTCAAAGATAGCTTGAGCAGGTAGCCATCTTCAATGTGGGTGATCAATCAAAGGTTGAAGGGTGGGGATGAGAGATTTTGATGGAAATGAGAGAGATTCATTACTCAAAATGCAAACATTGACACGAATAAAAAAATTACCTTATTATACCAAGAGGATTCACATGAAACAAAAATTGAATGAATGCCATACAACATTCATCGTCATTTATAAAATATGGACATAACGAGTCTACTAGAAAACACTAGTGCCATATGAAAAATATGTAAAAGTTTCATAGATTACATTTTGAATGATGATACATGTTGATAGTACTATTTATAATTTTTGTATCTCATTATAGGGGAACAATCACACAATACATGATTTCGTAAACTCATGGTCCTGGTAAAATTGGTAATTGCTAGAAACTATCGGAGTACTTGATGAGGATGAGACTATTTCAAGTTCTATCTCAGTGTCAATATCATCAATTGATGCCTCTATCGGATACAAAAGTGGTTTTGGATGTAGTTGCAGTCTATCCATATCTCCTTCAAGCATATCTAGGATTTTCCTCATCGATGGCCGATCACTAAAGCTCAATTGTATACACCATAGTGCAACCATTATCATCTTCCTCATTGTTTTTGTGTCCTCTTCTATGAAATCTATGCTTTCAAGTACCTTTTCTTTGCCGAGTTGATCATAAACCTACAAAGAAAAGTAAATTTGACTTGAACGCTCTGCATGTGCATTTAGATTTCTCCTTCTACCAGCCATTTCCATTAACAACATCCCAATACTATAAAAATCGGCTTTGTAAGTAATGCCACCAATGTTTTTATAAAATTGCTTAGGAGCCATATAACCCAAGGTTCCTCTTGCTGCAGTCAATGATATTATATTGTGATCGATGGGATAAAGTCTTGCAAGTCCAAAGTCTGAAACTTTCGGAGTGAAACTTCAGTCTAAGAGAATGTTGTGAGGCTTGATGTCAAAATGTAGAATTTGCATATTACATCCTTGATGTAGATACTCTATCCCTCTAGCTATGCCAAGAGAGATCTCATACATTTTCTTATAATCAAGAGGATCGTCACCATCCTTATAGGAAATGTGTTTATCCAAAGATCCATTCGGCCTGAAATCATAGACAAGAGCTTGTTTGGAGTAATCGAAGAAAAAACCAACAAGTCGCACCATATTAACGTGGTGGATCCTTCCAATTGTGGCCACTTCGCTTATAAAATCTTGGTCATCAGATTTTGATTTGTTCAAAATCTTAACATCAACTTCATTGCCACTTCTAAGTATTTCTCTATATACGGAACCATATCCCCCCTCACCTAACTTGCATTTGAAATTTTTTGTGATCCTCTTAATATCCGAGTAAGAGTACCTTATGGGCAAAAAGTTATTGTGAGCTTGTAGGATTTCTTCGATGTTTGCATCGATCGCTTGATGCCTTCTCTGATAATGCTAATATGAACACCTAGAGGGGGTGAATAGGTGTTAAAGAAGTTTTTGCAAGATTTAACGACTTAATTCGACTTATATAAAACAAGTAGATTTAAGATATAAAAGACTGTAAACCAATATATAAGACTACAAATTAAGTAAAGAAATTAGGGAAAGAGAATTGAAACACAAGTTTTATAGTGGTTCGACTTAGACCAAACTTACGTCCACTCTCCCACACTGATGGCCCACTGGCTGGATTCCACTAAGAACCAAAAGAGATTTTATAGTGTCACGTCCTTGATTCCACAGTGTAGAGACTCTACTACACTTCCTCAAGGTCTCACAAGCATTTGATTTTTCTTTTGAGTACAGTTTAAGCTTGACAAGTTGTAACAGCAAAGAACTAAGAGTTTCAAACTTTAAAAATTTTCTTTCATGTACACACTCGAATAACTTGAGCGTCCTCCTTATATACTCCTCCATGCCATCATAACCGTTGGCACCTTCCAAATGAGTTCTTTCAATCTACCCGTTGGACAGAATCAATTAGGAAGATCTCGAGTTATTTAAGGAATGTGATGATAGTCCACCAATCTTGCTCGTCCATACAATCAGGACCTAGGTTTCCATAAGTAGAACCTTCCAAGTATACTTCGCCAATCAATGGATCTAAATATTCAAATTGATTTCAATAAGAATAATTGATCACGAGATGCTATTTCCAGCCGTGAGATCTCCTTCAACCGTACAAACCAAATTCTTAAAGATATACTGCCATCTAGATAAGTCTTCTTCATCGGATAAACCTTTTCTTCATCGGTCTGGAAACTATTAGTGAGGGCAGACTTTAAATCTTGAGTCTGGAGGTCTTCAGACTTTGACGATAGAGTCTGCAAGTCTTCAGACTAGACTGATGGAAACGTTTTGTCAATTTCAAAATAGATAATAAATTTTTCTCCAACAATCTCCCCCTTTTTTTATGGTGAAAATTTTTTCCCGCAAATTTGGACACTTTAACCTGCAAAACAACACTTAAGCAAACCAAGATTTCTTATAAAAGATAATTAGAGATTATGATAAGGATAGTAGCGATTCTGGAACCACATAAAACATGTTAGTCCTGTAAAAGAAACTATCTTTATCATAATCGATAATATAGCTTAAGTTACTTGCAAGCATCATCAGTCTAAACCAGTCCAAGTCACAACCAAACCTAATAAAAGAACAGTCAAAACCACAGTCAAAACAAAAAGTCATCAAATCTGCATCAAACCTCTCCCCCTTTTTGTCAACAGCAAAAAGTGGAGAACAAATGAAAAAGAGTTGGTTGAAAATAGAGTCAAAATTATGGCTATTTTGGAAGGCAAACAAGCTCGAATTCTCCCATAGAATGCATTGTCTTCTCAAGCCTTTCAAAACTTTGCTTTAGTGATTGAAAATCTTCTCTCTCTTTTCCTCCTTCTTTTGGCTCTTCTCTTGTCTCATGAAAGCTAACAAAACTCTTTAAGTTTCTTAAGGTTGAAAGAGTCAGTTCATCCTCATCTTCTTCATCTTGCAAGATGAGAGTTATTTTCTTCTTTACTGGAGCAACCATGAGCTCCTTGCCTTTCCTCTTTACTGCAGCAGAGTCTTGTTTTGCTTTGACGGGAGACTTCTTTTTCATACGCTCCAACACCTTGTTAAGCTCTTTCAAACGCATCTTTGTGACCATTTTGAAACCAATCACCATTGGAGAGATGGTTGTCAAACATAATGGTGCAGAAATGTGAATTTTAAAGTGTCTAAAGAGACGCGTGATAAGAGCAGAATAAGGGAGTTGTCCCTTATCTTTCACTACAATTCAGTACATATGAAACAAGATGGTGTGAGGCAGAGAGAATTTAAATCCAGTATTGATGGCGCACATCAATTTCGCTTCAGATCGAGAGACATCAGTCTTGGATGTCGACTTGCGACGAATGCAGTTGATCACAATCTTGTGCAACAAGATGTTAGAAGCACTCATCCTTGAGTAGGAAATCTTGCCTTCAACATCCATATCTTTCACCAACGACAGAGTAGCATGAGCAATAGATACGCTAATTGATTGGAAACTCATTCTTTCCACCCCAATTATGTCAGCCAACGTATCCGTATCCACCAAAAATTCCTTGTCCTTCATTGTGAAAGAAAAACTGTTTGCATCTAAGAAAGATAAGTTCGAGTAAAAGTATGCAGTGAGTTCTGGATAAGCAACAGCAAATTCAGAATAGAACTGTTCCAATTGCAGTAGAGCAAGCTTCCCTCGTAGATTGACTTTTATCGAATCAAGGAAATCAAAGTCAACACTCATAGGGTTCATAACCCCTCTCTTCACAAGGTTCAAATAAACCCTCTTGTGATTCTTCGATCTGAAAAGACTTGAACCATCGCTAACAACATTTGCAGCAACACCTGTTCTAGATTGAAAGTGAGTAAACATCCATTCATTGTCGTTCAGAATTTGTGGTTGATTTGCAGTGCCATAGAATGGGTCACTCAGGAAATTCGCAAAAGTTCTTTCAGCCATTCCTTTCTCTACAACTTCTAACCTTTCCAACTCCCTCACGAACAAGGTTTCATTCTTGTATCCTCTATCTCTTAAACATTCATCGATTAAAGACATCAGCGTTCCTCCTTTCTTCAAATTAGAGTAAAGTTTGAAAGCAACCTTGAGAGTTAGCATTCTTATAGGTTCATCCTCTTCTATAACTTCATTGTTTGGTTGAGTCGGTGGAGAAGATTGACATTGCTGAGAAGGTTGTTGCTGACTCGGACGCAATGGTGGAGAAGAATCTTCTTCCTCAGTCAAGTCAAAATGCGTAGGTTCCTCGAGCATATGTTGCGGTCCCTTGCTTACAATCCTTGAAGACTTTCTTGAAGACATTGTCGCTTCAAGGGAGAAATTCACAAACTTGCTCGAAAAAGTTCAAAACTTTTGGACAAATCGAGAGTGAAAGTGAAAGCAAATAGGAATTTTGTATTCTAGGGTTTCAGTGTAAAAACTGTTGGGAATATCGGATTCCCGAAAACCGGATTTGACACTAAATCGAACCCCTAAAACGAATACGGAAGACAAGCCCGGGAAAAACATGTATCACCGATCCTAAAGCACACCACGGAACCGAGCGTACCTTGTTAGCCACAGATTAAACACCAACGCTGATAAGAGGAAGAGAAAGCCAATCCCGTTCAATCCGATGACGTCAATTGGCCTTGAAGGGAAGATGGATTCGTCTTTTGCTTACCGGTTTCTTTTGGAGCGTTTCAAGGGAGAGAGGGAGGAGGAACATACGTAATATGCCAAAAGGTACGTTCTCCCTCTCTTTCCTCCCTTATATACGTCCCTCCAAACAAAAAAACGTACCCCTTCATCTATGAGCCCTAATCTTATGGGTCGGGCTTTTAGGCCCGACATGGGCGGACGGGCCAACTTAGGCCCATCACATAAAACCATCATCTCCCACTCGCACATGGTGGGCCGAACAGGATTCTCTTTACCTTTCTTCAACATTCATACCGGTGAATAATCCGTGCGACCAACATACTTTGAGAGCTCATTGCCATACATTTGTTAGGAATATATAGCAGCTCATAATGGGCATCACACTCTTAGTAAATTTAGTATGCAGTACCCTAGATCGATCAATCACATTTATATCTCTCTTGATCTCTTTTAAACAATGATATATATATATATATATATATATATATATATTGTATTCACAATTATGATTATCGCAAATATAGTCACAATTGGTTAACCAGTAAATACAAAACTACAATGTGATTTTTCAAATTCAATCTTCCTCTTTCCTTCAAACTCTCAATTTCAGTTTAGCTTGCTTTTCTAGAAATGTCCCATTAGATCGAATCAACTCATGACCATTGGCAACATCCTAAGATAGCAAACACTAAATAGAAATCTTGAGAATAAGTAAGAGTCGTGAGGGGACTAAAAATTGAGGAACTCTTTTCCTCAAGAGTCTCACACGACACAAAAGTTGAGATCAAACTTTTGCCACTCTAATTGGTCGTCTCATGCATACGTAGTATGAAATACGTATTACGGTATTAACTCCTTTCCCATGGAGCGTATGTCTACACCTTCAATACCGTACAGATGATAATTCAAACATACCCAATGTCTAACTTGAGTTCACGTATCTACTCATTCACAAAATTCATCGAACTCACATCGGCATCATAGACAGATAAAGTAAAGTATGTGGGGTATTTTACTTTCGGACATAGTAAGTATTATGTCCTCATCTTAACACCCAGTTAAGGTAACATACGTATTTTAAGCTTGAGCTTTCGATTATCACCTAGATAATAAGCTTAAAAATAGTCTCATCTCTATTTATCACACAGTAAATAGAGGCGATTACCCGTGCGAGTGGGCTAATCTTATATCTGTCCGACATACTTTCTCAACTTAAAGTAATGCACTAAGCATTAAGATGCATAAAGATCAAACAAAAATTCATAGGCATTAATGATGAAAAACACAAATTCATCAAATGTGAACACTTCATGGAAATTACAATCCAGTACATCAGACTCTACGCAATTCCTAGAGATTTCATATGGCCACAAAACACATCTCTAGGTATTGACTTTGTCATAGGATCTGCTACCATTCTATGCGTAATATGTATTGTAAGTTCACATCTTTTCGTGCAATCATATCTTTGACAAAATTATACTTGGTATCTATATGTTTGGTCTTGCCATGATATTTTGGATCTTTGGTGTATGATTTTGCTGCTTAGCTATCACAGTTAACCAACAATGAATCTACAGCACTTCCAATAACACCTAAATGATCCAATAATCTCTTAAGCCAAACATCTTCTTATATTGCTGCTGATAATGCCACGAACTCAGTTTCCATTGTGGACAAGGCTATACACTTTTGTTTCTTATTGCTCCAACATATGGTGCCATTATTCGGTAATAAAACAAACCCAGAGGTAGATTTTCTTTCATCTAAATCTCCTCCCCAATCAGCATCAGAATAGCCTTAGAGTCTTAGATCCTTTCCTTAATAGCTCCGCGTATAATCAGCAGTCCCCTTTAGATACCTCAGTATTCTCTTAACGACTTTCCAATGTGCTTGACTTGGGTTGGATTGGTATCTACTCACCATTCCAACTGCAAAACATATGTCAGGTCTTGTACACATCATAGCATACATCAAGCTCCCAACAACACTAGCATAAGGAACATGTTTCATTTGTTCCTTCTCTTGTGGAGTCCTTGGACACAGTCTATGGCTCAATCCTTCACCTTTTACAATAGGAGTGTTTATGGGTTTACAATCTTGCATACGAAATCGTTCAAGAACCTTATTTATATATGTTTCTTGCGAAAGAGATAACGATCTCTTCAAATGATCTCTTGAAATCTTAACTCCAAGAATGTATGCAGCCTCACCCATATCCTTCATCTCAAAGTTGATAGACAACCAACTCTTGACAGTATTAACAAACTCCATATTGCTTCCGGCAATTAGTATATCATCAACATATAATGATATGATCACAAATTGATCTTTAGATCTTTTGATATATACACAATGATCCTCATCAATCATTGTAAAATCATATGCCATTATGGCATTATGAAAACGTATATACCATTGTCTTGATGACTGCTTAAGGCCATATATCGACATCAAAAGTCGACATACATTTTCTTCTTGGCCTTTCACTATGAAACCAGCAAGTTGTTCCATATATATTCCTTCATCTAATTCTCCATTGAGGAAAGCAGTCTTTACATCCATTTGATGTAACTCAAGATCCATACTAGCCACTTTTGCCAGAATAATGCGAATCGAGGTAAATCTCCCTACAGGAGAAAATGTATCTTCATAATCAATTCCTTCCTGTTGATTATACCCATTCACCACAAGGCGAGCCTTATGCCTTTCTATCGAGCCATTAGCCTTTCGCTTTATTTTGAGAACCCACTTGTTCCAAATAGCTTTGCGTCCTTTTGGAAGATCAACCAGTTCCTAAACTTGGTTTGACTTCATTGACTCAATTTCCTCTTCCATTGCATAAATCCATTTTTCCTTACTAGGGCAATTCAGAGCCTCATTAATATTTCTTGGCTCATCCTCATCTTGTGGAGCAATTATAAAAGTTTCCCCTTCAATGTCAAAACGTCGATGGGGAATACTTAGGCGACTTGTTCGCCGTATGGTAGATTGTACACTTTGCACATCATTCCCCATTATGCTCCCACTTGGATTAGATAATGATGATGCCATCTCATCACGTGGTTGTAATTGAGAATGAGTTGAATTCAATTCATCACTTCTCATATTACTCCCACTTGGACGAACTACACTAATATCATTATCTTGATCTAATGTTTCAAATAGGGAGTAATCTTCCCCTATTTCGCCCTTCTTAGGAAATTCATCCTCTAAGAATGTGACATCCCGTGATTCAAATTCAGTTATACTCCCACTTTTCTGCTCACCTATGAACACATACCCTTTCGAGTGTTCCGAGTATCTTATGAAAATACCCTTCTTTCCTTTGGGACCCAATTTCCCAAACTTGTGAGAGGACTCATGAGTATAGGCAGCACAACCCCATGGCTTAAGAAAACTTAAGTCCAGTTTTCTACCTGTTCATAACTCATATGAAGTGGAAGTAACTGATTTGGAAGGCACCCGATTAAGTATATAGGAAGCAGTTAACAACGCATCACTCCAAAAAGTGATAGGTAAGTTAGCATGCGACATCATGGACCTAACCATTTCCAGTAGGGTTCTGTTTCTTCTCTTCGCAACACCATTTTGTTGAGGAGTATATGGAATAGACAACTGTCTTTCTATTCCTTTTTCATCACATAACTTTATGAACTCATCAAACAATATTATCTACCTCGATCGGATCTCAATACCTTTTGAAACAACTTAATGCTTCAGATTTATGATAAATCAAATAGACATATCCAAATCGAGTATAATTATCTATAAAAGTGATGAAATAAATAGCCACATGCCTTCCTCTCACATTCATTGCACCACAGACGTCAGAATGGATTAAATGCAGAGGAAATTCAGCTCTTTTACCTTTTCCAAATGGTTTCCTTGTCGTTTTCCCTACTAGGCAATGCTCACATATGGGCAAATCGCATTTTTCAATGTTGCCCAACAAGCCCTCTTTGGTCAATCTATTCATACGTTGTTGGCCAATATGACCAAGTCTAACATGCCACAAATTCACATCATTATCATATGAATTAGGAGAAGTGAGAAGAGAATAACAAACATTTGCATTAACATAGTCAATATATAATACAATGAAACCATCCAGAAAATAACCACAAGCATAGTAGTTTGTATCCAAATACAAATCTACACCTCTATTATGGAAGTTCATATTAAAATCAAGCTTAACCAACACCAAAACAGACACTAAATTTCGACGAGTCTCCAAAGCATATGGAACATAATGTAGGAACAAGGTGAGTTCACCACGCATGTTCAATTGGCAGGTGCCAATCCCTTTAACTTCAGCTCTGGAGTTATTTCCCACATAGATCCACTTAGTTCCAGTTGGTATCGTCGGAATTCCACGAAGGATTCTCTATCCTTCGCTACATGGTCTGTCGCTCTTGAATCTATAGTCCACAAAGGATTGGATTCAGCCAATAATACAGAACTTGACACATAAGCAAAGTTCTCAAATGTACAAGAGGTGTTTACCTTTTTCGGCTCACAACAGTTGCGAGCATAGTGACCTTTCTTGTCACAATTGTAACACCTCACCCTTGACATTTTCTTCACTTGAGGACGTTTTCCTCTCTTGTGTTGGTTAACTCTTGATTTCTTGCAATAAGGACTTGATCTTTTGCATTCCCACATATTGAACGAATCAATACGCTTGCGCTTAGAGTTCAAAGCCCTTTCTGAGCTAGTACCTGCATTGCAAATATATTTTTTTGGCTCAAATGCCATTATGCGGTTCTCTACTAGCTCAAGGTGGCGCACGACATCCTCAAGATCTTCCATAACATGGTCAAGAGCTTCTTGTGCTTCTTGCTTTTCCAGCATATATTGAATCTTCATATTCAATATTTCACAATTGTTGCTGTTCATATCAGCAATTACGTTTTTAGTTGCTGAAACCATCGATCTGAACACATCAGACATATATGCACGAATAATTAATGCCTATCATTTATGCATCCACTTTGCACAGACCCATCATATCAATGAACAATTTCAAGTATGGTTTTAGAATCAAAATGTCACTATGTTTCCAATCATCCTCCAAAAATCCTAACTTAAAATTATTATTAATATAATTGTCTTATGCAAAATAAATTCTATGAAGTTACAAAAACTTCTATGAACTACCCACAGCAGTCAACAATAACAGAAAACAAATAATATTTAACATCCAATAGAATAATAATGCTTTCACATAATACAACTATCAATTACACTGAGTAATATATACAAAGAAGAAATATCAACATAGAAAGAGATATTCACACTCAAAAACATCTCAAACTAATCTAAGAAATAAATATGGAATGTTCCTTCTAATCTATCAGTCAAAATATCTAAGAAATTTGAAGGCACATTTGCTAACCATGGAAAAACTTTTGGAGAGCTCTCATGTCGCCTCCAAGGCGCATTCACTTTGCGCCATGTGGCGCTCAATCTAAGGGTTTAAGTTTTGGTTAACTCAATCCTATAATACTCTCTTACAAAAGCTACCACTAGCCTTCTATAACTCGGGACCACGTTGACCTCCCATAGCCGATCTAACATTGCTTGCCATTCAGGTGGAAGAGTGTTCATTAAAGCCGGCACTTTCTCAAAATCCGGCATAAGATAACCATTCCAGATGATTTCCTGTATCATCTGATTGACCCTGACCACATGTGATACTAAATCACCGTCATGCCACCGATAATTAGCTAACTCTGTCATCAGCCTTTTCAGTCTTGCACTTCCCTCATCCGTTCTCGGGATTGCAAGTATCCGTGCATAACGCATCATAGTTCCTGCAACAAATGCATAACTAAAAATGAATTACTTATAATCCATAATGTACATAAGGGAAAATACTTAATTTTCCATGATTTATGCAACAAATGCAGAATAAACAATGGATTACATATAACCCATATATACATGATTGAAAAAGAAACAGATTCCTTCTTCTTTTTTTGTCAACGATCAATGGTCAATGGTCAACGGTCGTCGGTCAATGGTCAACGGTCGTCGGTCGTCGGTCAACGGTCAACGGTCGTTGGTCAACGGGTCGGGTCGATGGGCGGCGGGTCAAACCGGTTGGACCGGTCGGACCGGGTCGGACGAACCGACCCGGCACGTGCCTTGCACGCTCGAGCGACCAGTCGGATCTCGGGTCGGGTCGCGTCTCGGGTCGGGTCGGTTCGCCAGTCGGGTCAGGTCGCCAGCCGATGACCGGCCGGCCAACTGTCGCCGGCGATGACGTCATCCCAGCGGTTACTGACCGTTGGGTTACGTCATGATGACATCATCACGCGTCGGTTCGCCGACTGGTGCGTGTCGGTTCACCGGGCGTCGCCGTCGTGCACGTGCCGGTTCGCCGATTGACGCGTGTGGCGCGGGCGCTGGCTGAGCCAGCGCTTCAAGCACGTGGCGCCAACGCACAGCGGCTTTTGGCCGCGCATGTGGGCGCGTCCGGCGTCTCCCAGCAGCATTCGACCCATCGACGGACTCGTCTCAACGAGCTCTTTCACCCTATGCCATCAGAAATTGATTTCGACTTACAGAAACTCGAAAAAATGGATGAACAGTGCTCGGGTGTCGGGATTTTTGCCCCGATCAGTGTCGGCCGATTATTTTCACTAAAAAAAAAAATCAATCAAAAATCATTCATAAACATGAAAGGGGTCGGGAAAACATGAACCTGGCTCAGATACCAATGTTGGGAATATCGGATTCCCGAAAACTGGATTCGACACTAAATCGAACCCCTAAAACGAATGCGGAAGACAAGCCCGGGAAAAACATATATCACCGATCCTAAAGCACACCACGGAACCAAGCGTACCTTGTTAGCCACAGATTAAACACCAACGCCGATAAGAAGAAGAGAAAACCAATCTCGTTCAATCCGATGACGTCAATTGGCCTTGAATGGAAGATGGATTCGCCTTTTGCTTACCGGTTTCTTTTGGAGCGTTTCAAGGGAGAGAGGGAGGAGGAACGTACGTAATATGCCAAATGGTACGTTCTCCCTCTCTTTCCTCCCTTATATACGTCCCTCCAAAAAACAAAGAAACGTACCCCTTCATCCATGGGCTTTAATCTTGTGGGCCGGGCTTTTAGACCCAACATGGGCGGACGGGCCAACTTAAGCCCATCACATAAAACCATAAAAAACAAAGAAGATGAATCTCAACAGTATATAAACAAGTGAAGCGAGATAAACGAAGTGTCGTAAAAGAAAAATAAAAATACCTTTTTAAAAAGAATAACTTCCCTTTTTGAAAATAACTGTCCTTTCAAAATTGATAACTGCCTTTTTGAAAAAGAAAAACTTGGAATGATAATTTCCAATCAATTAGCAATTAATAAGTAATTGTACCTTTTCAAGTTTAAAATATTGGAATAGAAATAACTTACAGTCGTAACTCTTGGTCTTCTGAGTCTGATCACCTTCAGACTTTACCTTTGAGTCTTAAGCACATCCAGACTTTACTGGATAAGAGATATAATGTTCAGTCTGGTGAGAATAGACTAAAATAGGCTTTTCTCCAAAGGCTTTGTAAATATGTCTGCTAGTTGATTCTTTGAGTCAATGAATTAAATCATAACTTCTCCATTTTGAACATGATCTCTAATAAAGTGATGTCGAATCTCTATATGATTTGCTCTTGATTGAAGAATTGGATTCTTTGTGAGGTTAATTGCGCTGGTGTTGTCACATTTGATCTCGGTGCAAGAGTCTTTGATTCCAAAGTCTCTCAGTTGTTGTTTAATCCATAAGATTTGAGAACAGCAACTTCCAAGAGCCACATACTCTGCTTCTACCGTTGAAAGAGCTACAATGCTTTGCTTCCTTGAGAACTAAGATACTATCCTGTTTCCCAGCAATTGGCATGTACTGGATGTACTCTTTCTATCAACTCTGCAACTTGCTAAGTCTGCATATGAATATCCAAGGAGGGTAAAGTTTCATTCTTTGGGATACCATAGACCTAAATTTGAAGTAGTTGCAATGTATTTGATAATGCGTTTTGCGGCGCTTAGATGAGACTCTTTTGGATCAAATTGAAATCTAGCACAAATGCAAACACTAAACAAAATGTCAAGTTTAGAAGCAGTAAGATAAAGAAGTGAACCAATAATACTCCTATAAAGCTTTTGGTCAATTTTCTTTCCTCATTCATCTTTATCCAGCTTCGAAGAATTAGACATTGGTATCTCGTCTTTTTTGCAATTCTCCAATCCGAACTTTTTAACAAGTTCTTTCGCATATTTTTCTTGGTGAATGAAAATTCTTTCCTTCAATTGTTTTACTTGTAGTCCGAGAAAGAAGGACAGTTCACCCATCATGCTCATCTCAAATTCATCCTGCATAGACTTAGAAAACTTCTTGCACAGATTTTTGTTATGCGATCCAAATATAATATCATCAACATAAATTTGAACAAGTAGAAAGTTTTTACCTTCCTTTTTAATAAACAAGGTAGTATCTACTTTTCCTTTGACAAAACCATTTTGCATTAAAAAATTACTTAACCTGTCATACCAAGCTCAAGGTGCTTGTTTTAAACCATAGAGAGCCTTTTTCAGTTTGAAAACTGAGTCTGGTCTCTTTGGATTTTCAAATCCAGGAGGTTGTTTCACATAGACTTCTTTTTGGATAAATCCATTTAAGAATGCACTCTTGACGTTCATTTGGAATAACCTGAAATTTTTATAATAGGCAAAAGCAAGTAGTAATCTAATTGCTTCTAACTTGGCTACTGGAGCGTAGGTTTCATCATAATCTATCCATTCTTCTTGCGTATATCCTTTGGCCACTAGTCTTCCTTTGTTCCTGATCACTTTTCCTTTTTCGTCCAACTTGTTCCTGAAAACCCATTTAGCTCCAATAATGGATTTACCATTTGGTTTAGGAGTTAACTCTCATACATCATTAATGATGAACTGTCTGAGTTCTTCTTGCATTGCTTCAATCCAGCTTTCGTTAGATAAAGTTTCTTCTATGCTTTTGGGTTCTATTTTAGAAATAAGTGCCACGGCGCTAGACTCTTCTTGCCTTATGGATCTAGTATGAATCCCTTCATCAATATTACTAATGATGAGTTCTTTGGGATAACTAGATTTGTGCTTCCAGTTGCTTGATGGTCTAGCAGGAAGCTGTTCTTCTACTTCAGTTGGTTCTTCAACTTCTGTTCGCTGATTTTCAGAGGTCTGAGCTGCTTCAGGGGAGGTAGACTTTATAGAGATTGGAGCAACTTCAGATTCTTCAAAATGAGTCTAAATCAGTTGATTCTGCAAAGAGTCTTAGAATTTGACATCCGTAGATTCTTCCACAGACTGTGTCTTTTTGTTGAATACTCTATAAGCTTTGCTGGTGGTTGAATATCCAAGGAAGATTCCTTCTGTGGCATCCCAAAATTTCATGGCAACCTCTGGATGCATTACGACCTATGAAAAGGTGATGGAAGTGTTATTGATTTATGTTATGGCCTTTAGACCAAAGAATTTTAATAGATTAATGCCGAGTATTTTAATGGAGAATTATTTGGGTAGAAATACATCTTATGTTAATGGATGATCAAGGTTGGTGCTATAGGACAATTTGATAAAGAAGACTTTGTTCTTGACTATGCACTTTATAGATTTGATTTTATGGATTAATGTCACAAAGTCTTTTGGCCATTTTATTATGTAATTAGGTATTTATTTAAATGAGGATTAAGATGTATTATTAAAAAAATAAACTTGGGCCATTTAAGTTTGGACTTTAGGCCCAAGTGTGTTGGGCCTAAAGCAGGCCAAGAGGCCCAAACCGTCGGCCCATGAAGGAGAACCGGATGGAGGCCACGCCACCTCCTCCATTTGTCCTCTTGATGCAGCCACTTGTCTCCTTGTTGAAGCCACTTGTCCTCCTCTTGGAGCCAAGTGTCTCATGCATGCAAAACCTAATGATTACAAGCAAATAAGAGAATAAAAGGAAAAGGGGGAGGGGGATTTTGACCAGAAGAGAGAGAAGAGAGAGAGAGTACCATCCAAAGAAAGAAGAGAGGAAGAGAGGAAGAGGAGACACCGTCGAGGCCCCCTAGTTCCGCCGTCATTCTTGCTGTGTTTTCTTTGGATTTGAGGCAAGTGAAGTCCTAAAACCTACTCTTTGCATTGCTGTGTGTATGTGTAGTAGATGGCAAGTCTTGGTTGTGGTAGATGGGATGAGATTTCGGAGCTTTGAAGAGAGATTCGTTGGTCATGCATGCTGATTTCAGAAAGACCAGTCCGACCGTCCGCGAGTTTGTGTGTTGCATGTGCATTTTTAGTTGGAATCTTGTTTTGACCTCTTCATGAAAGTTGTATAGAACATCTTGAAGTATAACATACTAAACTTTGAGATAAAATGGACAAGTATTGAGAGGTGAAACCCTTTTTCTACGAAAACATTAGATCTGGAAAATGTTTTGTTGACCTCTTGGTGATTTCGTGTGTTTCATGTGAATTTTTATTTGTAATTTCACTTCGACCTCTTCATGAAAGTTGTATAGAACACCTTGAAAAACAACATACTAAAATTTGAGGTAAAAATAATAAGAATTGATTAGTGAAATGATTTTTCTTTGGAAAGACTAGATCTGGAATTCGTTGTGTTGACCTTCAGTGGTTTCGTGGTCTGTAAAGTAACCTTCTTGTGAAAATATCACTTTTATATCTTAACTAAAGTTGTATTATACTTCTTTAGGTAGAACATATCAAAAATTTAGAGTAAATGAACAAAAATAGGTCGGTAAAATCGTTGTCTTTCGAAGAAACTGGATCTGGGAAAAACGCTGTTTCGACCTAGTATGGTTTCGGGATTTTTTATAAAATCATACTGTTAAAATTTGATCGTTTATCCTTAATGAAAGTTGTAGGTAATATTCTTTGGAACAACATACTGAAATTTCAGAGTAAATGGACCAGTAATAACGAAGGAAACGATTTTTCTTCAACACGGGTAGATTTGGAAAACGATACCGAGAATAGGAAAAGTAAATCGATTTTATCTTCTAATTTAAAATGAATCGGACTACGATTTCTTCATGAAAATTGTACTTCTAGGTCTTAAATATAGTTTTTCCAAATATCAGAATTTTCTGAGTTTATTTATGGGTTTAATCGAAATTATTTTCAAAACTGTGCATGGATGATGTTAAAATCCTTTTTCGGTGATGTATGGACCTGTACGTATTCTGTGAAGCCTTTTTTGATATGGTGTTATGCACGAAATGTGTTTTATTAGATCTTATCTACAATGTGTTAAATTTTCAGAATTAATTTCCATCGTTTACTAATTTTCCAGAATTTTTCATAAACAGTACGTATTCTGTTTAAGCTGAAAAACTGTTCTATTTACAGGTTATTGAGTTGGTAGATAAATTGTGATATCTTGGATTATCATTCGTGCAATGATGCATATCATATGACATCAAAATATTTATGGATTTTCATGAATTCAATGAAGTTTCTCAAAACCATTGCATCAAATAATTTTTTCCCAATGCATATTATATGATTTTAAAAAGGCTGATTCCAATCATTGGCATTATTACATTATGTGTCATGTTGATATTGAGACACAAATGTGAATATAAATTATGATGATGATGATACTGTCGGAGGTGTGAGCCGACGATGCCCCGGGAGTGTCGGGATGCTTGGAATGTAGGGGTGCCGGATGCCCGGTGGCCTAGTGGCGTAATTCCGGAGGGTCCTCAGGAGTTTCCAGATGCTCGGTGGTATACGGTACGTAATTCCAGAGGGGGGGATTCCTAATGGTATGTCGGTACATAATCCGGGAAGCCCTGGAGGTGTGTGCCCGGGGGGATTCCTCGTGATGCTAGTTGGGATGCGAGATGCCCGGAATGTGGGGGGCCGGATGCCCGATTGTATTTTGAATACATGCCCGGAGGTTCCTCGCGATGCCTGGTTGGATGCGAGCGATAAATTGTGGGATGCAAACATTGGTCCCTGGAAAGAAAAAATGATGAAATCCTTGTGAAAGATAAGAATTGAAAGTGAATAATGTGTATGGGTGTATGCATATGGCATGATGCATGATCTGCTTATGAAAGTAAATTAATGCTATTTGATATTGAAAATGCGATCATGAAGGCATGAATGGATCTCATGGTGATGTATGCTTGATAACATGGATGATATGAATCATAGTGGTATATGCACGATGGCATGGTGAGATATGCATGACTGCATGGTGGTACATGCACATATGGCATGGTGCTCTATGCATGAATGCTTGATGATGACTGCATGGTGGTATATGCACATATGGCATGGTGATATATGCACGAATGCTTGATGATGAGTGCCTAGTGGTATATGCACATATGGCATGGTGATATATGCACGAATGCTTGATGATGAGTGCGTGATGGTATATGCACATATGGTATGATGACATATGCATGGTTGCAAGGTAAGTTATGCTTGAATACATGAATTATATGTGCTTTGTTATAATGCCTTGATTATTCTGTTTGACGCAATGAGTAGTTTGGTGGATCTTTACTGCTGAGTGGTTGTACTCACCCCTTTTGGGGATTAACATTTCGGACTAGATAAGATTCCTCTGCTGCCACTGCCACCAGTAGATGAATCAAGTGGTTGGATATGACCGCGAGGAGGATAGCAAAGGAAGGAACTTTTGGACGCCGACACTGATCGATGGACTTTAAGTATACGACTATTGGAAGAGATGTCGGTCATCTTTTGAAGTATAGCCAAGTATAGAAAATTATGAAATTTTGAGGTACTGACTAATGATGTCCATCAAGTTATGTAAATAAAAGTGTACGGTTTTTACCTATAAATGTTTAGTTGGTATGCATCGTTTTTTGAATATAGGGAAGGGAGTTGTTGGATGTGCTTCCGTATATGAACTGCGCAAGGGACCGATTTAAAAGATGTAAACCCCCATTGTTTTATGGACCCGTTGCAATTAAAATGGTATTAGAGTGACATGTTATTAGGGAAAGTGAAAGGTAAGCGAACTGTGGCGACTCTAACGGATCGGAGGCCGTTGAGGGGTGTCATACCTTCGTCTGATTTCTCTTCAAACTTACCAGTTCGATCATTTGCATTTTTCAAAATAAAACATTTGCAACCAAATACATGAAAGTAAGAAACAATTGGCTTCTTTCCTTTGAATAACTCATAAGGAGTTTTCTCTAGAATATGCCTTAAAAAGACTTTGTTAATAATATAACATGCTGTAGAAACTGTTTCAGCCCAAAAATGAGAGGAAATACTACTTTCTATTAAAAGAGTTCTTGCCATCTCCTGCAAAGATCTATTCTTTCTTTCCACAACTCCATTATGTTATGGAGTGTATGGAGATGAGAAAACATGCTGAAAACTTGATTCATCACAAAATTTAGCAAAGTCTTGATTTTCAAATTCACCTCCATGGTTTGTCCGTATGCTTGAAATAGTATATCCTTTCTTATTCTGAACTTTCTTAGCAAGCTTTGAAAAGTAAGAAAAGGCTTCAGATTTACTTGTCAAAAAGTAAACCCAAGTAAATCATGAGTAATCATCAACGATTACCAGACAATATCTCTTTTCGCCTATGCTTTTAGTTCTGATTGGCCCAAAGAGATCCATATGCAGAAGCTGCAAAACACAATTAGTAGAAATCTGATTTAATGGTTTAAAAGAACTTCTAACCTGTTTTCTAAATACACATGGTGTGCATAAGTCAGATTTTTGAAACTTCAGGTTGGGCAGTCCTCGAACGAGATTCTTAGAAGAGATCTTGGCAATCTACTTCATATTGACATGGCCAAGCTTTCGATACCAAAGATTTGCTTCATTTTGAATTGAAATTAGACATTGAGACTTTTCTGGTTTTATATCCATAAGATAGATGTTCCCATGTCTTTGTCCAGTAAAAGATTATGAAAGATCTTTACTAGTTCCCGAACATATTCTTTCTTGAAAATTGATCTTGAATCCGATATTGCACAATTGGCTAATGCTAAGCAAATTGTAATTGAGTCATTCCACTAAGGAAACATTGTTGATTGTGAGACTTCCAATTTTTACGGTTCCACATCCAACAATTCTTCCTTTGCTGTTTCCACCAAAAAGACTTTTCCACCATTTTTTTGCACAAGTTTTATAAAAACAACTTGAATCTCCAGTCATATGCCTTGAACAACCACTATTTAAATACTATTTAAACTTTTTCTTGATAGTGACCTGCAATCAAGAAAGAAACTCAAGGTTTCTTTGGTACCCACATTTTCTTGGGTCCAAAGGAGTTAGTGCAATAAACAGTCTTTGTCCATTCCTTATTAATAGGTCTTCAAATCATAGGACATTCTTTCTCAAAATGTTCTGAGTTGTTGCACTGAGAACATTTGAGAGCACTTTGCCCAATAAGTTTTACAAAGACTTTATGAAAATGATTTATGTATAAATTTTTGTAGGCCTTTGTTTAATTCTTTCTTTCACTTTTGGAAAATCAATTAGAGGAATAGTTTCAAAAGTCATTCTTAAGCCTGATTTGTTAAAGTAGGGTCTTTGTACTGAAAAAATCTTTTCCAATTTCCCAGATCCTTTTGAAAACCTTTTTGAAATATTTGAAATGTCATTTTTCAAAAATGTATTTTCTTTTGAAAAAGAGTTTGCATTTTCTTTTAAAGTAACAAAACTTTTATCTAAATTTTCAAACTTTTCTTTCCATAAAATTTCATGTTGCTTCAGTGTACAATTCTCCATTTTTAGCTCTGAAATCCTCTTGAGAGAGGTTTTGAGAATAAGATACAGTTCATCAATGTATTTCGAGACTTTAGTAGGGATTTTTAAATTACTTATCTCAATTTCACTATTTGAGTCTGAGTCTGTATCTATTTCGAAGTTGGAATCTGATTCTGATTTTGCCATTAGACAAATATTGGCATAATCTTCATCACTTTCTTTGCATTCAGTATCACTCCATGTCTCAGCCTTAAGAGCCTTCATGTATTTCTTAGCTTTTCCTTTCTTTTTCTTCAACATGGGACAATTGGGTATGATGTGTCCCTTTTTTCTTGCATTTAAAACATATTACATCTTTATTAGCTTCGTCAGTTGATTTGTTTTGAAACTTTTGAATGCTTTGTTTCTTCCAATTGAATCTTCTTCCCTTTTTGTTCAGTTTCCTAAACCTCTTTATCATAAGAGCTAACTCTTCATCATCCATATCATCTTCAGACTCTGTAACATCAGAATCATCATTAGATCTCGAAGTAATTGACTTCTTACCTTTGGGATCTTCTTCTTCATTGATTTGCTCCACTTCATAGGACTGAAGTGTGCCAACCAATTTGTCTACAGAAAGTGACATGATCCTTTGTGTTTCCATTATCGAAGTCTTTACATGATTCCAGTCCTTGAAAAGTCTGTGCAACAATTTGTTAACCTTCATGGGTCCTAAGATTGGTTGTCCTTGATACTCTAGACCATTTACAATTTCTATAAAACGACTAAACATGTTAATGATAGATTCTCCTGATTTCATCTTGAAGGCTTCATACTGTCCGAGTAGAATATTGATCCTTGTTTCTTTCACTCGATCAGTTCCTTCATAGGTAATGTGCAGCCTGTTCCAGACTTCTTTGGTTGTTTCACAAGAAGATATTATGTTATACTCAATAGGAGATAATGCACAATATAATGAGTAAATTGCTTTAGCATCAAGAGCTTGTTTCTTAATTATTTCTTCTTGAGTCATCTTGCCAGCGTCTGCAACTTCTTTTCCCCTTTCTGAAACTGATGTAGCTTTAGGAATAATTCATTTTTCTACCACATCCCATTCCAGAGGATCTTTCGATTTTAAGAATGCCTTCATCTTGTTTTTCTATATGTTGTATTCCTTTCCATTGAAATAAGGTTGTTTGGTGTTGCTTTGGCCTTCAACCAAACTTGAAGCCAACATACTAGCCATAGATCTTTAACTCAGAAATAAAAACACTTCAATTAAATGAGCACACAAGCTATGATACCAATTGATAATGCTAGTATGAACACCTAGAGGGGGGTGAATAGGTGTTAAAGAAGTTTTTGCAAGATTTAACAACTTAATTCGACTTATATAAAAACAGTAGATTGAAGATATAAAAGACTGTAAACTGATATATAAGACTGCCAATTAAGTAAAGAGATTAGGGAAAGAGAATTGAAACATAAGTTTTATAATGGTTCGGCTTAGACCAAGCCTTCGTCTACTATCCCGCAATAATAGCCCACTGGCTGGATTCCACTAAGAACCAAAAGAGATTTTATAGTGTCACGTCATTGATTCCATAGTGTAGAGACTCTACTACACTCTACTACACTTCCTCAAGGTCTCACAAGTATTTGATTTCTCTTTTGAGTACAATTTAAGCTCGACAAGTTGTAATAGCAACGAACTAAGAGTTTCAGACTTTGGAATTTTTCTTTCATGCACATACTCGAATAACTTGAGCATCCTCCTTATATACTCCTCCATGCCATCATAACCGTTGGCACCTTCCAAAGGAGTTCTTCCAATCTACCCATTGGACAAAATCAATTAGGAAGATCTCGAGTTATTTAAGGAATGTGATGATAGCCCACCAATCCTACTCGCTCATACAATTAGGATCTAGGTTTCCATAAGTAGAACCTTCCAAGTATACTTCGCCAATCAACGGATCTAAATATTCAAATTGATTCAATAAGAATAATTGATCACGAGATGCTATTTTCAGCTATGAGATCTCCTTCAACCGTACGAACCAAATCCTTAAAGATATACTTGCATCTAGATAAGTCTTCTTCATCGGATAAACCTTTTCTTCGTCAGTCTGGAAACTATCAATGAGGGCAGACTTTAAATCTTAAGTCTGGAGGTCTTCAGACTTTGACGATAAAGTCTGCAAGTCTTCAGACTAGACTGATGGAAACGTTTTGTCAACTTCAAAACAGATAAGGAAGTTTTCTCCAACATTCTCATCCACTTCAAGATTAGAAGTATCAACACACACAGAGCTCCAAGTATGAATTTTGCTGCTACGAATTGGACTGCAGAGAAATTTGGCCATCGATTAGCATAGTGTCGTAATTTTTTTTTTTACATATACAATTTTTGTTTGTCAGAGTGTTGAATGAGAGTGTCATAAGTGTGAAGAGAAAAGGACTTACCATACCCAAGACAAAGAAGAGATTCCATGTGGCAATTCCAGCAAAATCACCCATGATATACCGTGTAGAATCATCTGTAGCTAGTAAGAGAATT
Source organism: Eucalyptus globulus (assembly GCA_014182545.1). Classification (NCBI taxonomy): domain Eukaryota; kingdom Viridiplantae; phylum Streptophyta; class Magnoliopsida; order Myrtales; family Myrtaceae; genus Eucalyptus; species Eucalyptus globulus. The sequence goes on along the minus strand of CM024724.1, from coordinate 13,917,937 downwards.
CATGAGAGATTACTAAATATGGTTAATTAGAATTAAAGACCAAACAATGAAGAAGCAATTCACGCTAAGATATACCCCAAGTGAAAGATAAAGTCATGCAATCACTGCAAAGTGCAAAGATACATTTTGTTAATTGAAATTTGCAAGTGGAGAAGTCTAGAATAAAAAAAGAGCGAACGAGTTTCACTTTTCTAGATAGTGCCCAGATCCGACTTTATCCTATTCACTCATGAAATCCATGTTAACGTTGCATGATCTTTTCTTTTGAAGAAACGCGTTTTTGCTTTTGTTCTCCTAAATGTACTAATTGTTCACAAGTTCCCTATTACAATAAAAGCGATTCAAAAGACATGAGCTACTATTAGATCGAACAATTTTCCCCAAAAAAAGACGCAATTCCCCGAAAAACCCTTCAATTTTAGACCAATTTTTAGCCTGAACTTTTTTGTCACGGAAAAAACCCTCAATTTTAGGTACAGTCCCAAATTTGCCTCAAATTTTGTTTTGTTTTAAAAAATCACCAACTTTTAATATATTCCCAAACCTACCCCTGGGCTAATGGGACTGACGCGCATTTTCACATTATTAACAGATCCACTTTAGTAAGGTGACATGGAAAATTATTTTCAAATGAAGCTGTTCTAAGATATGAAAATTAGGGACGACTAATGGCGATTTTTGGACCAAGGGCTAATGGGTAGATTGGGATTAGAGTAAAAATTGGTGTTTTTTCTTTTAGACAAAAAAAGTTCGAGGTAGATTTGGGATTAGGCCTAAAGTTTGACATTTTTTCCGGACAAAGAAAAGATTGAGGCAAATTTGGGCTGAACCTAAGTTTAGGTTTTTCTGATAAAAAAGAGTGTGAAACAGAATTTGGACTAAATTTCAAGTTGGACTTTTATTAGTGAATAAGGCCCAAAAAATATACAGAAATAGTGTCACGTCCAGAAAATCTCCATAGTTGTAAAATAAAGGAGCAATACATGCCAATTCTACTAAAAAATCTTACTGAACATTTTCACCAAACAAATGTGGCAATTTTTTTTTAATTGGATATTAAAGAAAGTGATGACTCAATAAATTGAACCAAACGTATTGCAATATCCAATTGAAACATGCCACATCACTGAGTAAGTAAATTTTTATAAGATCCTTCAGTAGAGCTAACATTTAAGAAAAGGATGAAGATCAAGAAGAAGAAAGAAACAAAGTAAGAGAGTAAAGAAAGAAAAGCTTTAGAGAAAGTCAGCTTACAGAAGAAATATGGGTCGCACCACGCCATTTGGTATCTGAAACTTATCGTGCAAATCTGGAATATTTCCCACGAATAAGGTTTATAATAAAAGAGTTCGAATCCTTTAGCCATCATGTTGTGGAGGTCCTTATACGGTGGGCTCACACGTTTATACCGATCCACTTCCTAGATCAATAAGAAAGTGATCATGGTTATGTTGCAAGAATCCTTGATGTCCCGTATTTGTAGATGAGGCCCATACAAAGCGTATGAGTGTGCCTTCATTTGGGAAAAATTAGGGGGTGTATCAGAAAGGTATACTTCCTCAATACATGGTTCAGTATTGATATACAAAGCAGAAACAACAGGCTGTGAGCACTTCATGAAGACCACCGGCTCAGCAAAGGGCGAAAGACCACCATGGTTTGGATCATTAGCGCTAAAGTTGGAGCTCGCCAATGAGTGACATGGGAGAGGAGCAATTACCTTTGCAATCCATCGTCAACCACCGTGATTGTACCCGAAAAATCATTTATATGATCGAAAGTAGAATAGTTAATCGACTTCACATAATATCGACTAGCATATAGATATAGAAAAGTATGATTATTTTCACAAACTAGCTCATACTCAGAGCAGCCGCAGCGTTTTGGGTTATCTTTCAATCGAAAGGGATAGTGTATGTCACAGATCTCGCTGCAACATGAAGTGGCACACAAGTGATTCTTCTTCGAACTGTAACTCATCCCCAGTAGCAGCATAACATGCAATATGAAAAGCAAAACATTAAACATGCTCATAAAGCTCAAAGACTTAATCGTCTCTATCGTTTGATGTGATGCAATGGAAGTTTTTGTTAATTGGTAATGTGATGGAGGCCCACTTACATGAATGAAAAGAGTTAAGAGTCGTCAGTGATACAAATTTCCAAGTCAACTAATAAAACAAAGTCTAGCGAAGAAAAAATGGGTCTTACGTAGAAATTGCAGCCCTTGCTTTTATGGTGACAAAACATAGAGTTGGAATTAGTTATGCATAGCTTTCACATTGATTAAGAAAGAAACTTCTCTGCAGTTTCCATATTGATTTTTCTTAGTACCATAAAAAAAATGATTTTAAACCAAGAGAAAAAAGAAAAAGAGAGAATCGATTTGTATGTCATGTACTCTAGAATGAACAAAATCCATTTGAGTGAGGCATTGGTATTCTATTTTCTTTTCAAGGCTAATATTCCATAAGTGTCCCTTCATTAAATTGTGAAGACAAAAATGAAGAAGACGCTGTATTTCATCATCTAAGCTTTTTATTTTTGACAAAAAAACAGAAATTGGTAACAAAAATAGACTATGAACAAGAATATTAACTTGAATAATGTCGCTTTTGGCAAAAGTAAAAGGAAAATAAGAAATAAGTGCTTCTTGGATGGTGTAACATGTTATGAAATACAGAAGGTAATACGACAATTTCTAGCGGTGGACTGACGTGTCTTGAGTAGGACCTCACTAACTTCATTGTCACGCAGTCACGCAAAGACTATAGATGCAAATTTCAAAGTCAACCATCAACACAAAGTCTAGTGAAGAAAAAGTAGGTCTCATGTGGAAATTGTAGCCCTTGCAGTCATGGCGACAAAAACACGGTGTTGGAATTATTTATGGTGTGGCTTTCACGTTGATTCAAAAAGAAACTTCTCTGCAGTTTTCAGAATTAACTTTTCTTGGCAAATTGACTCTTTAGGAATCAATTTTACTTCAATTAAAAAAGAATCGATTGGAATGTTATGTACTCTAAATTGAATCAAAATCCTTTCAATTGAGGCATTGGCATTCAATTTTATTTTCAAGGCTAATATTCCACGAGTATCAGTTTGATAAATTGTGAAGATGAAAAGGAAAAAAAAAATGTCGTATTTCATTGTATGAGCTTTTTCATTATTGACAAAAAAAAAATAGAATTGGTAACAAAGATAGACTATTAAAGGGAATATTAACTTGTATAACAAAAATAAAAGGAAAAATAGGAGTTAGTGCTTCTTGGATGGTGTAACACATTATGAAAGAAAGAAAGCAATTCGATAATTTCTAGCGATGGGACTGACGCGCATTGACTAGAACCTCACTAACTTCGTCGTTGCACAAAGTCTATACATGCAATATTCAAGTTCACAAAAAAAAAAAAAAAAAAACAATGTTTACTTATTCACTATCAACTTCAATATTACAATCACTCTTGTAATTGTTTTAGATCTATGAACAATATTGTCATCTCTTTCCCATAATAGAACCACTTAATAAATGAACTATTCTATTACCATTGTTCAATCGAATGAAAAAAAAATGTTTATGTTTGTTTTTGACATCTAAATTTTGCCTTTTTTATTTAGGACTTAGTCATATAGAAAGTTATGGATTAGTCTCTAAAAAAAGTAAATTGTAAAATAAACAATTTTCATTAAAATGCATTGCATTTTCTTTAAATTGCATCTCATATAAACATTAGGAAAATTTGCATCACTAGTATTAAAATTTTAAAAATAATTTTTTTAAATTAAGATTAGAAAAAAATTAACAAAAAATAAAAACACAACCAGGCCGGGCTAGGGGCCAGCCTTAGCCTAACCAATCCTTTTCCCTTTCATTTTCCCCCATTGTGGCGCAGCCCACTTATGTTCCTTCTATTTTACTTGCGTGGCCCCCCTTTCTTCCTCCGCGACCCAGCTTGCTCTTCTTCCTCCTTCCTCCTCCTTCCCTCACTTGGATGTCAGCTTCAGGACAAAACAGTGGGTTGCTGGCCGAAGGATGCTAGGACGCGAGGCTGTGCGCAACGTTCGCCCAGAAATGTCATGCGGTACGAAGCCAGCTGGTCTCATCCTTGAAGAAAGGGAGAGAAATGAGATAAATGGAAGAGAAAGGCAGCAAAGGAAAGGGGGGGTCTCTCTAGTTTTCTTGGGTTTGTTCGGCCGAGGAAGAGCAACCGAGAGAGAGAGAGAGAGAGCTAGAGAGAGTGAGAAGGCGAGCTTGAGAGAGAGAAGGAGCGAGCTAGATAAGAGAGGAAAGAGAGGCGACTGTGTTCTCTAGTTCTTCGAGGGAGGTTGGAGACATCGAGAGCAACAGAAAGAGTGAGATTCGAGAGAGTGAGCAAAGGGTGAAGCGGAGAGAGTGTTGGATATATTGTTAATACAGTCCAAAATAATATATTCACATACAAGCTCAATAGGTGAAAGCACAATTATTTGGGTCCATATGGGCCGGAGCCCAATAACTTGCATATACCTCTACGCTGGAGGTAACACTGTTGAGTGTTTCAAACTTAATGTCTCTTGGTGTAATACTTCAAGCAATTGCTTCTTCTCTCTCAAACCTATAACCTCCAATAATCTTGAAGTATTATGTCCGTATGTCGAATTTGAACGAGTAAGGTGTTTTCTTAAAGATTTCGTCAAGACGAACTCACAGGTGTAATTTACTTTTGATTTCAATGATGGTATTGACCGAAATTTGAGTTTGAAGATTTGGGTGACCGAAATCTTTGATTCAAAAACCCAAAAATTATAGCCAATTTTACAGGGTGAAACCACTTGGGCTTTGTTCTACTCATCGATACGGACGTTTTTAGTGGTCACTCGCATCGATTGGAGGTCGGACGAAGAAGTTACGGCACTCGAAAGTTTCCATCTGAATTTCCAACGAATTTCAGCGACGGAATTTCTAGTGAATTTTAACGACAGAAATTTCCAACGAGTTTTAGTGACAAGGGCAGTTCATCTTAAGGTTTTTGGGTACTCCAGATCTGTTTTTGGGGTTTGTGTTGGCAAATTCCATCTCTACATAGCGGTTTGATCAATATTAGGGGAGTTATTCGACTTTGTGGCTCTGAGGATTCTAAGGTACACTATTTCTAACACTTTGCTCTAATTAAAATGACAAAGCATAGTTCCTATGATATTATAAAGTTGTAATCATTTGATGTTACTGAATTTCATGGCTGGAAATTACATGTTCAATTTAGCATGAAAGAACGTGACAGATTCTAAAATGTACTAAGTGATTTTGCATCTATCACTGAAGATGTGGATGAATATCAATGGAACAAAAATGAAAATTTTTATAAAAATTACTTGTTGAATTTGTTGGAGAAAACTCATTTATTGTTTTGAAGATGACAAAACGTTTACAAAAGTCTAGTCTGAAGAAACTCCAGACTCTACCGTCAAAGTTTAAAGACCACTAGACTCAAGATTCAAAGTCTGTCCACTCTGACAGTTTCCAGACAAAGAATGAAGACTTGTCCAGATGTGGGATTATCTTCAAGGTTTCGATTCGTATGATTTATGGATGATCTTTTGGCTGGATATATCACTTACTTGATTGATTACATTTATTGGAATCAATTTAGATAATCAAATCTTTTGAAAGGCAAGCAAAATTAGAAGGTTTTACTTATGGAAACCCAGGATCCTGATTGTATGGGCAAACATGATTGACGGGCTTTCATCACTAATCATCCAATGGCTTGAGATCACCTTAATTGATTCTATCTAACGGGTAAATTGGAAGAATTTCTTTGGAAAGTGTCAATGGTCGTGAAGGCATGAAAGAGTATTTAAGGCAGACTCTCCAGTTGTTCGAAGAAGTGCTTGAAAAAAGAATTTCAAAGTTTGAACCTCTATAGTTCATTGCTCTTTTATTCGTCAATCTCAAATTGTATACAAAAGAGAGAAACACATAGTGAGACTTTGTGAAGAGACTAGTAGAGACTCTCCACCGAGAAAGTCGAAGGTCATAAGTTGTAAAATCTCTTTTGATTCATGGTGGAATCCAACCAGTGGGTTGTCAACGCGGGAAAGTGGACGTAGGCTTAGTCTAAGCCAAACCACTATAAACCTTGTGTTCCAAATTCTCTTTCCCTAAACTCTTTACTTTTAATCGTAGCTTTATTTAATTATTTCAAAACTGATTACGTTCTTAGTCAATTATCTTCAAAAGGCAATTTACTTTTAGTAAGTCTTGCAAGAAAAATTTTATTTACACCTATTCACCCCCTCTAGGTGTTTACACTAGCCCTTACAATTAGTATCAAAGCTTGTGTACTCATTTTATTGAAGTGTTTTTTCCTTATGAGTTAAATGTCTATGGTTAGTATTTTGGCTCTAGGTTTGGTTAAAGGCCAAAGCAACACCAGATCTCTCTACTTTGATGGGAAGGAATATAATGTTTGAAAAAACAAGATGAAGGCATTCCTGAGATCGAAAGATCCCTTGGAATGGGATGTAGTAAAGAAAGGGATCATTCCTAAAGCTACATCAACCTCAGGGAAGGAAGGTGCAAATGCTGGAGAATTGACATAAGCAGAAATAACCAAGAAACAAGCTCTTGATACTAAAGCCATCTATTTTTTATGTTGTGCTTTATCTCCTACTGAGTATAACATAATGTCATCTTGTGAAACCACCAAAGAAGTCTGGGACAGGTTGCACATCACCTATGAAGGGACTAATCGAGTTAAAGAAATAAAAATCAATATCCTACTCGGACAATATGAAACCTTTAAGATGAAGCTAGGAGAATCCATCACTGACATGTTTAGTCATGACACAGAAATTATAAACGGTCTAACATATCAAGGACAGCCAATCTCAAGAACAATGAAGGTCAATAAATTGCTGCGAGGACTCTTTAAAGACTGGAATCACGTGAATACTTCAATAAGAGAAACCCAGAGGATCATGTCTCTTTCTATAGATGAATTGGTTGGCACATTTCAATCATATGAAGTAAAGCAAATCAATGAGGAAGAAGATTTTAAAGGTAAGAAGTCAATTGCCTTAAAATCTAACAATGATTTTGATGTTACAGATTCATAAGATAACCTAGACGATGGAGAGATAGCACTCATGATAAGGAAGTTCGGGAAGTTGAACGGGAAAGGAAGAAGGTTTAACTGGAAGAAGCAGAGCATTCAAAGATTTCAGAAGAAATTAACTGAGGAAAATGAGACCAACAAAGATGTGATTTGCTTCGAATGCAAGGAAAAAGGGCACATTAGACCCAACTGCCCTCGGTTGAAGAAAAAGAAAGGAAAAACAGAGAAATTCAACAATATGAAAAGCTAAACACTTAACATGCTTATGGAGCTCAAAGACTTAATCATCTCTCTATCGTTTGATCCGATGCAATGAAAGTTTTTGCTAATTGGTAATGTGATGGAGGCCCGGTAATATGAATGAAAAGAGCCCGGATTCCTCGGTCATACAAATGTCTATGTCAACACCAATAAAGCAAAGTCTAGTGAAGAAAAAGTGGATATCGCGTGGAAATCGCAATCCTTGCAGTCAATGTGTCAAAACACGGTGGTGGAATTATTTATGCATAGCTTTCACATTGATTAAAAAAAAAAACTTCTCTGCAGTTTCTAGATTGAATCAAAATCCTTTCGAGTGAGGCAATTACGTTCTATTTTCTTTTCAAGAATAATATTCCATAAGTGTCCCTTTGTTGAATTGTGAAGATGAAAACGAAAATGTCGTATTTCATCATCTAAGCTTTTTATTTTTGACAAAAAACAGAAATTGATAACAAAAATAGACTATGAACAAGAATATTAACTTGTATAATGTCGCTTTTGGCAAAAGTAAAAGGAAAATAAGAAATAAGTGCTTCTTGGATGGTGTAACATGTTATGAAAGAAAGAAAGGGAAAATTATCCAAAAAGTCCTAAACCTATTGCACTTTTGCCAATTCAATCATAAACCTTTTAATTTTGTCAATTGAGTCTTAAACATTTTCACTTCTTGCCGATTTAGTCCATCCGGCCAATTTTGGCCGGAAAATGCTGACGTGGACGTCGGTGGTGCTACGTAGGATGGTCGGCACGATGCGGACAATTTTTAATAATATTTTAATATTTTTTGAATTTTTTGAATTTTGAATTGTTATTAATTCTTTTTCTATTTTTCCCTCTCTTTTTTTTTTTTCTTTTCTTTTCTTTTCCTTTTTTTTTTTTTTTTGGCTTTCTTGGCCTTTTCCGGTGGCCGGCCACAGGCGACGGCCAGCCACCGACCACAGCCAGCCGGCTGGCCTCGCCCGCCACAGGTGAGGCCTAGCCGGGCGAGGAGGAGCCCCGGCGATGGCGATGCTGGGCAGGGCCGGCCTGGCCTGAGCGAGGGCCAGCCTCACCAAATCTAGTGAGGGGAGCCCTCGCCGGGGCTCGCCCTCACCCAATCGAGTGTCAGCCTCGCCCAAACCAGATCTGGGGGCCTCGCCACCGCTTCTCGCCATAGCAACATCGTTAGGCCTCTAGGTCGGAAGCTTCTTCTTCTTCTTCTTCAAGCCGAGCCGAGCGAAGCCGCGCTAGGGGGAGGGTGGGGGCGTTGTTCTTCGATTGGCCGGGGGGAGAAATGGAGCGTTGATCAAGCTCTGGGACCTCATCGTGCAGAATCCAGCGCAATTCGCCGATAAGCTGGCGTGGATTTGCGGCAAACGCCCCTAATCCGAGTCTGTCATCGCTAGATCTCATAGGGTGATCTTGCGTTTGCACCTCAATGCGGTTCTCGCATCGTCTTCTTCTTCTCCTCGTCATTCGTGATCAGCATCGTCGCCTTCCTCATCAATGCAAAATCGTCGCCGTCGCCAGGCCCGGGGCGAGGGTCAGCCTCGCTCGGCGTCGCCGTCGCCGAAGAGCCCTCGCCAGGTCTCCTCCTCGCCTAGTCGGGCCTCGCCCGTGGCAGGCGAGGCCAGCCGACCGCTATGGCCGGTGGCCGGCCGTCGCCCGTGGCTGGCCACAAAAGGCCAAGAAATCCAAAAAAAAAAAAAAAAAAGGAAAAATTCAAAAAAAAAATTCAAAAAAAATAAAATTAAAATCAAAAAAATTAAAATATCATAGAAATTGTCCACGTCAGCACCGGCAGTCCTACGTGGCACCGCCGGTGTCCACATCAGTATTTTCCGGCCAAAATTGGCCGGATGGACTGAATCGGCAAGAAGTGAAAAGGTTTAGGACTCAATTGGCAAAATTAAAAGGTTTAGGAATGAATTGGCAAAAGTGCAATAGGTTTAGGACTTTTTGAACAATTTTCCCAAGAAAGAAAACCATATGATAATTTCTAGCGGCGGACCAACGTGCCCTAATTAGAGCCTCACTAACTTCGTCGTCACACAAATGCTATAGATGCAAATTTCCAAGTCAAACATCAACACAAAGTCTAGCGAAGATAAAGTGGGTCACATGTGGAAATTGCAGCCCTTGTGGTCAAGGCGACAAAAACACGGTGTTGGAATTATTTATGGCGTGGCTTTCACGTTGATTAGAAAAGAAACTTCTCTGCAGTTTTCAGATTTAACCTTTCTTGACAAATTGACTCTTTAGGAATCAATTTTAGTTTAGTAAAAAAAGAATCAATTGGAATGTCATGTACTCTAAATTGAATCAAAATCCTTTTGAGTGAGGCATTGTAATTCAATTTTATTTTCAAGGCCAATATTCCACGAGTGTCAGTTCAATAGATTGTGAAGACGAAAAAGAAAAAAAAAAAAATGTCGTATTTCACTATATAAGCTTTACATTACTAACCAAAAAAAAAAAAACAGAATTGGTAACAAAGATAGACTATTAAAGGGAATATTAACTTGTATAACAAAAATAAAAGGAAAAACGAGAGATAGTGCTTCTTGGATGGTGTAACACATTATGAAAGAAAGAAAGCAATTCGATAATTTGTAGCGATGGGACCCACACACATTGACTAGAACTTCACTAATTTGGTATGCGCAAAGACTAAACATGCAATATTCAAGGTCACAGAAAAAAAAAACGATGTTTACTTATTCACTATCAACTTCAATATTACAATCACTCTCCTGTAATTGTGTTAGATCTATGAACAATATTGTCATCTCTCTGGGAACTCTATTGCTTGGTTTTATTTAAAACTGAACCGAAATGATGGCTGGGTCTCGTTTTCCCAAGTCCACGAGCATGCCCGGTTTGAACGAGCCGTCCTTTTGTCGAGTTTGAGCGTCACTTGCTATATTCTTTTGAGTCTAGACACGAGCTAGAGTCTAGAATGGAGGACCATTCTCATGTGGAATTTCACGTCCACTAAAGAGATTAAGTTTGTTAATTTTTTTCCATTTTCTACTTTTTTAGCATCATTTTTTATGCTGCTTTATTTTGATAATAATAAAACTTAAAATTTATACTTCTCTGTCCGCAATCTCTGAACAAAGTGGAGATCTCGCATTCCTTATGAACATCAGTGTCTCGAGGAATGTTTGCTTAGTAGGAAAACTTATGTGCAGGGGACAACAATGAGGAATATAATGCTTGTTCTGAAGAATGCAAGGCACCATCTCATGTCTTATCATTGAGTGAACGCACAAGTTCTTACTGCATTTAGGGATTGAGCTTTCGTAATACATAATATGCTCTAACATAACATCACATGTTCAATTTCCATTCATCATAAAGGCAAAATTGTCAGCCTACTCTGTCTTTACTCTTTGACATGTGCCGGTCATTCATCGGTTAGGCTTGGATCCATCCCGTGACATGAGGACCAAGTCAGAGATAGCTTGAGCTGGTAGTTGCTTCGACGTGGGTGATCAACCAGAGGTCGAAGGTGGGATGAGAGGTTTTCATGGAAATGAGAGAGATTCTTTGCTCAAAATGCAAACATTGACACAAAGAAAAAATTACCTTGTTATACCAAGAGGAATCACATCAAACAAAAATTAAATGAATGCCATACAGCATTCATCGTCATTTATAAAATATGGGCATATCGAGTCTACCAGAAAACACTAGTGCCATATGAAAAACATGTAAAAGCTTCACATATTACATTTTGAATGATGATACATGTTGATAGCACTATTTATAATTTTTGCATCTCATTATAGGGGAACAATCACACAATACATGATTTTGTAAACTCATGGTCATGGTAAAATTGGGAACCGCTAGAAACTATTAGAGTCCTTGACGAAGATGAGATTGTTTCAAGTTCTATCTCATCATCAACCGGTGCCTCCATTGGATACAAAAGTGGTTTTGGAGGTAGTTGTAGTCTATCCATATCTCCTTCAAGCATATCTAGGACTTTCCTCATCGGCGGCCGATCATTAGGGCTCAATTGTATACACCATAGTGCAACAATTATCATCTTCCTCATTGTTTCTCTTTCCTCTTCTATGACATCTACCCTTTCAAGTTCCTTTTCTTTGCCAAGTTGATCATAAACCCACAAAGGAAAGTAAATTTGACTCGAACACTCTGCATGTGCATTTAGATTTCTCCTTCTACCAGCCATTTCCATTAATAGCATCCCAAAACTATAAACATCAGCTTTGTAAGAAATGCCACCAATGTCTTTATAGAATAGCTCAGGAGCCATATAACCGAAGGTTCCTCTTGCTGCAGACAACGACACTATACTGCGATCGGTGGGATAAAGTCTTGCAAGTCCAAAGTCAGAAACTTTCGGAGTGAAACTTCGGTCTAGGAGAATGTTGTGAGGCTTGATGTCAAAATGTAGAATTTGCATATTACAGCCCCGATGTAGATACTCTATCCCTCTAGCTATGCCAAGAGAGATCTCATACATTTTCTTATAATCAAGAGGATCATCACCATCCTTATAGGAAATGTGTCTATCCAAAGATCCATTCGGCATGAAATCATAGACAAGAGCTTGTTTGGAGTATTCAAAGCAAAAACCAACAAGTTGCACCACATTGACGTGGTGGATCCTTCCAATTGTGGCCACTTCACTTATAAAATCTTGGCCATTAGATTTTGATTTGTTCAAAATCTTAACCGCAACTTCATTGCCACTTCTTAGTATTCCTCTATATACGGAACCATATCCCCCCTCACCTAACTTGCAATTGAAATTTTTTGTGATCCTCTTGATATCCGAGTAAGAGTACCTTATGGGCAAAAAGTTATTGTGAGTTTGTAGGAATTCTTCGATGTTTGCATCAGTCGCTTGATGCCTTCTCATCCACTTCAAGATTAGAAATATCAACACACATGGAGCTCCGAGTATGAATTTTGCTGCTAGGAAGTGGACTGTGGAGAAATTTGGCCATCGATTAGCATAGTGTGATAATTTATTTTTACACATACAATTTTTGTTTGTCAGAGTGCTGAATGAGAGCTTCATAGGTGTGAAGAGAAAATGACTTATCATACCCAAGACAAAGAAGAGATTCCATACGGCAATTCGTCCAAAATTGTACATGAAATGCCACTTAGAACCATCTGTAGATAGTAAGAGAATTCGTGAGAGATTACTAGATATGGTTAATTAGAATTAACGACCAATCAATAAAGAACTAGATCCATTGTTTTAGCAGTTAAATAATAAAAGCAATTCATGTTAAGATATACCCCAAGTGAAGTATAACTTCATACAGTCACTGCAAAGTGCAAAGACACTTTTGTTAATTGAAATTTGCAAGTGGAGAAGTCTAGAATAAACAAAAGAGTGAACGAGTTTCACTTTTCTAGATAACGCTTAGATCCAACTTTATTTTATTCACTCATGAAATCCATGTTATCGTTGCATGATCTTTTCTTTTGAAGAAACACGTTTTCTCTTTTGTTCTCCTAAATGTACCAAATGTTCATAAGTTCCCCATGACAATAACATCGATTCAAGGGACACAAGCTACGACCAAATCAAACAATTTTTCCCAAAAAGGCCTAATTTCCTAAAAAAAAATCCTCAAGTTCTAGTCCAATTTTGTCCCTAACCCTTTTTGTCCCAAAAGAAACCCCAAACTTTAGGTACAGTCCCAGATTTGCCTCGAATTTTGTTTTGTTTAAAAAAATCACCAACTTTAAATATGTTCCAAAATTTACCCCCATGGTCTAGTCCCAATTTGACATGACATTTCCACATTGATAACAACTCCACTTCAATAAGGTGACATGGAAAATTATTTCCAAAATGAAACCATTCTAAGATAGGAAATTAGGGACGACTAATGGCAATTTTCGGTCAAAGGGCTAATGGGGTAGATTTGCAATTAGAGCAAAAATTGGTGTTTTTTTTTTTTTTAGACAAAAAAAGTTAGAGATAGATTTAGGATTTGGCCTAAAGTTTGAGGGTTTTTATAGATAAAGAAAAGTTCGAGGCAAATTTGGACTAGACCTGAAGTTTAGGGTTTTTTTTAGACAAAAAAAGTTCATAGTAGAATTGGGACTAAACTTAAAGTTGTGGGTTTTTTTTTTTAGTGAATAAGGCCCCAAAAAAAATAAAGAAAGAGTGTCAAGTCCAAAAAAGCTCCACAGATGTAAAATAAAAGAGCGATGCACACCAAATCTACTAAAAAATATTACTGAACTTTTTCACTAAATGGATGTGGCAATTTTTTTATTGGGTATTAAAGAAAGTAATGACTCAAATAAATCGAACCAACGTATTACAATATCCAATAGAAACATGCCACATTACTCCGTAAGTAAATTTTGATATGATCCCTCAGTAGAGCTAACATTTGAGAAAAGGATAAAGGATGATGAAGAAGAAGAAGAAGAAAGAAAGTAAGAGAATAAAGGAAGAAAAGCTTCAAAGAAAGTCAGCTTAGAGGAGTAATATGGTTCGCACCACACCTCTGGGTACATAATCACGCAAAGCTGGAAAATTACCGACGGAGACGGCAGAGATGGCGTAGATGATGCAGATGGCGGAGATGATGAAGACGGCGGTGGAGACGGCGAAGAAGGCGGCAGAGACAGCGCAGATGGCGGCGCAGACAGCGGAGACGGCGACGCAGATGGCGAAGACGGTGCAGACGGCAAAGACCACGAAGACGAGGAAGACGGCGGGAGACGATGGAGACAGCGAAGACCGCCAAGACAGCAAAGACAGCGAAGATGGCGGAGACAGCAAAAAAGGAGGTCCTTGATAATAGAGATCGAATCCTTCAACCATCATGTTGTGGAGGTCCGTATACGTTGGTCTCACACGATTATCAGAGTCCATTTCCCACGTCAGGTTATAACCCGAGAAGCAAGTCATCATGTTTATGTTGCAAGAATCCTTGATGTCCCTTACTTGTATAGAAGACCGATACACAGCATATGAGTGCCACTTCATTTGGGAAATATTATGGGGCGTATCGGAAGGGTATGCTCCCTCAATACATGGTTCAGTATTGATATATGAAGGAGAAGCAATGGGCTGTGAGCACTTCATGAAGGCCACCGTCGCAGAAGATGGACTATTATAGTATGGATACTGATCACTCAAGCTGGAGCGCGCCAATGAGAAACGAGGGAGGGATGAGCAATTACTTTTTTGCAATCCATCGTCAACCACCATGATTTTACCAGCGAATGTATCTCCGAAATTATTGTAATAGTAAATCGACTTCACGTAATATCGACCGGCATACAAATATAGAACGGTGCGATTATTTTCACAAGCTAGCTCATACTCAGAGCGGCCACAACCTTTCGGGTCACCTTTCAATCGAAAAGGATGGTGTATGTCATGAACCTCACCGCAAGATGAAGCGGCACACAAGTGATTCTTCTTCGCACCGTAACTCGTCCTCAGTAGCAGTAGAACATGTAATATGAAAAGCAAAACACGGAACATGCTCATGGAGCTCAGAGACTTAATCGTCTCTCTATCGTTTGATCTGATGCAAATGAAAGTTTTTGCTAATTGGTAATGCAATGGAGGCCTAGTTATATGTATGAAAGTCGTCGGTCATACAAATGTCCAAGTCAACCAATAAAGGCAAGTCTAGTGAAGAAAAGAGGAAGTGGTTATCACGTGGAAATTGCAGTCCTTGCAGTCAAGGTGTCAAAACACGGTGTTGGAATTATTTATGCTTAGCTTTCACATTGATTAAAAAAGAAACTTCTCCGTAGTTTTCAAATTGAATCAAAATCCTTTCGAGTGAGGCATTGATGTCATATTTTCTTTTCAAGATTAATATTCCATAAATGTTGCTTCGTTAAATTATGAAGACGAAAAGGGAAAAGATGTCGTATTTCATCATCTAGGCTTTTTTATTTCTGACAAAAAACAAAAATCGGTAACAAAAATATGAATTTATATAATGTCGTTTTTGGAAAAAAGTGAAAGGAAAATAAAAGGTAAGTGCTTCTTGGATGATGTAACACGTTATGAAAGAAAGAAAACAATATGATAATTTCTAGCAATGGACCAACGCGCCTTGATTAGAACCTCACTAACTTGGTCATCACGCAAAGACTACAGATGCAAATTTCTAAGTCAACCATCAACACAAAGTCTAGTAAAGGAAAAGTGGGTCTCACGTGGAAATTGCAGCCCTTGCAGTCAAGGTGACAAAAACATGGTGTTGGAATTATTTATGGAGAAAAGAAACTTCTCTGCAATTTTCAAATTTTTTCTTGGCAAATTGACTTTTTAGGAATCAATTTTAGTTCTGTCCAAAAAGAATTGATTGGAATGTTATGTACTCTAAATTGAATCAAAATCTCTTCAAGTGAGGCATTGGCGTTCAATTTTATTTTTAAGGCCAATATTCCACGAGTGTCACTTCAATAAATTGTAAAGACGAAAAGGAAAAAAAAAATGTTATATTTCACCGTATAAGCTTTTTCAATACTGACAAAAAATAGAATTAGTAACAAAAATAGACTATTAAATGGAACATTAACTTGTATAAAATAATGTCACTATTTACAAAAATAAAAGGAAATATAGGAGTTAGTGCTTCTTGGATGATGTAACAAGTTATGAAAGAAAGAAAACAATTCTATAATTTCTGGCAATGGAATCGATGTGCATTAACTAAAACCTCATCAACTTTGTTGTCGCACAAAGACTATACATGCAATATTTGAGTTCACAAAAACAAAAACAAAAAAACGTTTACTTATCCACTACCAACTTCAGTATTACAATCTCTCTTTTGTAATAGTGCTAGATCTATGAACAATATTGTCATCTCATTCCCAGAATAGAACCACTTAATAGTGAACTAATCGATTACTCTTGTTCTATCAAATGAGAAAGAATGTTCTTACATGTTGGTGACACCTAAATTCTTCCCTTTTTATTTAGGACTTAATGATATAGAAAATTAAGGATTAGTCTCAAAAAGAAATTAAAAAAAAGTAAATAACTTTCATTAAAATGCATCATGTTTTCATTAAATTGCATCGCTTATAGACATTAGGAACACTTACATTACAAATATTAAAAAATTAACAAAAAATAAAAACGCAGCCGGGACGGGCTAAGCCCGTCCCCTCCTTTTCCCTTTTCATTTTCCCCCCGCGCGGCCCACCTCTCTTCTTCTGCAGCCCAGCTCGCTGTGCTTCCTTCTTCCTCCTCCTTCCCTCGCTTGGACTCTAGCTTCAGGACAAAACAGAGAGATGGTCGCTGGCCGAAGGACGCAAGGACGCGAGGCTGCGCACGATGTTCGCCCAGGAATGTCGTGCGGTACGAATCTCGTCCTTGAAGAAAGAGAGAGAAACTAGACAAATGGATGAGAAAGGCAGCAAAGGGAGGGGGGTCTCTCTGGTTTTTTTGGGTTTGTTTGGCCGAGGAAGAACAGCCAAGAGAGAGAGAGAGAGAGCCGGTGAGAATGAGAAGGCGAGCTCAAGAGAGAGAAGGAGCGAGCCAGAGAAGAGAGGAAGCTTCAGGGTGGCTGCTTCTGGAAGGATGCTGTTGAAAACCAAGGAGGGCCGAAGCTGCTCGAGAGGGGAGACCGAGAAGGTGGATAGCGAGGGACAGCGGGAGAGAGAGGCGACTGTGTTCTCGAGTTCTTCGCGGAAGGCTGGAGAAAGCGAGAGCAATAGAGAGAGTGAGATCGGAGAGAGTGAGCAAAGGGTGAAGTGGAGACAGAACCGAGAGTGAGCGGAGGAATGGACTAAGAGAAAGCGAGACGCAGAAGCCGAACTTCGTCCTCGGACAAGCGTTACCCGGCCACCCCAACATAAACCGGCGATCTTCAACCAACACCCTCGAGCCCGCGGCTACCTATTCCTCGCCGCCCGAATTCTCGGTGAGATTTCTTTGGGTTTTATGGTTTTATTTATAGTGATGGGCCTAAGTTGGCCCGTCCACCCATGTTAGGCCTAATAGCCCGGCCCACAGGATAAGGGCCCGTTGAAAAGGGAACGTATAAAAGGGATGAGAGAGAGAGAGGACGTACCTTTTGGCGCATAACGTACGTACGTCCTCTCCAACGCTCTCTCTCTCCCTCCACAAAGAACAGTAAGCACAAGGCCACTGTCTTTTCCCCTTCCAAGGTGAATTGACATTATCGGATCAGAAATTCTTCCTCGATCTTCGGCATTGGTGTCTAATCTGTGGCTAACAAGGTACGCTCGAATCCGTGGTGTGCTTTACGATCGGTGATACGTGTTTTTCCGGGCTTTGTCTTCCGCATTGCTTTAGGGGTTCGATTTAGTGTCGAATCCGGTTTTTCGGGGATCCGTTATTCCCAACATTGGTATCAGAGCCCTAGTTCACGTTTTCCCAACCTGTTTGATGTTTTTTGATTGATTTTTCGCGAAAGTAATTCGGTCGTACGGATCGGGGCGAGAAATCCCGACACCCGAGCCCTATTCGTCCTTTTTTCTGAGTTTCCGTAAGTAGAAATCAATTTCTGAAGGAACTGGGTGAAAGAGGTCGTCAAGGCGAGTCCGGCGACATGTCGTGCGCCGCCGGGGGATGCCGCACGTGGCCAGAAGCCGCTGCGCGTGGGCGCAACGCGGCCGAAGCGCTAGCATCGGCCAGCGCGTGCATCCCACGCACCGGTCGGCAAACCGGCACGTGCGCGACACTGGCGGCGAACCGGCACTTGCCGGCCGGCGCGGGACGACCGCGTGCCGACGTCAGCATGACGTCATCCAACGGCCGGTAACGCTGGATGACGTCATCGCGTGACGCCGCCGACGCGACGGTTGGCCGGCGGTCACGCGGCGGCGACCCGACCCGACCCGTGGATGCCCGGCACGTGTCACCCGACGTCGCGTGACGTTAGCTCTCGCACGCGTGCGGCACGTGCGGTCGGTTCATCTGACCCGGCTCGACCGGCCCGACCGGCCCGACCGGTCCGTCCGGTCCGACCTGTCCGACGTCCGACGACCGGCGACCGTCGACCGTTGACCGTTGATCCGTTGACCGACGACCGTTGACCCGTTGACCGGTGACCGACGACCGTTGACCGTTGACCGAAAAAAAAAAAAAAAAAAAAAATTTGTTTCTTTTTTCAAAAATGTCTATGCGGGTTAGAGGTAATCCATTTTTAATCTGCATTTATTGCATGAATCATGAAAAATTATGTATTTTCCATTTTGTTTATTGTGGATTATAAGTGATCCATTTATTGGTTCTGCATTTGTTGCTGGAACTATGATGCGTTATGCAAGGATACCTGCAATCCCGAGAACGGACGAAGGAAGAGCTAGACTGAAAAGGCTGATGAAAGAGTTAGCTGATTATCGGTGGCATGACGGTGATTTAGTATCACACGTGGTTAGGGTCAATCAGATGATATAGGAAATCATCTGGAATGGTTATCTTATGCCGGATTTTGAGAATGTGCCGGCTTTGATAAACACTCTTCCACCTGAATGGCAAGCAGTGTTAGATCGGCTATGGGAGGTCAACGTGGTCCCGGTTACAAGGGGGCTAGTGGAAGCTTTTTGTAAGAGAGTACTATAGGATTGAGTTGGCCAAAACTTCAACCCTTAGATTGAGCGCCACATGGCGCAGAGTGAATGCGCCTTGGTGGCGACATGAGAGCTCTCCAAAAGTTTTTCCATGGTTGGCAAATGTGCCTTCAAATTTCACAGATATTTTAACTGATAGATTAGAAAGGACTTTCCCTATTTATTTCTTAGATTAGTTTAAGATATTTTTTTTGGGTGTGAATATCTCTTTCTGTGTTGATATTTCTTTTTGGACATATTACTTAGTGTAATGAATTGTTGTATTAGTTAAAAGCATTATTATTTTATTGGATGTCAATTATCTGTTGCTTTCTGTTATTGCCGATTGCTGTGGGTAGTTAGCTGTGGGTAGTTCATAGAAGTTTTTGTAACTTCATATAATTTATTTTGCATAAGACAATTATATTAATAATAGTTTTAAGTTAGGATTTTTGGAGGATGATTGGAAACGTAGTGACCTTTTGATTCTGAAACCTTACTTGAAATTATTCATTGATATGATGGGTCTATGGAAAGTGGATGCATAAATGATAGGCATTAATTATTCGTGCATGTATATCTAATGTGTTCATATCGATGGATTCAGCAACTAAGAACGCAATTGCTGATGTGAACAGCAACAATTGTGAAATATTGAATATGAAGATTCAATATGTACTGGAAAAGCAAGAAGCACTAGAAACTCTTGACCATATTATGGAAGATCTTGAGGATGATGTGCGCCACCTTGAGCTGGTAGAGGACCGCTTGACGGCATGTGAGCTGAAAATAGATATTTGCAATGCTGGTTCTAGCTCAGAAAGGGCTTTGAGCTCTAAGCGCAAACGTATTGATTCATTCAATATGTGGGAATGCAAAGGATCAAGTCCTCATTGCAAGAGATCAAGAGTTAACCAACACAAGAGAGGAAAACGTCCTCAAGTGAAGAAAATGTCAAGGGTGAGGTGTTACAATTGTGACAAAAAGGGTCACTATGCTCGCAACTATTGTGAGTCGAAAAAGGTAAACACTTCTTGTACATTTGAGAACTTTGCTTATGTGTCAAGTTCTGCATTATTGGCTGAATCCAATCCTTAGTGGACTGTAGATTCAGGATCGACAAGCCATGTAGCGAAAGATAGAGAATCCTTCGTGGAATTCCGACGATACCAACTGGAACTAAGTGGATCTATGTGGGATATAACTCCAGAGATGAAGTTAAAGGGATTGGCACCTGCCAATTGAACATGCGTGGTGGACGCACCTTATTCCTACATGATGTTCTATATGCTCCGGAGATTCGTCGAAATTTAAGTGTCTGTTTTTTGTGTTGGTTAAGCTTGGTTTATGTGTGAACTTCCGTAATAGCGGTGTAGATTTGTATTTGGATACAAACTACTATGGTTGTGGTCACTTTCTGGATGGTTTTATTGTACTAAATGTTGACTGTGGTGATGTCAATATTTGTTATTCTCTTGTTTCACGTCTTCTACTTCATATGATAATGATGTGATTATGTGGCATGCTGGACTTGGTCATATTGGCCAACAACGTATAAATAGACTAGCCAAAAAAGGGCTTGTTGGGCAACATTGAAAAAGTCGATTTGCCCAGATGTGAGCATTGCCTAGTAGGGAAAACGACAAGGAAACCATTTGGAAAAGATAAAAGAGCTGAATTTCTTCTGCATTTAATCCATTATGATGTCTGCAATTCAATGAATGTGAGAGGAAGGCATGGGACTGTTTACTTCATCACTTTTAATAGATGATTTACTTCATCACTTTTAATAGATGATTATACTCGATTCGGATGTGCCTATTTGATTTCTCATAAATCTGAAGCATAAGTTGTTTCAAAAGGTTTATGAACTTGGAAGAAAATCAATTAGACAAGAAAATAAAAGTATTGATATCCAATCGAGATCGAGAATATTTATCTGATGAGTTCAGAAAATAATGTGATGAAAAGGAATAGAAATACAGTTGTCTATTCCATATACTCCTCAACAAAATGGTGTTGCAGAGAGAAGAAACAGAACCCTACTAAAAATGGTTAGGTCCATGATGGCGCATGCTAACTTACATATCACTTTTTGGAGTGATGCGTTGTTAACTACTGCCTATATACTTAACCGGGTGCCTTCCAAATCAGTTAGTTCCACTCCATATGAGTTATGGACAGGTAGAAAACCGGACTTAAGTTTTCTTAAGCCATGGGGTTGTGCTGCCTATACTCATGAGTCCTCTCACAAGTTTGGGAAATTGGGTCCTAAAGGAAAGAAGAGTATTTTAATGAGATACTCCGAACACTCGAAGGGTATGTGTTCGTAGGTGAGCAGGAAAGTGGGAGTATAACTGAATTTGAATCACGGGATGTCACATTCTTAGTGGATGAATTTCTTAAGAAGGGCGAAATAGGGGAAGATTACTCCCTATTTGAAACCTTGGATCAAGATAATGATATTAGGGGAGTTCGTCCAAGTGGGAGTAATATGAGAAGTGATGAATTGAATTCAACTCATGCTCAATTACAACCACATGATGAGATGATATCGTCATTATCTAATCCGAGTGGGAGCATAATGGGGAATGATGTGCTAAGTGTACAATCTCTCATATAGCGAACAAGTCGCCAAAGTATTCCCCATCGACGTTTTGACATTGAAGGGGAAACTTTTATGATTGCTCCACAAGATGAGGATGAGCCAAGAAATATTAATGAGGCTCTGAATTGCCCTAATAAGGAAAAATGGATTCATGCAATGGAAGAGGAAAAGGAGTCAATGAAATCAAACCAAGTCTGGGAACTGGTTGATCTTCCAAAAAGGACGCGGAGCTATTGGGAATAAGTGGTTTCTCAAAATAAAGCGAAAGGCTGATGGCTCGATAGAAAGGCATAAGGCTCGCCTTGTGGCGAAGGGGTATAATCAACAGGAATGAATTGATTATGAAGATACATTTTTTCCTGTAGTGAGATTTACCTTGATTCACATAATTCTGGCAATAGTGTTTAGCATGGATCTTGAGTTACATCAAATGTATGTAAAGACTGCTTTCCTCAATGGAGATTTAGAGGAAGGAACATAGATGGAACAACCTGTTGGTTTCATAGTGAAAGGCCAAGAAGAAAAGGTATGTCGACTTTTGAGGTCGATATATGGCCTTAAGCAGTCGTCAAGATAATGGTATATACAATTTCATAATGCCATAATGGCATATGATTTTACAATGATAAATGAGGATCATTGTATATATATCAAAAGATCCAAGGATCAATTTGTGATCATATAATTATATGTTAATGATATACTAATTGCCGGAAGCAATATGGAGCTTGTCAATACTGTCAAAAGTTGGTTGTCTTCCAGCTTTGAATTGAAGGATATGGAATTGTAAACCCATAGACACTCCTATTGCAAAAGGTGAAGGATTGAGCCATAGACTGTGTCCAAGGACTCCACAAGAGAAGGAACAAATGAAATATGTTCCTTATGCTAGTGCTGTTGGGAGCTTGATGTACGCTATGATGTGTACAAGACCTGACATATGTTATGCAGTTGGAATGGTAAGTAGATACCAATCCAACCTAGGTCAAGCACGTTGGAAAGCCGTTAAATGAATACTAAGGTATCTAAAGGGGACTGCTGATTATACGTTGAGTTATTATGGAAATGATCTGCAACTCAAAGGCTATTCTGATGTTGATTGGGGAGGAGATTTAAATGAAAGAAAATCTACCTCTGGATTTGTTTTCTTACCAATGGCACCATATGTTGGAGCAGTAAGAAACAAAAGTGTATAGCCTTGTCCACGATGGAAACTAAGTTCTTGGCATTATCAGCAGCAATAAAAGAAGATGTTTGGCTTAAGAGATTATTGGATCATTTAGGTGTTATTTGAAGTGCTGCAGATTCATTGTTGGTTAACTGTGATAGCCAAGCAGCAAAAGCGTACACCAAAGATCCAAAATATCATGGCAAGACTAAACATATAGATACCAAGTATACTTTTGTCAAGGATATGATTGCACGAAAAGATGTGAACTTAGAGTACATACTACGCATAGAATGGTAGCAGATCCTATGACAATGCCAATACCTAGAGATGTGTTTTGTGGCCATATGAAATCTCTAGGATTGCGTAGAGTCTGATGTACTGGATGGTAATTTCCCTAAGAGTTCACATTTGATGAATTTGTGTTTTCATCATTAATGCCCATGAATCTTTGTTTGATCTTTATGCATCTTAATGCTCAGTGCATTACTTTAAGTTGAGAAAGTATGTCGGACAGATATAAGATTAGCCCACTCACACGGGTAATCGCCTCTATTTACTATGTGATAGATAGAGATGAGACTATTTTTAAGCTTATTATCTAGGTGATAATCGAGAGCTCAAGCTTAAAATACGTATGTCACCTTAACTAAGTGTTAAGATGATGACATAATACTAACTATGTCCGAAAGTAAAATAACCCACATATTTTACTTTATCTGTCTATGATGTCATATGTGAGTTCTGATGAATTTTATGATTGAGTAGATACGTGAACTCAAGTTAGACATTGGGTATGTCTGAACTATCATCTGTACGGTATTGAAAGTGTAGACATACGCTCCATGGGAAAGGAGTTAATACCGTAATACGTATTTCATACTACGTATGCATGAGACGACCAATAAGAGTGGCAAAAAGTTTGATCTCAATTTTTATGACGTGTGAGACTCTTGAGGAAAAGAGTTCCTCAATTTTTTTTGTCCTCTCATGACTCTTACTTATTCTCAAGATTTCTATTTAGTGTTTGCTATCTTAGGGTATTGCCAATGGTCATGAGTTGATTCGATCTAATGGGACATTTCTAGAAAAGCAAGCTAAACTGAAATTGAGAGTTTGAAGGGAAGGGGAAGATCGATTTTGGAGAATTACATTGTAGTTTTGTATTCACCGGTTAACCAATTATGACTGTCTTTGGGATAATCATAATTGTGAATACAATATATATATATATATATATATATATATATATATATATATATATATATATCATTGTTTGAAAGAGATCAAGAGAGATATAAATGTGATCGATCGATCTAGGGTACTGCATACTAAATCTACTCGGAGTGTGATGCCCATTATGAGCTGCTATATATTCCTAACAGATGTATGGCAACGAGCTCTCAAAGTATGCTGGTCGCACGGATTATTCACCGGTATGAATGTTGAAGAGAGGTAAAAGAGAATTCTGTTCAGCCCACCATGTGCGAGTGGGAGATGATGGTTTTATTTATAGTGATGGGCCTAAGTTGGCCTGTCCGCCCATGTTGGGCCTAAAAGCCTGGCCCACAGGATAAGGGCCCGTTGAGAAGGGATGAGAGAGAGAGAGAGAGAGAGAGAGAGAGAGAGAGGACGCACCTTTTGGCGCATAACGTACGTACGTCCTCTCCAACGCTCTCTCTCTCCCTCCAAAAAGAACAAGCAGATAAGCACAAGGCCACTGTCTTTTCCCCTTCAAGGCGAATTGACATTATCGGATCAGAAATTCTTCCTCGATCTTCGGCATTGGTGTCTAATCTGTGGCTAACAAGGTACGCTCGAATCCGTGGTGTGCTTTACGATCGGTGATACGTGTTTTTCCGGGCTTCGTCTTCCGCATTGCTTTAGGGGTTCAATTTAGTGTTGAATCCGGTTTTTCGGGGATCCGTTATTCCCAACAGGGTTCAATCCACTTTTATCCCAATGATCCTGGCTCGGTGCAACATCGAGGCGGCCGACCGTAGCTCATCTCGCTTCAGGCTCACCTCCTGGCAGTCGTCGCCGAGCCGAGTAGGGATATTCGTGGTCGAACACTTCTCTCTGGGAACTCCGTTGCTTGGTTTTATTTAAAACGGAACCGAAACGATAGCTGGGTCTCGTTTCCCTGGTCCTCGAGCATGCTCGGTTTGAACGAGCAGTCCCTTTTGTCGAGTTTGAGTGTCACTTGTTGTTCTCTTTTGAGTTTGGACACGAGCTAGAGTCTAGAATGGGTTTACGACCTCTCCATAATCCGTGCTCATCGCATGCCCGATATAATGCCTCAGTTAGTGTCATTCTAAAAATGAGACGAGGTTTTGTTTGTCTCCGTGAAAGCATACAATCAATCTGTTTGACATATTTTCATCGACTTGAGATGTCGTAGGACAAGCTCGACAGCAAAGTGGAGGTTCATCAGTATGCCATGTCATTTTTAGTCGAACGCCTAAGACTTGCTCGATGAAATGTTTCTGAGAGAATTGTTTAAGAAATGGCTTCTATTTTCGCTCGAATGCGAAGGTACCACTTGATGCAGTTCGTCCGGGGTCATTAGTTGTTAAGCTCGATTTTCACGAGCAACGAAGTCACTGCATCTCAGCGTTTCATTCGAGACATGCTATGTATCTTTCATTGAACTTGATGAGTGGTGGTGGCGGCCTGCGTGATGGGAGACGTTGGCAGCGAATTTGGTTTTGCGGTGGTGAGCCAAGATGGCTTGGTGACGGCCGGCGACGTTGGGTGTTGTCGTCGATCCGTTTAAAGTTCTGCCGTGGGTCCGTCCGGCGAAATTTCAGTGTGGAGTTCGTCGGTGTGGGAGGCTTCGGTAAAGGACGTAACAGGGAGTTGGCACGAAGAAGAAGAAGACGTTGAAAGGCTGAGAGAGAGTAAAAGAAAATCACGAAAATAGGCCTGGTGCAGACGTTCGTGGAAAGAGGATGGGAAGATGGGCTTGAGGTTTTGTTTCAGTAGATTTAGGTTTAGTTTAAGTTGGGCGGACTTGGGCTGGGCTTAATTTGTGAATTTTTGGGCTGGGTTTAAATTTTCATGAAGTGGGTCTTTGAGAGTCCATTACTAAAATGGAGGTCTGTTTTAATAGAGCCCAATTCATGTTCCCGGTCCAAGCCCGCAAAGCCCATAGCAACCCATGTTCTCACCGGACCTTGGGGCCCAGCCCGAGTCCCTATTTTCGGAATTAATTTTGTAAAAAAATTTAAGAGAAAACTTATTTTTTTCTAAAAATTAGGAAAAAGCTTAAAAGTTAGTTTTTTAGTAAATACTCTTAAAATGTGTTAAGGTCCTTGATAAGAAAATTGTGCTCAAGAATTGAATAAATCCTTACAGCTTTACCATAAGATTCTAATTGTCCTTAAAAATAAATGCCCTTGATTACGCACTTTCAATGTTGATTATGGACTCCCTTTAGCTTAGTTAGAGATTGCATGCTCCTCATTTGGTAATATTAGATCTTTGTGTTCCTATGCAATTTATTTAATGCTTTCCTTGATTGTTGATTGTTATTTTAATGATTGCACACCCACATAATTATCTCATATGTTAGTGGATAGGTTTAAAATCAATCCAAGCTGCCTGACAAATTTTTTTTTTTTTTTGTGAAATGAAATAGATTAGATACCAAAATGGCATTTGATGAATTAGTGTAATTAAGTTCCCAACCCTAAATTCTCTGGTTACGTAGGAAGTAAAGCATACTCATATGTTTTACTTGATTTTTAGTCGACCCCAATAGGCTAGTAGCAACTCCTCATTGAAAAATTCTCATAGCATCAATTTGAATAACCAATGTGATGCAATGTATGAGTTTAGGAGAGCTCACATCTAAAACTAGGGTCGTAGGCCTATCTTTTAGACAATACCCCTAAACCTAATTTCTTTACTACCGAAGGGTAGGTCATGACACCTACTTCATAATCATCTTTCATCTCTGAATGTGTGGAATTAGAGATGTCATGCATTTTTAAATGAGACAATCAGCCGATTTACCACTATGAACATAACAGTGGAAAGTTTGGAAAATATATTCATATTTTTTCAGAGATACAGACGCGCTTTCGAATAATTGTAATTAGCACTTACCATATTTTTTTTCTCAAGCTAATGGGTACCATTATATATAATTGAAGAGATTGAAATGGATTTTCCATATAATACAACCAAGTTCATTTTAATTGACGCATCCAATGACATTTTAACTGCACATGTTTAATCTTTTTATAGTAATATTATTACTGATTACATTTTTCATATTCCCCTTTCTAAAAATTGGTTTGTTGTGCGAGCATCTCCACACGCGATGATACCTTAGTTGCTTTCTATATCGTCATTAAATATTCAGCAATGATTAGTCAAATTTTTAAGCGGAAAATCTCTTGGTCAAAGTATCCTAAATTATCTCTTGCACGTATTCCAAAACATTTGGACATGCATTATGCAAATTGATGTATCAACTATAGGTCCATTCAGCGCCATATAATACTATGAAAAAAAATGATAATGCATTTTGCAGTGTAACGTTTTTCAATTTTGACAAAAATAAAATTGGATAATGAAAAGATAAATAACGGCACCTGAAGACTATTATCGTACGTCCTAACCTCCAAAAAAATATGGAAGTGTATGGTGCAAATTAACGGCAACATAAATTTTATAGAATTTGAGGTTGCCTTTCATGAAAATAAAAAGAAAAATAAGGAGTAGGTGCTTCTTGCTGCTTGGGCATTGCAACACATTACGGGAAAAGAAAGAGGGCCACATGATGATTTCTCAGTCAGATATAGACCGACGCAATTGAAATATTATTCTCACGGACCAATCAATCACTATCCAGTACAATAATCTCATCTCTTTCCCGCAGTAAGATTGCTCTATGAAAGAACTGAAAAATCTTGACAATAACGTCATTTTATTGAACAAAAGATGTTGTTGCCTGCTTCAAAATCATCTTCCATCTCCGAATGTGTGGCATTGGAAGCGTCATATAAGCTCAACTGAGACTACAAGGAAGAGCAATGAGTAAATAACTTGGAGTGCCGCCATTTTCATTCTTTGTTGATGGCTGCTTGAATGTGCTCAAGACTCCTCCCTTTCATTTCAAGAACACCATCCCCGCGGCGTTGATCGCTGCATAAAGAAGGAAGGTACCTGTGAAGCAAAGCCAGCAGAGTTATTGTCTTTTGACAAGTTTTTCGGATGCATATCAACATTTTTCTCATGGGAAGAATGCTCTATTATATACTACCTGTCTATTAATCATTTTGTAGAAAACGCACTTTTCTTTTCTAAATGACACTTCGAACAAATTTCGTGAAATTATAAATGTAGGTAGAAGTTGATGTAAACATGTTGATTGCAATAAATGGACCGAATATGCATTCGAGAGCGTGAAGAACGGAGTGATAAACACCTATACCTCCAAATAGGATTGAAGAGTTCAGGAAAAGCTAAGTCTTGAGTCTGAAGTTTGGTTGAATCCATGCAAAAACTCACGTTCCAATGTGACAAAATATTTATCGAGCTCAATTTGGTTAACTCATAAATTTCATGGTAAAATTTGATGAAAACTAACGAAGGGTAAATGTGTTATGTGTGTACCAGTTTGCGTTTTTGGTGATTCAAAAACTAATTTTCAGTAAATTTGTCACATATATACTAGTTTGTGATTTTTCATTGTATTAACCCTATGGATTTTCATGTGAACTTGCCACGTTAACTATCTATATCATTCAACTCAATAATTTAATGATAAAATTTCACGGAAGCTAACATAGGGTAAATGTGTCACGTGTGTATATGACCCAAAATTTAGTTAGGGATAAATTTGTCACGGTGTATAAGTTTGGGGTTTTTTCATGATATTAACTCCATAACCCATCCCGTGGTGAGCGAGTTGGTTAGGGCACACACTAGCCACACGAAAGGCCGGGGTTCGATTCCCCAACTTGTCACGTTGCGCAACTTAAGTGAGGCGCCCTGGGTGGTGGGTCCCCGTCCTAGTGCTCCCCCGAGTTTACGTTGCCGGCTGCCAGCTGTACGGTGATTCGTGGGTTGCCAAAAAAAAAACTCGGGACAAGGACCCCTAGAGTGCCAAAAGTTGGCACAAAATGACACTTAAGTGCCAAAAGTTACGAAAGGTACATTTAAGTGCCAACATCGGAGCAAAATGGATCACTTGAGTGCCAATCCGGCCAAAATCCGGCCAAAATGCCGACGTGGCATTTTTCCGACGAACCGAGCCCAAAACGACGCCGTTTTGCATGCCGACATGGCCAAAATATGATAAAAAAATAATATAAAAATTAAATAAATTAAATTTAAAATTATATTTAGTTAAAATATTAAAAAATAATAATTTTAATAGCTAAAATATTTTAAAAAAATATTAAATTTAAAATTACATTTAGTTAAAATATTAAAAAAACTAATTTTAAAATTAAATTTAGTTAAAATATTAAAAAATAATAATTTTAAAATTAAATTTAGTTAAAATATTAATAATTAATAATTTCAAAATTAAAAGATTTCAAAAAATTAAAAAATAATAATTTTAAAATTAGATTTAGTTAAAAAATTTAAAAAAATATGAATTTTAAAATTAAATTTAGTTAAAATATTAAAAAATAATAATTTAAAAAAATTTTAAAAATAATTAAAAATAATTAAAAATAATTAAAAAATTTAAAAATAATTTTAAAATTAGATTTAGTTAAAATATTAAAAAAATAATTTTAAAATTAAATTTAGTTAAAATATTAAAACATAATAATTTAAAATTTAAAAATTTAAAAAAATTAAAATAAAATTATCAAAAATTTATAAATTAATAAAAAGGGGGGGCGGTGGCTGAGGGCAGCCTCAGCCACCGCCCCCTTTTTTAAATTTTTAATTTTAAAATTATTATTTTTTAATATTTTAATTAAATTTATTTTTTAAATTATTTTTTAAATTTTTAACTAAATCTAATTTTATAATTTTTTTTTTTTTTTTTTTTTTTAATTTTAAAATTATTAATTTTATATATTTTAACTAAATTTAATTTTAAAATTATTATTATTTTAATTTTTTAACTAATCTATTTTTTTAATTTTTTTTTAAAAAAATATATTTTTATTTTTAGAATTATTATTTTTAATATTTTAAGTAAATGTAATTTTAAAATTATTATTTTTTAAATATTTTAACTAAATCTAATTTTTAAATTATTATTTTTAAATATTTTAATTAAATTTAAATTTAAAATTGTTTTTTAAATATTTTAACTAAATGTAATTTTAAAATTATTATTTTTAATATTTTAACTATTAAAATTATTATTTTTTAATATTTTAACTAAATCTAATTTTAAATTTAATTTATTTAATTTTTATATTATTATTTTACCATGTCAACCCAAAGCGCCGTTTTTGCATTATTTGCCACGTCATGCAAAACGGCAGGCGTCGTTTTGGGTTCACTTCTCACCCGGAATTTCGTCGGAAAAATGCCACGTCAGCCTTTTCGCCGGACTTTGGCCGAAGTGGCACTTAAGTGATCCGTTTTTCTTCGAATGTGATACTTAAGTGTACCTTTCGTAACTTTTGGCACTTAAGTGTCCCTTTGTGCCAACTTTTGGCACTTGAAGCGTTCTTATCCCAAAAAAACTCCATATTAAAAAGAAGAATTCATTTTCCCAAACTCCTTTTCCATGTGCACACTCACACAGAATGGAGGACCATTCTCATGTGGAATTTCATGACCACTAAAGAGATTAGGTTTGTTAATTTTTTGCATTTTCTACTTTTTTAGAATATTTTTTTATTTTTGCTTTATTTTGATAATAATAAAAATTAAAATTTATACTTCTCCATTTGCGATCTCTGAACGAAGTGGAGATCACGCGTTCCTTATCAACATTGGTGTCTCGAGGGATGTTTGCTTAGTAGAAAAACTCTTGTGCAAGGAACAACAGTGAGGAATGTAATGCTTGTTCTATATAATGTAAGGTACCATCTCATGTCATATCATCGAGTGAACGCACAAGTTCTTACGGCATTTAGGGATTGAGCTTTTGTAATACATCATATGCTCTAACATAACATCACGTGTTCAATTTCCATTCATCGTAAAGGCAAAATTGTCAGCCTACTCTGTCTTTACTCTTTGACAAGTGCTGATCGCTCATCGGTTAGGCTTGGACCCATCCCGTGACATGAGGTCCAAGTCGGAGATAGCTTGAGCAGGTAGCTATCTTCAACGTAGGTGATCAAATAGAGGTCAAAGGGTGGGGATGAGAGGTTTTGATGGAAATGAGAGATTTGTTGCTCAAAATGCAAACATTGACACGAATAAAAAATTACCTTATTATACCAAGAGGATTCACATGAAACAAAAATTGAATGAATGCCATACAACATTCATCGTCATTTATAAAATATGGACATAACTCGATCGATAAAAAAACTAGTGCCATAAGAAAAATATGTAAAAGTTTTACAAATTACATTTTAAATGATGATACATGTTGATAGTATTATTTATAATTTTGCATCTCATTATAAGGGAACAATCACAAAAACATGATTTCGTAAACTCATGGTCATGCTAAAATTGGTAACCACTAGAAACTATCGGAGTACTTGACGAAGATGAGACTGTTTCAAGTTCTATCTCAGCGTCAGCATCATCAACCGGTGCCTCCATTGGATACAAAAGTGGTTTTGGAGGTGGTTGTAGTCTATCCATATCTCCTTCAAGCATATCTAGGACTTTCCTCATCGACGGCCGATCATTAGGGCTCAATTGTATACACCACAATGCAACGATTATCATCTTCCTCGTTGTTTCTCTTTCCTCTTCTATGATTCAAGTTCCTTTTCTTTACCGAGTTGATCATAAACCCACAAAGGAAAGTAAATTTGACTCGAACGCTTTGCATGTGCATTTAGATTTCTCCTTCTACCAGCCATTTCCATTAATAACATCCCAAAACTATAAACATCGGTTTTGTAAGAAATGCCACCAATGTCTTTATAGAATAGCTCAGGAGCCATATAACCCAAGGTTCCTCTTGCTGCAGTCAGCGATACTATATTGCGATCGGTGGGATAAAGTCTTGCAAGTCCAAAGTCAGAAACTTTCGGAGTGAAACTTCGGTCTAGGAGAATGTTGTGAGGCTTGATGTCAAAATGTAGAATTTGCATATCACATCCCCGATGTAGATACTCTATCCCTCTAGCTATGCCAAGAGAGATCTCATACATTTTCTTAGAATTAAGAGGATCATCACCATCCTTATAGGAAATGTGTTTATCCAAAGATCCATTCGGCATGAAATCATAGACAAGAGCTTGTTTGGAGTAATCGAAGCAAAAACCAACAAGTTGCACCACATTAATGTGGTGGATCCTTCCAATTGTGGCCACTTTGCTTATAAAATCCTGGCCATTACATTTTGATTTGTTCAAAATCTTAACTGCGACTTCATTGCCACTTCTAAGTATTCCTCTATATACAGAACCATATCCCCCTTCACCTAACTTGCATTTGAAATTTTTTGTGATCTTCTTTATATCCAAGTAAGAGTACCTTATGGGCAAAAATTTGTTGTGAGCTAGTAGGAATTCTTCGATATTTGCGGCGGCCGCCTGATGCCTTCTAATCCACTTCAAGATTAGAAGTATCAACACACACGGAGCTCTAAGTATGAATTTTGCTGCTAGGAAGTGTACTACAGAGAAATTTGGCCATTGATTAGCATAGTGTCAAAAAAAAAATTTACACACACAATTTTTGTTTGTCAAAGTGCTGAATGAGAGCTTCATAGGTGTGAAGAGAAAAAGGACTTATCATACCCAAGAAAAAGAAGAGATTCAATACTGCAACAGGCACAAGATTGAGCGCAAAAAGGCGCATGCCATCAGCTGTAGATAGTAAGAGAATTTGTGAGAAATTACTAAAAATGGTTAATTAGAATTAAAGACCAATTAGTGAAGAAGCAATTCACGCTAAGATATACCCCTAGTGAAGGATAAATTCATGCAATCACTGCAAAGTGCAAAGCCACACTTTTGTTCATTGAAATTTGCAAGTGGAGAAGTCTAGAATAAAAAAAAGAGTGAACGAGTTTCACTTTTCTAGATAGCACCCAGATCTGACGTTATCCTATTCACTCATGAAATCCATGTTAATGTTGCATGATCTTTTCTTTTGAAGAAACACGTTTTTGCTTTTGTTCTCCTAAATGTACCAAATGTTCACAAGTTCCCCATAACATTAACAGCGATTGAAGGGACATGAGATATTATTAAATCGAACAATTTTCCCCAAAAAAAGACCTAATTCCCTGAAAACCCCTCTAGTTCTAGTCCAATTTCAGCTTGAACTTTTTTGTCTTAGAAAAAACCCTAAACTTTAGGTACAATCCCAAATTTACCTCAAATTTTGTTTTGTTTTAAAAAATCACCAACTTTTAATATATTCCCAAACCTACCCCCACAGTCGAGTCCCAACTTGATGTGGCATTTCCACATCAATAACAAATCCACTTCAGTAAGGTGACATGGAAAATTACTTTCAAATGAAGCTATTCTAAGATGTGAAAATTAGGGACGGCTAACGGCGATTTTTGAATAGAGAGCTAATGGGTAGATTGGGATTAGAGTAAAAATTGGTTTTTTTTTCTTTTAGACAAAATAAGTTCGAGGTAGATTTGGGATAAGGCCTAAAGATTGAGGTTTTTTCCGGACAAAGAAAAGATTGAGGCAAATTTGGACTAGACCTAAGTTTAGGTTTTTCTGATAAAAAAAAGTTCAAAACATAATCGGGACTAAATTTAAAGTTGGGTTTTTTTTTAGTGAATAAGGCCCAAAAAAAAAATACAGAAATAGTGTCACTTCCAGAAAAGCTCCATAGTTGTAAAATAAAGGAGCAATGCACGCCCAATCTACTAAAACAATTTCTAAACTTTTTCACTAAACGAATGTGGCAATTTTTTTTAAATTGGGTATTAAAGAAAAGTGATGACTCAATAAATTGAACCAAACGTATTGCAATATCCAATTGAAACATGCCACATCACCAAGTAAATTTTGAAAAGATCCTTCAGTAGAGTTAACATTTAAGAAAATGATGAAGATGAAGAAGAAGAAACAAAGTAAGAGAGTAAAGAAGGAAAAGCTTTAGGGAAAGTCAGCTTACAGGAGTCATATGGGTTGCACCACGCCATTCGGTATCTGAAACTTATCGCGCAAATCTGGAATATTTCCGACGAATCAGATTCAGAATATAAGAGATTGAATCCTTCAGCCATCATGTTGTGGAGGTCCGTATACGGTGGGCTCACACGTTTATACCGATCCACTTCCTGGCTCGATAAGAGAGTGATCATGGTTATGTTGCAAGAATCCTCGATGTCCCGTATTAGTAGATCAGACCCATACAATGCGTATGAGTATGCCTTCATTTGGGAAAAATTAGGGGGTGTATCAAAAAGGGATGCTTCCTCAATACATGATTCAGTATTGATATACAAAGCAGAAGCAACGGGCTGTGAGCACTTCATGAAGACCACCGGATCAGCTAAGGGCGAAAGACCACCACGGTATGGATTATGAGCACTAAAGTTGGACCTCGCCAATGATTGACGAGGGAGGGATGAGCAATTACCTTTTTGCAATCCATCGTCAACCACCGTGATTATACACAAAAAAGCATCTAAATCATCTAAATTAGAATAGTTAATCGACTTCACATAATATCGACCGGCATATAGATATAGAAAAGTACGATTATTTTCACAAACTAGCTCATACTCAGAGTGGGCGCAGTGTTTTGGGTCGCTTTTCAATCGAAAGGGATAGTGTATATCACGGATCTCACCGCAAGATGAAGCGCCACACAAGTGATTCTTCTTCGCACCGCAACTCATCCTCGGTAACAGCAGGACATGCAATATGAAAAGCAAAACACGGAACATGCTCGTGGAGCTCAAAGACTTAATGGTCTCTCTATCGTTTGATCTGATGCAATGGAAGTTTTTGCTAATTGGCAATGTGAAGGAGGCCCAGTCATATGAATGAAAAGAGTCAGGAGTCGTCGGTGATGCAAATTTCCAAGTCAACCAATAAAACAAAGTCTAGCGAAGATTGCAGCCCTTGCATTTATGGTGACAAAACACAAAGTTGGAATTAGTTATGCATAGCTTTCACATTGATTAAAAAAAAAATGCTCCTAAAGCTATATACTACGCAATTTAATTCTAATATTTTTTTGGGGAAAAATTAATCCATAATTTTTATGCAATAAATAAATGATTGGATCGTCAAAATTTAGGTGTCAACAAGTGTCCATTCATTAAATTATGATGATGAAAAGGAAAAAGATGTCGTATTTCATCATCTAAGCTTTTTATTTTTGACCAAAAAAAAAAACAGAAATTGGTAACAAAAATAGACTATGAACAAGAATATAACTTGTATAATGTCGCTTTTGGCAAAAGTAAAAGAAAAATAAGAAATAAGTGCTTCTTGGATGGTGTAACACGTTATGAAAGAAAGAAAGCAATACGATAATTTCTAGTGGCGTACCGACACGCCTTGACAAGAACCTCACTAGCTTCGTCATCACGCAAAGAGTATAGATGCGGATTTCCAAGTCAGCCATCAACACAAAGTCTAGCGAAGAAAAAGTGGGTCTCATGTGGAAATTGCAGCCCTTGCAGTCAAGGTGACAAGACATGGTGTTGGAATTATTTATGCATAGCTTTCACATTGATTTTTTTTATTATTATTGGAACTTTCACGTTGATTAAAAAAGAAACTTCTCTGCAGTTTCCACATTGACTTTTCTTAGTACCAAAAAAAAAAGAATCGATTCATTCAGCGCCATATTTTACTATAAAAAATGATAATGTATTTTGCAGTTAAGATTTTTCATTTTTGACAAAAATGAAGTTTGTAACTGAAAAGATTAATAACAGCACCAAAGACTATCGTTGCACATTACAAGAAAAGAATAAAGGCCATACAATAATTTCTCAACCAACAATAGATGGACGCGAGCCTCGATTTGAAAGTCACTTGCTTCGTCATTGCCCAACGCGCACGAAGACTATAGGTGTAATGTTCGCATTCACAAAAATAAAGCAATACACGCTTTTTCACTAGCAATTGAAATATTATTCTCATAGATCAATCAATCACTCTCCTATAAAATAACCCTATATCTTTCCTGCAATAAAACCACTCTACGAATGAACTAATAGATCTCAACAATAACGTCGTTTTATGAAGGATGCTGTTGCCTGCTTCATAATCATTTTCCATCTTCGAATGTGTGGTATTGCGAGTGCCATGTGAGCTCAAATGGGACTACATGGAAGAGTGCAGGCATTTTTCATTCTCTGTTGATAGCTGCTTGAATCTGCTCAAGACTCCTCCCTTTCGTTTCAGGGACCACCGTGATCACGAACACCATCCCTGCGGCGTTAATCACCGCATAAAGAAGGAAGGTACCTGTGAAGCAAGCCGGCAGAGTTATTTGCTTTCGACAAGTTTTGTGGAAGCATATTTTGACATTTTTCTCATGGGAAGAATGCTTTGATATATACTGCCTGTCTATTAATCATTCTGCAGAAAGACCCATTTCACTTATTTTCTTTTCTAAATGACATGTTGACTCAATTTTCGTGATATTCGAATCTAGGTAGAAGTTGCTGTAAACACATTGATTGAAATAAATGGACTGAATATGCATTCGAGACCATGCAGAACAGAGTGGCAGACACCTCCAGCTCCAAATAGGATCGAAGTTTTCAGGAAAAGCTAAGTCTCAAGTCTATAGTTTGATTGAATTCGCGCAACAACTCATGTTCCAATATGACATGTTTATCGAGCTCCTGCCAGAGCAACAGTTCAAAGAGCGTTTTCAGCAGAGTCGTACCATAGGAGCTCCAGCTCATTAAGTAGTTGAAAGTGTAGGAAACTGCCCAAGCGCTGAACCAGTTTACTAGTGTTGCAAACCCTCCAGCTACTCCTTTGATATTGATGGGGAAAATCTGAACACCAGCAACACATTACATGATCGGAAAAAAAAATTGAAACACTCGTAACAACACCAGTTACGGAAACGGCCCTTTAATTTGATAAGCATGAAACTTCGGGGGATGTTTAGGATTACCTCGGACATCACGACCCAAGGAACGGCGCCCATTCCAGCGGAAAATGCTGCTATGTATAGCTGAGCATTGGAAAAAACAGAACAGAAAAATTAATAGTGGAGAGTTGTTGTGGCGGCCAACCAGATAGAGCCAGAAAGAGATCAAGGAAGGTGAGATTATTACCAGAATGCCAGTGACGGCAAGTATCGGGACAGCATCAGCTGCCAGATCATGAACCTGGCTCAGAAGATTCTCAAAAACTTACTGGTTGACAAGCATTGCAAAGCAGAAGGAAGATACTAGACTGATAGTATTTACCTTTAGAAAGAATGAAAGGGCAGTTACTATGCATCCTAGGACCAATCCTGTCCCCGAGATCTGCGATTGAGAGAGAGAGAGAGAGAGAAGGTTATGGTTCAAGTTGCAGAACTTCATGAAGGGGCAGAACCAGAAAAGCTTTGTTACTATAGAGATGATTTCTTAGCTTTCATCTATTTTACCAAGAGAAGGGGCTTTCTTCCAGCTCTATCGACCAGTGCAGCGCCAATAGCTGTGACAATAACCTGCAAAAATTTACTCTTTAAGCGTGACGTGTATAAAAATAGATCCCCAACAAAAAGGAAAGGGCGAGAATTACAGACCTGGAGGATTGCGTAAGTTATGGTTCCAACGCTGGAGGAGAAACCTGAGGAGATTGTACAAATGCGATTATAAAGGCGAGACTAATACCTTGCTTGTGAGATTCAACACTAAATTATGTGAACAGCTCATTCAGTGATAATTAAGTAGACCAAAAGCATTCGACATTGTGAATTTTACTAACCCATTTGAATATTAACTGGATTTTATAAATTGGAACCCTTGCTTTGCTTTTTATTTGGTTATCCGTTCTGGAATCATAAAATGCAATGCATAGTTTCATTATTGTGGTGCCCAAGAGCTTCTTGCTATGAACTTCATACCTGCTTCCTCGAAAATATTGCTTGTATAGAAACAGACACCGTTTATCCCTCCGAACTGCTGGACGACCATCAATCCAACACCAATCTGGCCAAAATTTAACAAATTTGTCAGCAAAAAGAACAACAATGGGAAATATCACCAAAAGTACAACTACTGCATACTCCCGATCCACAGGGCATTCCAAGAAAGCAACGAAGGAGGGACTTTATTGGATACATAGCAGTAAATACAGAGAGAAGATTACGATGACAGAGCTCAGATATCTTCTCCTAAATAAATCGAGAATGCTGGCTTTTGGGAGCAGTTGAAGAGTTTCGATGTAGTCCTGTCAAGAAAAACAAATTCAATCATTCCGTCAGCTATTCGTACTTATAAAGTTGAGGCACTAAGATGAAACGAGTATAGACTTAAAGCCTTTTACTTGTATTTCAGCAGCCTCTTCAGAAATATCCGCATCCTTTCCCCGGAGTTTCTGCAGCGCGGCTTCAAACTCCTTTTCGCGGCCTGTTTTCGCCTGCATTTGGCAGAATCCTAAAATTCATTCCAACACTACAAATCCCTCTCTTCCAACAATTCAGATAAGAAGAGTCTGGTGTTCATCTTGATTTGTTACCAGCCATCTAGGAGACTCTGGAATGAAAAACAGGCCGAACAGTAGGACTGCACAGGGGATTAGACCTGCATAAACCGCAGATGTTCAAGGTGGTTTCAGACTTGGACTTTTCAATACAACATTGGCACTAAACTTGAATTATGCTACTTTTTCTGTTTTACCAATTAATGCCAAAACCCTCCAAGCTAATACTGTCCCAATTATGAAGGAAACGGACACTCCAGCAACGATCATAAGCTGTTGAGAGAAGAGAACATGTTAGGCCTAGTAGGTTCTGTAGGATGTACACCATCTTGCACTTGCAAGAGGGCAAAATTTGCTACAAGCTAAGGCCTTTTGCCAATAGCTTCATGCTTGCAATTTTAACCGAGAATGTTCATACAAAATCTTTGCCTGATTGACAGCAGTCAAAGCTCCACGGAGATTTTTGGGTGTAATTTCAGCTATAAATATTGGTACCTGGACATAAATTAGAAAAAGATTAACCAATCTAAACCGAAGAGAGAGCTTCATGCTGTCACTGTGAATCGAATCCAGCATGTTGTCGTAGAACAACTTGCTACATCAAATTTGTGTGGTACGAAGTGAGGAATTACCACATAGGAAAAGACTCCCATTCCATATCCCGTGGCCAATCTTCCAATATCCAGAGCAAGTGCTCCCTAATTTACTCAAAATTAAACAGAACAGAGAGTTGATGAGACTTGAAGTTCTTATGCGACTAATCGATCTTCATGTATGATAAGGCTTGTAAATAGGATATGGACACACCTCAGCAAAGTAAATAGCAAGCCATCCTGCTACACAAAGAGCGCTCGCTATTCTCATTGTCTGCATTTTGAGGGAAATGTTTATGTTGTCAGGTCCTCCGTCCATGATACGACTAAATCCCAAAGCTAAAACTCAAAAAAAGTCTTGAGCAACACTGTTCTGTTTTACATTGTGAAAGACGCACTCGTTTGCTGCTTACCCATTTACGGCCAACAAAATCAGCGATTGGTCCTCCGGTAATTGCACCAATCATTGCACCGAATGTCAGTATGGATCCAAAGACTGAATACTGTTGAAAGACACGTAAAGAGTAACTGCAAATCAGCTTGAGTTCAGTGAGAGCAAGAACTTCAGTTACCATCTAGCTAACGATGCTATAAGTCACCGAATGTCCGAGAATCTCAGTGGAAAGCTATTCTGAACATATTCTGAACAAACCTATCACTTCGATCAGAAACCTGAATGATATGCAGTTGCAATTTTCAGCTGACGATACCCAATCTAAATCTCCCCATTTTTTGGTTTTCTTGTCCTGAGGTGTCCAACAATGGAACTCAATGCAAAAATTAGGTATACATTTCACTCGTTACAATGCAGAAAGAATAAGATGTCTAGAGAAAGAAGTATCTCTACCTCAAAGCCAACATCCTTATTTTTGAGAGAGTCTGGTTTATAAAGTTTTTGATCATATAACTCGTCCATATTATGGACCCGGAATATGAGCAGATCGTTACTTTGATTTTCTTGTATATGGGCGCCTTCAGTGATAAGTCCGATATTGAATCGAAGCAATGAACAAAGACAACGCAACATGTGCTTCTTAACACTCGCAGGTAAATTCAACATACCTCAGCTGTAGAGAGACTAAGTTCCTCCACTATAGCATCCTGAGTTGGTGATGAATAACCTGCCTGAAAATCCAATGAAACAATTTCTCATTAGATTCAATTAATCACATCCTTTTCATTTTAACCATTACTATTGGACCTGGACTTTTCAGAAAGAAATTGCATTTCCTACTTACGCAGGTCCCGAATTCATAGGAACCACAAACCGCAACGAATGTGGTGAAATAGACCATCCACGGACGACCCTTATCGGTTCCTTCATCTTTGCCAGCTCGGTCCTTCTCTTGCAGCACGAGGAGCCGCTCTCTTACTCCTTCTCTGTCCCCAGTTTCTTGATTTTCAATGTCCTCGTTAATCGCCATGCTAGCTCGCCTTACAAAAATGCTCCTTCGTTCTCTATCTGACTACGACAAGAAACTAGCAAATCTATAAGCTCCAGAGAAGATAAGTTCTCTTTCCAACGTGGCTAGTCTGCTTGCTTTATATGGATGACTCGAAATGAGAAACCCCAAGTGCTAAAACGGAAACCCTATCTCCGACTGGTTTATACTCGCGGTTTCTAGGAATTCCTCGCGGACCTCAGTCTTGCAAACTGGCAAGCAACTCTTTGCTTTTCTGACTCGCCTCCGTTAATGGTATTGGAATCACTAATGGAACAGAGTCTCCGAATACAGCAGGATCACAGATGTAAAGGGCTGCATCGCTCTTTATGGGCAAGGAATAAGTAAAAACATGGAACTGGATTTTCTCAATGACACGGCTCTGGATAAAGACAAAGTAAAAACCACGGACAAAGTTCTATCTTTTTCAGCCAACCACCGGCTAGGAAAACCCGAGTGTTTTTCTAACCTGGAAAGTAATTAAGTTCTATCCATTTTTCCATGGAGGCATTGTTATCTTCAACTTTAACCCACGTTTATCGTGTAAGAAAGATAAGATCTCAATCAATAGTTTCTTATCTCTTTGGTGCAATAAGAAACTATCAAGAAAAAGAACTGTTCTGCTAGAACATTATTTTTCCTTTGGAAAAAATTCTTGACCAAAACCCTTTTTTTTCCAATTGGACGATGAGCACAAGATAAATTCGGCCGGACCTTCTTCTGGGGACACATTATCTTCCTTTTCTATTTTTTAAAAGAACCACTACATATGCGAACAAAAAGCATGCATATAGCCTCCTTTGTGGTCAGTGACGCTTTTGATGTCTGCTCATATGGTAAGACTAGATAGCAGGAATTTCAAAAAGGGATGCTTTTCATCTTTCCATAGTGGCCGGAAATTGGCAATTTATAGAGGCAAGAGGTGGACAGAATTACTTTCTACTAAGGACGTCATGTACTGCCGAGGCCCATGAATCTAAAGTATTCACCCACCATGAAGCCAGCCGACGGGAAAGAATTCACAGGCACAACGGAATGGACCATAAAGTTGCAGAGCACATTAGCCAAAAATATCCGACCACCATTCTCCAAATACTTTATTGGTCCACATTTGCTGCATCTCCGTCTTCTTTCACTTCACGATTCAGAGTAGGCCAACAAAATCCAGCAAGAATATATAGCTGCGGCCTGCTCGAGAAAAAGAAAATGTCAAAAATATATCTTACTTTTTGTTAAAATATGTCTCGAGTTTAATCCCGAACCGAATTACTGAGTTTTGAAATATAAAATAAAAGTTTTCTTCAATTGCTTGCGGAATCCGAACGATGAAGTCCACGCGCGTGAAGAAGACAAATAGAACGTGGTGGGCCCAAGTCAGGGCACACGTATAGAAATAATTGAAGGTCTTCTTTTCCTTTTAGGAAGATGCCGCCCAAGGGAGAAGCCTCTGCACGTGAAGTGAGCCGAATTAAGGAATTGGTGGGCCCAGGTCAACTATTTGACCTTGGGCACACGAATTTCCTTTTCTTTGGTGTGCGCTTGTACGAAGTCGGCGAAAAAGAAACCCTACGAAGCGGCCAAAGACCTACGTATAAAAGGAGAAGCCGCATGCCACCGAAGGATTAGTAGTTGATTGAAGCGCCGGTCTTATTTTGAGTGCCATGGTTTTATCTGTTTGTGAGAGACGTCCGTACGTGCTGGGTGCTTGGCTTTGGGTCTTCGTGTTGTTCTTGCTGCGAAGCTTATTCGTGATTTACATCCAAGAAAAATTGGTGTATTGAGTGTAATTGGGGTTTGGGAAACACCGAGATTGTTTGAGTGACTTGAGTGTGTCTTCTCCTCAGTATCGCTTGATCTATAGTGAAATTCGATCTTTGCTCTCCCCCGTGGACGTAGGTCTTTACGACGAACCACGTAAATCTGGTGTCCGATTTATTTTTCTTCTTCCGTCTATATTATTGTTCGATTGCTCGCCCCATCGCAACACTCTTGATCTAATAGCCACTCACATATTTTCGTTTTGATAAATATCATTCACATACTTCCAAGAAAAATCCTACATTGAGAACATTAATTTGCCCCTCCATGTAAACTCATTTTAGCATCTTCCTTACGGTTTGAGTAGACTGCAAAAGTGATTTTTGAATGGTAGAATTCGTGTAGATATTTTTCATGTTCAAAAGAAGAGGTAAGTGATCACAGGATGAGAAATAAGGTGTATTTCGTAATACTTTTCTCAAAAAACTTAGACAAAACAAATATGCTAATCTTATAAGTACATAGTGAGATTTGAATTTCAAATGTATTAGAAGAAAAAAGGCAGTATAAATGTCATAACTTTTGTACAACAACCACTTAAATACCATAACTTTTTATTCAATCATTTAAATATCATAGTCGATCACTTAAGCGCTGTAATTTTTCATTAATAAGGAAATCCGATGTGACATGGCACTTATGGTAAACATTATTTAAAAATTACAACACTCAAATGATCAATTAAAAGTTATGGCACTCAAGTAAAGATTTTTTTTTTTTTTTTAAAGTCATGACACTCAAGTAATCGAAAAACAATGTTATGGCACTTAGGTGAGCACCGCACGATAGTTATGATACTTGTGATGTCCTTATCTCAATATCTTAGTATCCTTCTTCCATTCATGACACCAAATCCCATAAAATATAATAAAAAGCACACGGGAAAAAAATAATTTTAGCTAATGTTACGTAATTGTAAGCGTCTAATTAAGTAGAGATTAATCAGGCTGATTCAGGTTTTAGAGGCTGCCGGTCATTTTTGCTTAACCCCTACTAAACAAAGCTATGAACAACGAGCGATTGTTTTAAGCTAGTGGCTCCGTTTAAGCATCCAATAAAAATCAGCAAGATTATTTAGCACAACCCTTCTAATATAAGAAGTTTTAGGAACTCTTATCATCACCTTGAAGAAGGGTAGCTAGGCAAGCGTGATTAAAACACCCAGTTCAAAGACAAAGCAGCCTTCCCTAATTTAAAGGGAAGATAGGTGGACGCAATACAACCCCAAAGGCATGGACTAAAATAAGCCATTTGCGGGTCCCTCTTCTGATAAGGTCAATCCACTTGTTGGAATGGAATGAATTTGATTGATAGAGAAGGTCTAGATTGCCTGAGGGAGCGGATATATCCTAATTGCAGAAAATAATATATTAATTGTAATAGAGCATATGCCACTTTCATTGTGCATGATTGCATCTAATCTAAGAGATGTGGACTCCGTTCTTTCTTTCTTTTCTTTTTTTTTATTTCCCCTCCAATCTTCCAATTTGTGTAGAAAAATATGATCCTATCAGCAAGAGGAACTTGAAAAATCGTTCTGCCGGCCTCGCACTAATGAAACAAAAATAATAAAGAGTGAAAAGTGACAGATTATTACCAAAATGAAATTGACAAAAAAAAAACTAAGAGCTTAGGTGAGGTGAGCTGGGAAGGAAATTTATGTATGAACCATATTGTAAAATAACCTTAGTCTAAATTCTCGATATTTCTTTTGCTATACGATATGAAATGAAAATCTCTATTTGGACAAGAAGTTTTTCTTTTCTTGATGACTGTGGATTATAATTATACATTTATGCATTACTATAAGTTTTCACCAACCTGTTCGATGAACATTACTTCATCCATAAGGGTACATCCAAGGATGCACAAGAATCAGATTTCGACCAAGTCCAGAGAACTAAACAAGGCCTGGTTTTCCTCTCTTTAG
The DNA here is from genome assembly GCA_014182545.1 of Eucalyptus globulus. NCBI lineage: Eukaryota > Viridiplantae > Streptophyta > Magnoliopsida > Myrtales > Myrtaceae > Eucalyptus > Eucalyptus globulus. The sequence continues at coordinate 13,873,773 of CM024724.1, read as the reverse complement.
GTAGACATCCCGATTGTGTTGACAATTTTATCCACCAAGACATGTAATTCCCTATTTTCAAGAGTACGATGCCTAAGGAAACGAACATTCGGTACTCTTCTTTCATCCTGCTCTTATATTTTACTAAACAAGACAGATTGTCATACGTATAAAGATGTATAATTAGAGAAGATCCAAGAGAATATAATATTAAAGGATTGACTTATTAAGACATGACAAATGCAACTTGAGTTCATTATTTGACCTGCACCTTTTAAATAAAAATACAAATATATTTTCGTTACTTATAAATTCCTATGTAGGCTTGATATGAAAAAAAAAAAAAAATTGTCCTGACCATTACTATTTTAATACGAAACTAGAAAAATGAAAATCACCCAACACTTTTTATGCCCAACAAAAGAAACAAAGAAAAGATTTGCATATATTTCGAGAAAGAAAATCTAAAGATTTCGATTTTGCCTGTATGGATGAAATAATTCTTTTATTTAATTTGAGAGATTTTTGTTTTTATCTTATTAATCAACATCTTTGCTAGTGAATACAACATATTATTACAATTTTCTTTTTTCTTGGACAGAAAAAAGAGCTTGGGCTCGAAACCAAAGATAGTATTACTTTTTATGTAATATAGATTATAAATTATTTATTTTAAGGAAGGGCAGGGGTGAATCACCTATAATTAATTTTTTTCCCCTAGATATCAACATAGAGTACATAAAACAACTACTTGCCCCCTCTAGACTTTTGTGGTTCTGCACAGCGTATATAAATCAAATTCAATTTGTTTATGGCAACATGGAATATTCTCTGAGCAACGAACTGTTGCTTTGACCTCACTTCCTCCTTCCTCCTCTTTCCCTCGCTTGGACGTTAGCTCCAGGACAAAACAAAGAGCGGGTCGCTGGCCGAAGGACGCAAGGACGCGAGGCTGCGCCCGACGTTCGCCCAGGAATGTCGTGCGGTACGAAGTCAGCTGGTTTCGTCCTTGAAGAAAGGGACCGAAACGAGATAAATGGGAGAGAAAGGCGGCAAAGGGAAGGGGGAGTCTCTCCGGTCTTTTTGGGTTTGTTCGGCCGAGGTAGAGAGAGAGAGAGAGAGAGAGAGAGAGAGCTAGTGAGAGTGAGAAGGTGAGCTCGAGAGAGAGAGAGAAGGAGCGAACCAGAGAAGAGAGGGAGCTCGAGGGTGGCTGCTTCTGGAAGGATGCGGCTGAAAACCAAGGAGAGGCTAGACCGCTCGAGAGGGGAGACCGAGAAGGTGGATAGCGAGGGAGAGCGAGAGAGAGAGGCGACTGTGTTCTCGAGTTCTTCGGGGGAGGCTGGAGACAGCAAGCGCAACAGAGAGAGTGAGATCCGAGAGAGTGAGCAAAGGGTGAAGCGGAGAGAGAATCGAGAGTGAGCGGAGGGATGGACTGAGAGAAAGCGAGACCCAGGGCCGAACTTCGTTCTTGGACAAGTGTTACCCGGCCATCCCCAACATAAACCGGCGATCTCCAGCCAACACCCTCGAGCACGTGGTGAGTTTTCTTTGGGTTCGATCCACTTTTATCTCAATGATCCTGAATCGGTGCAACGTCGAGGCGGCCGACCATAGCTCGTTTCGCTTCAGGCTCACCTTCTGGCCGTCGTCACTGAGCCGGGTAGGGATATTCGTGGTCAAACACTTCTCTCTGGGAACTCCGTTGCTTGGTTTCATTTAAGACGGAACTGAAACGATAGCTGGGCCTCGTTTTCCCTTGTCCACCAGCATGCTCGGTTTGAACGAGCCGTCCCTTTTGTCGAGTTTGAGTCGTCACTTGCTGCTTTCTTTTGAGTAAATGACTTGGAGTGCTGCCATTTTCATTCTCTGTTGATGGCTGCTTGAATATGCTCAAGACTCCTCCCTTTCATTTCAGGAACACACCCTTTAAATTCCCCCCTAGAGCTTCTGCATGAAAATTGATTATTCACTGGTTTAATAGCATGCGAGTAATGACTGGACTTTATCTATTTAGATATGGTGGTGGACTTTTGACTAGTTATGCACTGTTCAGAATGCCAGATTCATTTGTAGAGGTTTATAGAGGAAAATTTTGTTTACTGTTTTCTAAATTATACAACAGGTATTTATAATTTGCATTTTTAAAATGTAATTTCCTTTCAATTTCGGGAGAGAAGGATCGCATTGTTTCTTGGTGCAACTGGGCAGAAGTTTCTATCTGTGTATTGCTCGTGTGGCACGTATATTGATTTTTTGACAATCCTCCTAACAGTTTACTTGGTGACACCCAATCACATATCGTTTGGCTATATTTTGCTCCTCCTATGTTAGATCATAGGAAGACAACTCATTGAAAGGACGAGAAGACACCTTTGGTTTCCATTAAAAGTATATGTAATCACTGTGTTTATCTTCATATACGGCTTGAGCAATTTCTCCACCTTTGAGATGTGGTTGTCAGGGGTGACAGTTTTACTTGGCCTACAACTCAGAAGCTTCGCTATTGCAGAATATTTGGCAGTCTCTTGCAATCCTGATTGTGATGCAGCTCTATAGCTACGAGAGGAGACAGAGCAAGTATATCCAATCTGATGACTCCAAACTTATGAAATTTGGAGCACTTGGATTTATTCGGAGTTTCCTTATTTGACACGGTGAAAACGTAGTGTATATAGCAGTGTTCTATACATCATTGTCACCAATTAGTCTCGTTGGTTTCCTTCATCTGCTTGGTCTTGTCATATGTACCCTTTTACCTAAAGCATCTCGAATCCCATCAAAGTTATTCCTTCTTTATACAGGAATTCTGGTGATGACAAAATATCTATTTCAGATGTGGGGTACCGAGGCAGGAATGTTTCCTAGACAGAATAAGTTCAGCCAAGTTCTTGGGTTTTGAGTTATTACAGTCAGGCTTTTGGGCTCTAGAATTGGGTTTAAGGGGAAAATTGCTGGCGATATCTGCTTGTACCCTTCAATACAATGTCTTCCGCTGGTTGCAAAAAAGTACCAACTCACATTTTGAGCAAAGATTACACCGAAGAACCTTGCCCTCTGTTTGTATCAGCAGAAGAAGTGTTTAGGGATTTTTCTAATTCAAACGGGGAAAGCAAGCCACCTGCAGATTCTCCTGCAATTCCTTGTGAAGCAGAAGGCGTGAGAAACAATTTGTCTTCTTCAGCCTCTGGTTTTTCTCAAGCATCAAATAATGTACTCAAAGCTGGAGTCTCTGGGGGTGGCAGTGCAAGAAAATATTCCTTTCAATATATTTGGGGAAGCACCAGCGAAAGCCACAAATGGAACAAGAAAAGGATTATCACCATGAGAAGGGAGAGATTTGAAAGGCAGAAGACAATCTTCATAGTCTATAAAAATTTATGGATGGAGAACATGTTTAATCTCTTTGGCCTCGAAATGAACATGGTGGCCTTGCTCCTTGCCTACTTTGTTTTGTTAAATGCCATTTCAATGCTATATATTGCACTTCTCGCTGCTTGCATACTTCTAAATCGCAATGACATTCGGAAATTATGGCCAGCACTTGTCTTTTTGCTTGCTTCCATTATTGTCCTAGAATACTGTCATTTGGAAGAGCACACTATCTACCAATTCACAAACATCAAGCAAGGCTGAGTCTGTATTTCCTTTCGAATTTTATGATTCTCCTGCCAGTATGAATGCTGAAAGTCTTCATGTGATGAATTCAGCTGATCATTCATTTGACTTTTCCCATTGCGAGATCACTGAGGCTGAGAAGGATGGTGGAGGTTCTTTATATGATTCAGATAAGAAAGAGAGAGCCAGAGGTCAAGCTGAGGATAACTCTATAGTTTCTGCTGTGCAGCTTTTAGGAGATGGCGGTTAGTTCTCTTGTAACCTTCCCGAACATCAAGCCAGAAGACATGGATGCCAGGGGCACAAACAAGTAGTCTCCCCTGCACCCGATCAACGGCCAGGATCACCTGACGAAGCAGCATAAGTTCGCCAGATCGAAGCTCCGAGTCTCCATCAACCTGCCGGATAATGAAATCTCCCTCCTCCGCAACCGGCGGAACTGAGTTTCAAAGAATCGTCCGCCGCCGCCGAACCTCCGACTTCTCCTTCTCCATTGTCAGAAAAGTAGAAAGCTTGGGGTTTGGGAGAATTGTATTGCTTTCTATATTCCTTCAGTATGTAATTACAATCTATTTATAATACAAAGTGTCTAAATAACTAAGGAATAAAAATATACACAATATCCCAAAGATATACATAATATTCCCATAAAATATTCCCTCAATCAAGATCAATCGACATCGGCAACAGTATCTTCAACACTCCCCCTCAAGCTTGGCGGTCTATACACATCGAAGACGCCTAGCTTGTTTAGTAGTTACGAATGTTGCCTTTGACATAAGGCCTTTGTAAAAATGTATGCGGGTTGCTCTGCCGTTCTTATCCCTCTTGTTCTAATCACCCCACTCTGGATCTTGTCTCGGATGAAGTGACAATCAATCTCTATATGCTTTGTCCTTTCGTGGAATACTGGGTTCATTGCAAGCTTAAGTGCAGCATCATTATCACAAAATAGGACAGTGGGCTCTTTTATCTGTACACCAAGGTCTTGAAGAAGGCCTCTTATCCAGACTATCTCACAACTAGTCTTTGCCATTGCTCGGTATTCTGCCTCAGTGGATGATAAAGATACGGTTGATTGTTTCTTTGTCTTCCATGAAATTAGAGAATCCCCTAATTTTATACAGAATCCTGTGACCGATCTTCTACTCATGGGGCAAGTAGCATAATCTGTGTCACAGTATGCTGTCATCTCCATATTGTTGTCTTGAGACAGCAATATTCCCAATCCAGGACACCCTTTCAAGTATTTTATGACCTTCAATGCCGCATTCATGTGAGACTGTTTCGGAGCATGCATAAACTGACTAAGAATCTGAACTGCATAAGAAATGTCTGGCCTGGTCATGGTCAAGTAAATAAGCTTTCCAACGAGTCTTTGATAAATAAAAGGATCTTTAAGCAAAGGATCCTTGTTTATAGGTGACAACCCTTTGTCATATTCGGCTGTTGTTAACTTGATATTCTGATCAATTGGAATAACAGCCGGCCTAGATCCCGACAAACCTACTTCTAACACGAGTCTAAGACAAATTTCCGTTGGCTAAGACATATGCCTTTATTTGACCGCACAATTTCTATCCCAAGAAAGTATTTAGGAGATCCCAAATCCTTAATATGAAATGTAGAATGTAGATATTCCTTGAATCTCTCAATGGCAGGCACATCATTTCCCATAATGAGTATATCGTCAACATATATAAGTAAATAGATTGACAACGTACCTTGTTTCCATGTGAATAAAGCATAGTCATGCTTAGATTGCTGGAATTTTGCAGTTGTAAGTGCACTGGTAAACTTGGCATACCATTGACGAGAAGCCTGTTTGAGCCCATATAGGGATTTTCGAAGACGGCACACGCTCCCCTCCCCCTGTCTGCAAAATCTCGGTGGAATATCCATATAAATTTCTTCTGCAAGATCTCCATGTAGAAAGGCATTGTGAACGTCCATTTGATGAAGAGGCCAGTCACGAATGGCAGCAATGGAAAGAAAGGACCGTACGGTGACTTCTTTGGCAACAGGAGAAAAAGTTTCCGTATAATCAAATCCTTCCTTCTGGGTGAATCCCTTCGCAACCAATCTGGCCTTGTAACGTTCAATGGATCCGTCTGCTTTGTATTTGATCTTGTATACCCATTTGCATCCTATGGGTCTACGATGGGGAGGTAGGCGAACAATATCCCAAGTCTCATTCTCGATGAGAGCTTGTAACTCATCTTTCATAGCTTGTTGCCAACGAGGATCTGTGGCAGCCTCATCATAAGATGAAGGTTCCTGTTGTTCAAAAATTCTACTAACACAACATCTATGTTCAGCAGAGAGATTAGCAAAGCTGACATAGGAGGATATAGGATATTGTGTACCACACTTTTTTGAGGAGGAACAAACGTAATCCGCTATCCATGTTGGTGGTCGAACTGTGCGTCTTGATCGTCGAAGATTAGCTGGTTCAGATGGAACATCAACTTGTGAGTTTGCATAAATATCATCTGCTAGAATATTGGATTCCGAAGATTCAGGTCCTTCGGGTATACTTGATGAGGGAAGGCTGGAAATTGCATTGTCCCCATTCGAAGCAAGATGTGTATCGACATCTGAAGATGCTATAGGAGACATTACTTGTGGAAGCATCATCATTGGTGCCTGTGGAGGATCGTCTTCATGCAAAAAAGGACGAGAAGACGTCAGGGGATCGTCATGTTGATACGAGGTAGCCTATCCTTGAAGGGGAAAACATCTTCATGAAAAATGACATCTCTGCTGACGAAGAATCTTCCAGTAGATGGATCAAGAACCAAATATCCTTTTTGAAGGGTAGGATATCCCATAAATATGCAAGGAAGGGCACGGGGACCCAATTTGTCCCGAGGGCCCATGGTAGATACATAGCATAAACACCCAAAAACACGAAGATGACGAATGTCGGGACGTTTTCCAAACAATGACTCGAATGGAGTCTTCCCACTCAAAACTCGAGATGGCATTCGATTGATTAGGTATGCCGCTGTGACCACGCAGTCTCCCCAAAACATTTCAGGAATTGAGGCTTGATACTTAAGGGCTCGAGCAACTTCTAACAAGTGACGATGTTTCCTTTCTACAATCCCATTTTGTTGAGGGGTATAGACACAGGAGCTCTCGTGAAGAATGCCATTGGAAATGAACAATGAAGAACATTCATGATTAAAGAATTCTCGTGCATTGTCAGTACGAACCTGTTGTACGGATTTGTTAAACTGATTTTTGATTAGGACAATAAAATTTTTGAGATGTGAAAGGACTTGGGCTTTGGATTGCATAAGAAAAACCCAAGTTGCTCGAGTATGATCATCCACGATAGTGAGAAAGAAGCGTGACCCATCACGATGAGGGGTGTGATACAGGCCCCAGATGTCCATGTGTAATAGTGAGAAAGCTCTAGCAGCGCGTGATGTACTTTGTGAAAAAGACATTCTGGATTGTTTAGCTAATGGGCATATAGGACACTTGGGATGAGGAAAAGCGACGCTATGGCCTAGACGTTGATGGGATAAAGAGACATTTTTATTATGATTGGCATTACATAAGATGCTCTTATTGAAGGAAAAATTCTTTGGAAATGCTGTCCAGAAATAAAGTCCCTCGAAATTCCTACCCGAGCCCATCAGTGTCCCGGTCAAGGGGCCTGAAAGAGACAAATGTCAGAATCAAAAGTGACCCGACAGAGGTTGTCTTGACAAATCTTAGACACGGAAATGAGATTGAACTGAAAATTTGGAATGAAAATGACATTTTTTAGTGTGATGGAAGGACTCAGCTCAACATCCCCAATTTTATTTACTGAAATATCACTGCCATTTGGGAGGCGAACGGAAGTATGACTTGAGACTCAGCTCAACATCCCCAATTTTATCTACTGAAATATCACTGCCATTTGGGAGGCGAACGGAAGTATGACTTGAGGATTTATCTAATTTAGAAAAGAAACGTTCATCACAGACTATATGGTCACTGGCACCCGAATCAATAATCCATGCGTTGCTCGAAATATTACTCATCAAACAATAAGAAATACCTGCATAGCTAGGTATCTTTTTTTGAATTCCCATCTGACTTAAGGTCCTCATGATTTGTTGGAGCTGATCATTGCTGATGGGTTGATTCGCCTTAGCATTTGCTGCTACAGAAAATTCTCGTTCTTTCTTCTTCCCTGGTCTTCCATGCAATTTCCAACAATTTTCTTTGGTATGATAAGGTTTTTTGCAATAATCACAAAATTTACCTTTCCATTTGTTTGAATTATTTATGTTTGAGAATGTGCTCGAATTTTGGCCGTTGGATCGCTTTAAAACGGACGCTGATGGACTGTCAGATCGCGGTGCTGCAAGGGCAAAAGGTGAGCCGTCCGATCGTGCGAAGGAGCCTCCACCGTCAGATCCGAAGATCGGATCTCGGCCGTTTGTCCCTCGCAAGCTGCCCGAGCCGTCCGATCTCCCGAAATAATCCTGGCCGTCCATTTGAGGTGAATAAAAGACCTCATCTCCTTCCTCCCGAAACCCTAGCATCCCTGTTTTCTTCGACAAACCTCAATGGCCGGATCTTGAAGACACCAGTCGGTGCTCCGACGAGGCCTTGGCTGCGAGCACGACGCGGTCGCCTGTCTTCGTATACTCGGACGACACCAGCCTCTAGGATTCTTCTTGAACCGCAAGTTGGTATATGCGGCCAAGCGGGGGAACCGGATCCATGGCCAAGATCTGGCTACGAAACGGTAAGTAGGTCTCATTCAACACGAGCAGAAACCTTGTAACCTTCTCCCGATCTTTCATGGCCCGGTATTGAGCCAAGGTCGCCTCGAGTCCGTCTAATTTCTCCTCTATCATTTCGATTTCGTTCTATAGGGCAGAAAGCTTATTGTAGATGGCCGAGATCGACAAATTTCCCTGTTTGAGATCTGACAAAACTTGTGTTAGTGTGAAATTTTTTGCTCTATCTAGCTTACCATACATCTCCCGTAAATTTTCCCAAAATTTTTGGGCATCCTCGGTTGGTGGTACCCCAGCGGCGACTTCCGCCATGAGGCAATTTCCTATCCAGGTCCGAACAAGCTAGTTGCACTTCCGCCATTGTCGTGCAAGTCGCTCGTCAGACGGTATTGGGACGGTGCCGTCCAAAAAACCGTCTTTATCCTTGGTCACGAGCGCTCGCCAGAGCTCGTGAGACCACAGGGAATAATTCTCCGATCCTAACAGCTACTAGGAGATCAGGCGCAGCTCCGATCCGTCGGCGGTGGCGGTGTACAGCGGGTCTCCGGGTTCCGGCCGGCCACCGACTCCGGCAAAAGGAAAGAATCTCGGTCCGTAGGTCGAGTAGGGATTGCTCGCCCCGTATCCAGGACCCGAACCACTGTGACCTGGGAAAGTCCAGCTCTCCCCGTATCCAGGACCCGCTCCAGGTATGTGCGATGGGCTTTCTTCCGGCCCACCAATCCTTCCAGGCGCGATTTGAGGTGAATTCTGAGTTGGACCTCCTTGATTTGGCTGAATTGGTACAGGTACCCATTGAATGTATGGGCCTGCAAATCCTACGTTGGGCTGCACGAGGCCCATTTGACTTTCTGATGGATTCGTCTGTTGTTCTGCAGGGACGATGTCTCCTCTTTGATTGTTGGGAGATTGTGGATTTCCCTCAGAAACACCGAAAGTTGAATCCTCAACCTTCGACATGGTTCCTCCCTTAAAAAAAGAAAAAAGGCGTTGCGGAAGCTATGCCAAGGTGGGAGGCTCTGATACCATGTCAGAAAAGTAGAAAGCTTGGGGTTTGGGAGAATTGTATTGCTTTCTATATTCCTTCAGTATGTAATTACAATCTATTTATAATACAAAGTGTCTAAATAACTAAGGAATAAAAATATACACAATATCCCAAAGATATACATAATATTCCCATAAAATATTCCCTCAATCAAGATCAATCGGCATCGGCAACAGTATCTTCAACATCCATCTCCCCACTCCTCGTTCTTGACCTCAGCGTTGATCGGTCGAATCTTCAAAGAGAAGGCTCCTGCGACGGCGAGGGGGAGCCTCGAGAACGGCGATAGTGGCGGCGACCCCACGGCGGCGGGCAGGAGTACAGGAGCACGAGGACAGTGGTGGAGGTGCTGCGGGAGCTGGACGCGGATATAGTGGCGCTGTAGGACGTGAAGGCGGAGGAGGAGAGGGAGATGAAGCCACTGTCGGAGCTGGCGGCGGCGCTGGGGATGAGTTATGCGTTCGCCGAGAGCTGGGCGCCGGGTGCGGCAACGCCGTCCTCTCCCGGTGGCCGATCAAGCACTGAAAGGTCCGAAGATATTCGACGACACCGATTTCAGGTCCGTCATTTCGTTTTATTTTATTTTATTTATTTATTTATTAATCTCCACATATTTTTTTTACCTGTTATTCTTGCTATCATTTTCGTAATTATGGTGACGATGATATGCTCTCTTTCTCGTTGAGCAAGTGGTCTTCCTGGGCGATTTCGAATTTTAAAAGATATTTTCATTTATTTGGACATATTATATTTTTTTTTCTTACATTTTTGCAAGTGAAAAGATTAATTTTGCAGACCCATCTACAACAGTGCAAATCCACTTCGGACAGTTGAAATTTTCGTTGAAGTTAAGGTAAGGTGGATGTAATAAAAATTCACAAGACCAAAAAATAAAAGCAAAAACATTAGCTTTTGCCTAGCCATCAGACTTTGTGGATGAAAATCTTGCTGTCACTTGGTTTATATTTTGTCTTTTTTTTTTCCTCCCCTTTTTATAACTGTTCTACTTGGAATTATTGTAAGAATTATTGTGGCCCATATTATGTGATTTATTATATGGTTTAATAATGATTGAAATGCTATAAATAATATTGGTTATGAGAAGGTACGACTCTAATAAAACGAAAGGGTATATCGCTTTGATAGAAGGCACCTTTTCAACGAACGTATAAAAGAGTCCGGTCCTCTCTCCACCCACATACGAACAACAGTAATTGTAAGAACGTATTCTCTCCTCCATCAATTGAATACATTAAGGTTTAGTGGGTTAAGGGAGAGAAATCGGATTTCTCCTTTTGGTTCGAGATCATTGGGTTTTCTACAACGATTATCATCAAGCGTAGCGCTATGGATAAAGGTATGTCTTCATCCAATTGTGAGAATCATGAAGATCAAAGATCTTTGTTTTTACTTTGAATTTCCGCATCAAAGTATTATATGAATTTTATTCTAACAGTTGGTATCAGAGCGTTTGGTTTATGATCTCATGATTTTTCCGTTTAAAGAAATATTATAGTTGATGTTTGATGATTTGTTGAACGATCCTGTTCGTAGTATTTGTTGTTGTTGAAATGTTTTGGAAAGTTCTGTTAAAGAAAATCCGAATGATGGAACGTTTTTTATGGACTAAAATGGTGAAGAAAAGTTACTGTGTGTGCACGTGTGGAAAAGGACAAAAATGGTGGAATTCGGAATTTTGAGGGCAAGGAAGAAACTCGCCGGTTCCGGGTAAAATCCGGCAACCCACCGCTTGATTTCGGACCCACACCGTCGCACTGTCATGAGGAACATCAGCCATGATTTTTCCAGTATATTGGTGTTCGTCGGAGGCTAATCGAGCGGCGGAAGCGGCGGTGGTGGAGTTTTTGTGTTCTGAAAATTTTGGTTTGATTTGGGGCCAATTTCTTGGTCATTTTTGCCGAAACTTAAACCCATGTGGTCGTGCCGGCATACTCTTCAAAACCCATTATTTATTTGTGTCTGGGATGGGCTACCGGAGAAGAAACGGCCAGCGAAACCGCGGCGGAACGGCGAAAAACGGCGAAGAATCGCGTCTGTGCGCGAGGAAGAAGGCGCGTGGGCTCCACGCGCTGCTGCGGACAGGCGCGTGGAACCCACGCGCCACGCGCCACGCGCGCGCGCAAGCGCTGCGCGCGTGGGATCCACGCGTGCGGGGCTTCCCGCGCGTTGGACGCGCGCGTGCGGGGCACGCGCCCGCGGCGGATGAAGGCGCGTGCTCGGCACGCGCCTGACGTCCCCGCGCGCCCTTTTTACGTATTTGCCCCTATGTCATTTTTAAAATTCCAATTTTGTCCTTCTCGCAATTTATTTATTGTTATGCCCCTGTTTAATTAATAATTACAATTCTGCCATTGCTGATTATTTACCATTTTGCCCCTAGATATTAAATTTATGATTCTGCCCTTATGGAATTATGATTTTACAATTTTGCTCTTATGCTTTAATTGCATTTTATCCTTGTGTGCAAATTTGGTAAATATTTGTATTTTACAATATTGAAAATTCATATTATGAATGGTTTGTTAGTCACCAAAGTGGCCGAACCTTGAAGTCTTTTGAATTTTTTTGATATTGTAAATTATTTTATTCAATTACCCATGATTAAGTGATGCTATATATGAAATTGATATGTTTTATATCATTATTGGAGTTATGGGTATATTGAAGTTCATTTATTATAAGAACTTAGGGATTAACCCAAAGGTTAATTATTTTCTTATAATTCATGAACATGATGGTTGATAATTAATATGATTTGTTAAATTTGTTTGTATATCCAAAGATAACAAATAAATTTTAATAAGATATATTTACAATTATCAAATAAAAGTTATTAGCATCATTATGGTTTATATATATTTGTATATCATAGGATCGCCCAAAGGAGAACTATGATGTGCATGTGTAGTTTAGTTTAATCTGATTATATGATATTCTCAAAGCATTAATGTATGAGTATTTTCTTGCACATTTGCAGTATCTGTACATGTTTCACTCCATTCGCACGCCTCATCTGTTCCCTTATTCAATGGGATAAATTTTCCTGATTGGAGTGAACAAGTCCAGTTTCACTTAGGTGTCCTGGATCTTGATTTAGCACTTCAAGCTGAAAAACCAGCTGCTATTACTGATGAAAGTAGCAATGATGAAAAGTCTTTCCATAAAGCTTGGGAAAGATCAAACAGATTGAGTTTAATGTTCATGCGAATGACAGTTGCAAACAACTTAAAGACTTCTCTTCCCAAGACTAACAATGCTAAGGAATTTATGAAATTTGTGGAAGAGCGTTCTCAAACTGGCGATAAGTCACTTGCTGGTACACGATGAGCACACGACCACCATGAAATATGATGGTTCGCGTACCATGCATGAGCATATACTTGAGATGACCAATTTAGCAGCAAAGTTAAGGACTTTGGGAATGAATGTGGATGAGTACTTTTTAGTACAATTTATACTTAATTCCTTACCTCATGAGCAATATGGGCCATTTCAAATGAATTACAACACTATAAAGGACAAGTGGAATGTAAACAAATTGGCCAGTATGCTAGTTCAAGAGGAAACAAGGATAAAGAATCAAAAGGCTCATTCTGTTCATCTCTCAAGTCATCAAGAAGTTCGAAAGAATTTTAAGAGGAAAGGTGGAAGGAGCAAGAAGAAAGGACTACACGTCCTGAATGACTCTTCAAAGGCTTCTCAAATCCACAAGAAGGAACGCAATCTTATTAAGTGTCATTTTTGCAACAAAATTGGACACTTGAAGAAAGATTGTCTGAAATGCAAGGCTTGGTTTGAAAAGAAAGGTAAGCCTTGTGCTTTAGTATGTTTTGAATCAAACTTTACTGAAGTTCCTTATAATACTTGGTGGATTGATTCTGGTGCCACCACTCATGTGTCAAATACGATGCAGGGATTTCTTACGATCCAAACTATAAAGCCAAATGAAAGTTATGTGATTACGAGGAACAGAGACAAAGCTCCAGTTGAAGGCATTGGCACTTATCGTTTGATCTTAAATACTGGGCATTATTTGGATTTGTTTCGAACCCTTTATGTACCTACATTTTCTCGCAATTTAGTTTCTTTGCCAAGACTTGATGTGGCGGGATTTTATTGTAAGTTTGGATCTGAATCTTTCAGTCTATTTAAGAGTGATACCCTTATTGGAACTGGAACTTTATGTGATGGTCTCTACAAATTTAGACTTGATAATACTTTTGTTGAGACATTAATGACCTTGCATCATAATGTTGGCACTAAACGAAGTTTGGTGAATGAAAATTCTGCTTACTTGTGGCATAAACGGCTGGGTCATATATCCAAAGAAAGAATGCAAAGATTAGTGAAGAATGAAATTCTTCCAAATTTGGATTTTACTGACCTTGGAGTGTGTATTGATTGTATTAAAGGTAAACAAACAAAGCACACTAAGAAAGGTGCCACAAGAAGCACGAGCTTCTTGAAATTATACATACTTGACATATGTGGTCCTTTTGATGTTCCATCTTTTGGTAAGGAAAGCTATTTCATAACATTTATTGATGATTTTTCACGTTATGGTTACATTTATCTATTGCATGATAAGTCTCAATCAGTGAATGCATTTGAAGTGTATATTAAAGAGGTTGAGAGGCAATTAGATAGAAAGGTGAAAATAGTAAGATCGGATAGAGGTGGTGAATATTATGGAAAATATGATGAATCGGGACAATGTCCAGATCCATTTGCTAAATTCCTTGAAAGACATGGCATTTGTGCTCAATACACAATGCCGGTACACCACAACAAAATGGTGTAGCGAGAAAGGCGTAACCGTACTTTAATGGAAATGGTTAGGAGTATGATGAGTCATTCATCTTTACCCTTATTTTTGTGGATGTATGCTTTAAAGACTTCTATGTACTTATTAAATAGAGTTCCTAGTAAGGCAGTTCCAAAAAACTCCATTTGAACTGTGGACGGGAAGGAAACCTAGTTTACGACACCTGCATGTTTGGGGTTGTCAAGCGAAGTAAGAATTTACAATCCACATGAAAGGAAATTGGATTCAAGAACGACCAGTGGTTATTTCATTGGTTATGCAGAGAAATCCAAAGGGTATAAATTTTATTGTCCTAATCATAGTACAAGAATTGTTGAATCTGGAAATGCTAGGTTCATTGAGAATGGTGACATCAGTGGGAGTGAAAGAATGCGTGATGCTTGCATTCAAGAAGTAAGGGTAGAAGTTCCTATGCCTAAAGCTTCTAAAGTTGTTGTTTCGATATTGTAGTACAATCTAACAATAATCGAGAACAACGAACACTCAATAATGGAGATGTCAATAATGAACTTCCAATAACCGAGTCACAAGAAATAGCATTAAGGAGATCTCAAAGAGAAAAGAGGTCGGCTATTTCGATGACTATATGGTTTAATCTACAAGAGTCGAAATTGACTTAGGAATTGGAAATGATCCAGATTCATTTTCCCAAGCCATGGAATGTGAAGATTCTAATGAATGGTTTAATGCCATGGAAGAAGAGTTAAAATCCATGCATCAAAATCAAGTTTGGGATATAGTTGAATTGCCTAAAGGATGTAAGAAGGTCGGGTGTAAATGGGTCTTTAAGACCAAGCGCGACTCAAAAGGCAATATTGAACGACATAAAGCCAGACTTGTTGCAAAGGGTTTTACTCAGAAAGAAGGCATTGACTATAAAGAGACATTTTCACCAGTCTCTAAGAAGGACTCACTTAGAATCATTATGGCTTTGGTGGCTTATTATGACTTGGAGTTACACCAAATGGATGTAAAAACCGCCTTTCTTAATGGGAATTTAGATGAAGAGGTTTATATGGACCAACCCGAAGGCTTTTCAGTTATAGGAAAGGAACACATGGTATGTAAATTAAAGAAGTCAATATATAGACTTAAACAAGCTTCCCGGCAATGGTATCTTAAGTTTAACGATACCATAACTTCATTTGGATTTAAGGAAAACACCGTTGATCGGTGTATATATATGAAGATTAGTGGGAGCAAGTTTATTTTTCTAGTTACGTATGTTGATGATATTTTGCTTGCTACTAATGATCTTGGTTTGTTACATGAAACCAAGAAATTTCTCTCTAAGAATTTTGAAATGAAGGATATGGGAGAGGCAGCATATGTGATAGGAATAGAAATATTCCGTGATAGATCACAAGGATTATTAGGATTGTCTCGAAAAGCCTACATTGAGAAAATTTTAGAGAGATTTAATATGAGTAAATGTTCAGCGGGAATAGTTCCAATTCAGAAAGGTGATAAATTTAGCCTTATGCAATGTCCGAAAAGTGAATTGGAACGAGGACAAATGAATAATATTCCTTATGCATCTATTGTGGGAAGCTTAATGTATGCACAAACTTGCACCAGACCCGGACATCGGTTTTTTGTCGGAATCTTTGGGTAGGTATCAAAGTAATCTGGAATGGATCATTGGAAAGCTGCAAAGAAAGTTCTTAGATACTTGCAAGAAACGAAGAATCATATGCTCACTTATAAAAGATCTTATCATCTCGAGGTGATTGGATATTCAGATTCAGACTTAGCCGGATGTGTCGATACAAGAAAATCAACATTTGGTTACTTGTTTCTTCTGGCTGGAGGGGCAATTTCATGGAAGAGTGCGAAGCAGTCGGTTATTGCTGCATCCACTATGGAAGCTGAATTTGTGGCATGCTTTGAGGCCACAATTCATGGATTATGGCTGCGGAATTTTATTTCAGGGCTTGTGATCGTCAACAGTATTGCCAAGCCGCTGAAAATCTATTGTGATAACTCTACAGCAGTTTTCTTCTCTAAGAACGACAAGTATTCTAAGGGTGCTAAGCATATGGAGATCAAATACTTGTCTGTCAAAGAAGAAGTTCAGAAACAAAGAGTGTCAATTGAGCACATTAGCACCAATCTTATGATAGCAGATCCCTTAACAAAAGGATTGCCGCCCAAAATATTTAATGAGCATGTTGAAAGGATGGGCATTATTGGACATCATTAATGTTTGTATTATGATTGTATTAAGTTTATATATTTGACACTTTGAGCTCACTTACATGTTTCTGATATTTCCTGTTTTCTATTTAGTATACATTATGGAAATAGATGAATGTTAAACAGGATAGTTTCTAAAGAAACATTATAGTTGGACTATTATAGTACTTCTCATTTATGGATCATGTTAAGTAAGCGCTATAGTTGTAGTACATAGAAGGGACTATGTCGATTAATGACATATAACCGCTAAGACTCGCATTAGTTTTCTTTACTTAATTGTGATTATTATGTGATTGTCAATTTAATGAAATTTTATAGCATAATCTTATTGTGCACATTATGGTCTTCATTAAACCATGAAAGGAGAATCATATGGGCCAAGTGGGAGAATGTAAGAATTATTGTGGCCCATATTATGTGATTTATTATATGGTTTAATAATGATTGAAATGCTATAAATAATATTGGTTATGAGAAGGTACGACTCTAATAAAACGAAAGGGTATATCGCTTTGATGGAATGCACCTTTTCAACGAACGTATAAAAGAGTCCGGTCCTCTCTCCACCCACATACGAACAACAGTAATTGTAAGAACGTATTCTCTCCTCCATCAATTGAATACATTAAGGTTTAGTGGGTTAAGGGAGAGAAATCGGATTTCTCCTTTTGGTTCGAGATCATTGGGTTTTTCTACAACGATCATCATCAAGCGTAGCGCTATGGATAAAGGTATGTCTTCATCCAATTGTGAGAATCATGAAGATCAAAGATCCTTGTTTTTACTTTGAATTTTATTCTAACAATTATATGAATTTTATTCTAACAATTATATGAATGGAGTTGTCCAGGAACTGATCTGGGAAGAATTTGGAATATTATTCACGAGAACCCTACCACCAAAAATTCAAGAATTTCCCAAGGCTTTTCTCCCACAGCCTGTTTGCCTTTGTACAACTTACGGAAAGCTATCTGCAACAACAATGGTGGGCCTTTCAAAGGATCCCAGCACCAGCTGTGAGCAATGCCAGTCAGAATTAAAATATAAATTAAATTTTAAAAAAAAAAAAAACCATTTTTTTTCTTTCTATGATTTTTGATATGGGTTCTCCAGAGAATTGTCATTTATCAATAATAATAATAATAATAATAATAATAATAATAATAATAATAATAATAATAATAATAATATCTTCGGTTATAACTATTCGAAATTCGTGCGAGTGTGTGTGATGAAAGACTGTCTTGGACTTCTTTCATTCCTCTTTTTTTTCATTTCTGGTTGCATTTAGTGGGTTGATGAGAGTCAGCGTTGAAGATCATTCTGTACTAATTGCTGATATAGTCAAGAGAATGCTTAGGAACCTGCTAAATTACATATATATTTTTTGCTCTTTAGTATTTAAATAAGGGGTTGGGAAGATAAACGAAGGATAAGATCTATGACGTACATTAAATGAGGGCAGGGCAAGGTGTATGTAGGTAGGACAGTAACGTGGGGAGGATTTTGCTTTTGCTTTATTTTATGTATTTGCCAAATCAGACGCTTGACCTGAAGACTGTACAAGGACTACTCATCTTCAAGGAAAACTACATTTCTCTCAAGCGAGACAGACCAGATAGAATTAACTTGTTTGAGACAGCAAGCAATTGCTCGTCATGGAGTCAATTTCCGAGACTTTTGTGTTCGATTAATTGAGCCACGCCTTAGATAGTGAAGGAATTATGTGCTTTCGTTTTGCGAAAATTCAGAAAAAGAAGAAAAGGGTGGATTGAAATATAATCGATCGACATATTAAATTGACCAGGAATTGAAGTGGCTGTGAACTCGATATGTTTTATTACACAGGAATGTTCTGAAGGCAACAATAGAAGTGCCCCATGTTGGGGAAGTGAACTTCCAGTGCACCCACCTGGATCATCTCGACGAGAACTGGCGGATGAAGCAAGTCGGCGCCATTATCCAGTCGAGCGACTCTCCCCACATCTTGGCCGGTGGCCTCAACTCTCTCGACGAGACCGATTACTCGCAAGAGCGGTGGACCGACATTGTCAAGGTATGTACATTTCCGTCATGTTTGATGTGATATTCGTTAGCACATCAAACTCGATTACTAAATAGCTTAAGCTACGGCGATTTTGTAATCATGGGCACCTGTGTTTGTTACAGTACTATGAAGGGATGGGAAAACCGACCCCAAAGGTTGAAGTCATGAGGTTTCTGAAGAGCAAGCAGTACACAGATGCTAAGGACTTTGCTGGAGAATGCGAGTCCGTGGTTGTCATTGCCAAAGGACAAAGTAAGAACTCGTTCGCTTTCCCATCTTTCGATTTTTCTTTTTTGCTCTATCAAATGGCTAATCTAAGGTGCTTTTCGAGCACGATGCTCCTCTTGCTCGATGATCACATGATTGGCTTGAATGGATGGAAATTCATAACATTCGAAGCATGATGATCATGTTGAATATATACATCCGTTGTTGTCATCACTTTGTCGATATCAACCTTTGATGTGAAAATCCGTGGTATAAAAATTGAAGTCCCAAGTCTTTTTTTCAAGTGATTATTGTATGAATATGTAGTTTGAAACTATTTATTCTATTGTAGGTGTGCAAGGGACGTGCAAATACGGAACGAGGGTGGACTACCTACTGGCGTCACCAGATTGCCCATACAAGTTCATTCCGGGGTCATATTCGGTCCTGTCATCGAAAGGGACATCAGATCACCACATTGTAAAGGTCGATGTAACGAAATGCGAAAACAACCCTCCCATAAAAGCAATGGCAACAACAATAAAATTACCAAGAAAAGGCGACGACAGCGCAAGCACCAGGCCGTTGTAAAGATCTCAGGCACAGCTCCTCCTTCAAAGGGTATATGGACAACGAACACATTAAGCAAAGTCGAATGACATTACATTTATATCTCCTTTTTCTTTCCACTCTTTTCTCAGCAGCTGCTCCTGTTGCAGCTGTTGACTGATCTTGGGCATGCTGGCTTCGTCAATCTCTGTGTAAATCTTCGATTGTTTTGTGCATCTTGTCTTCTCTGTTTTTTTTTTTTTCTTCAGTTTAGAGTTGAAGAGGGGAGGGTTCTGGTGTGATGGCTTCCTCACATCTGTATAGATTTCCACAC
This sequence comes from Eucalyptus globulus, assembly GCA_014182545.1. Classification (NCBI taxonomy): domain Eukaryota; kingdom Viridiplantae; phylum Streptophyta; class Magnoliopsida; order Myrtales; family Myrtaceae; genus Eucalyptus; species Eucalyptus globulus. Next base: position 13,854,201 of record CM024724.1, on the reverse strand, counting down.
GACAGAAGTGAATTCTTACGTTTCAACTAGGCATTCTAAGCGGTTCTGCCAAGTTCCTTTTCAGTATTTTATGCCTTTTCTTTCCGCTTGTAATCTTAACTGCAAGATTCAGATTAGTTTTGTCGAGGGCGACATCTCAAGTTGACTTTGCTGAGGTTGAGGTTAGAGAATGCGATCTTGTATCTTTAGATTTAACTGAAAGTTGAAACGTTTTAGATTAAAAGTCCTTGGAATAAAATTGCAAATTTCGAAAATTGATTTTTTTTTTGTTAAGTTGGACATCAAGTGATTGATAAAAGACCCAAAGATTTCAAATGAAATACCTTTAAAAAGCAAATAAGGAAAAAAAAAAGCTGTGAAGTCTGGTAATTATGAATTCTAAACATTTGTGACAGTAGTCAATGTCTTCATTCTCTTTTCTCCGGTTTTGAAATTAGCATCGGAAAGAAGGAAAATGGTAAGTTAGTGCAATCTACTTCGACATCTTAACAAATACCTTCTGTGATCTCTAAATGGAACCTTAATGAGCATTATAAGTAAAAGTGTAATGAAAAGAGAAAGAAATAGATTTTCTATATAATAGACATTGTTGGCTGATGTATCATGCTAATTAGCTTATGAATAAAAAACTGCCTCTCCCTTATAATGGTTGGCAAACTGCGCCCCTAGCATCAGCATAGAAGAGGACGCAAGTATCTCTCAATTGGCATATACTCTTCAATTAATCCTCCTTGATGTAATTTATATCGATTGAATTATTTATTTCGATTTTACTTGGGATCTTAATTTAGAAAATCATGGGATCTAAAGCTTAGATAACAACAAGAGGAATTTAAAAAAAAAAAAAAAACAGTTAAGACATTGTGTCAATATCGTTGACCGGTAAGAATCCCGGTACTCGCGACCTTGCAGGTTTGCTACTAGAGACCTCACTAATATATGACATTAAAAATAAAAATAATTTTTTTTAATGAGACAGAAAGATAATTAATCATTAATATTTGATACTTCTACCGTTTGTTTAAGGGCTATGCTAGTAGGTCACGTGACACATCCAATGACGTTTTCACTGCACATGTTCATTTTTTTTTCTATAGTGATATAGTCAGTTATTAAAATGTTGTATTTTTTTCCCTTTTTGTTGCAAATTTCCCTTCTATAAATCATGAACACGAACACGAGCACAAAATTTTTTCGTCGAAATAATTGGTCTATTCAGCACCTGCTGATACCTTTAATTGTTTTCTATATTGTGAATAAATTATTAAGTGATGATTGGACAAATCATTAAATAGAAAAATCTATTGACGAAAAGTATCCTAGATTATCTCACGCATGTATGCCGAAGATCTAGACATACATTATTGTATTTTAGGGTACAAGATTGACTCTCTCTTTGTCACTGATTTTGTAAGTGTCCTATTGCCTTTGGATGGTAATTCTTTTCGTAACTGTTCGACTTTAAAATCGGCAATGACCAGGAGTAACCATCATCGATCAAGCCCTCTTAAGTGAACACTTAAAATCTGACCAAAAAAAAAAAGTGAACACTTAAAAAGAATTAGTCTCTTAATAACTGGAATTGTGTTAAATTAGAGGTATTGTTTGTAGATATCATGAATAATCAGAAAATTTCCAAAAAAGTACTAAATTTATTGCACTTTAGTCAATTAAGTTATAAATCTTTTAATTACGTCAATTGAATCCTAAACATTTTCACATTTTGCCAACTGAGTTTATTGAGCCAATTTTAAGAAAAAAATCACTGATGTGAACGCCGGCCGTCTTACATTGGATGGTCGATGCTAATGTTGGCAAATTCTTATCATTAAAAAAAAAAATTGAATTTTTTAATTTTTTTCTTTTTTTTATTTTATCATGGCTTGTGAGAGTTGTCGAGTCCTTGCAGCTACTAGCGAAGACTAAGTGACCCTCGCCGGACATGGCGAAAAAAAGTAAAGGAGGAAAAGAGAAGAAAAGAAAAGATAGAAAAAGAAGAGAAAAAGGTTCATAAAAATTCAAAAAAATGTTTAAAATATTTTAAAAATTCTCCACATTAGTGCTGGTTGTGCCACGTAAGATTACCAAAGTCCACATCAGCGATTTCCTAATAAAATTGGCCAGATGAACTCAATTGACAAAATGTGAAAATGTTTAAAATTCAATTGACATGATTGAAAGATTAATGACCGAATTGGTAAAAGTACAATGAGTTTTTTCTGGTAATTTTCCCATGACTAACTAGCATCTCTCTTCCATCCTGATTCTGATCATAGTTTTTTTTTTGGTAGAACTGATTCTGATCATAGTTTAAACAGGGCAAAGTCCCAAACTTATCTAAAGAACTTAAATCTCCAAAAGAGATGCAATTTCTAGTATAAAGTTCACACTTTATGACTTGTGTCCAATCACATAGCGTTGCTGCAACAGATAGTTTGGAGACATGTTTCAGCTGGTCTTCTTACATGCTAAACATGATATTATAAACAAACCACTAAGAAGGTTAGTTAGTAACCTTGTTTTATCGTTTGCCAAGCATGTTGTTCCATCATCTTTCAATAAATTCTCAAGTGGCATTTGTAGAGAAAAGTTCTAGACATGGCATGACCATGAAAACCCCACCGAGAGCTGGTTTTTCGTCCTCGGAGTAGATGTGAAAATGTTGCAGAATTAAAGAATAAGCAAAGATTCTTCGTATCTAGCACTGTAAGCTTGCTCGATATAGAGTGAAACAAAGGGACATTGCATAGAGTCTGCACCTTTATGAAGTTCACGATGGCCGGGAGCAATCCGCGGCCACATGACCTCAACTTAAGTGCATCGCCGTATCAATAATCTGTTCTTCCACAAGTGGAATTGATACGCAATTTACACCCGAATTGTCCTCTATTCACCTTTCACTTGGGGACGGTTTTCCATGAATCTCTTCCAGCTCCTTGAGCCTGTTATCGAGGTCTCTTCTAAGTGAGAACATCTGTATATGATCGTTTGCTTCTGGAAGTCGGTTTATGGAGACCTTGAAGTTCAGCCTATGAATTTTGCTGTGCACTAGACGGGTCCTGTTGTCGTACTTCGAACACTTATGTGAGGTTTCAATTGTTCTCGCCTACTTATGTGAGGTTTCAATTGTTCTCGCCTTCCTTTCATGGTGCAGCAGAGCAACAAATACCAAAGGAATTGGAAGAGACAGTTCCACAGCCTCCTGTCACAATGAATGGTCTTTCTCATCAGGATGATTCTCCAATGAGCGTGATGAACTACAGGAATAAGTAAGAAACTCGATTCTTGAGATGTTTCTGTCTCATATCGTTTACTTTTTCTCCATTGCGTCGAGCATAGTACCTACTCTAGTGATTAGCTTAACTTTTCATTTCAATCTGAAAGCTACTCACCTACATTTATAGGATTCTTAATATAAATTACCTGCTTTGTGCACACTATCTTACTTGGCGAATTCTGTCATCTGCACTAGTTTAAATACATGCATCATTCGAGAGCGCAAGTGCCTTTGATGGCTTATGGCCTGAGGCATGGCGTAATTGTTTTTTTGCCTCGTCGAAAGTGTTGCTTCAGAGGACCTGAATATTCTTTTGATAGGAATCGTCTGTTTAGATGATCATAATTGCTACCATTGGTAGAACACACTACCAATAACAACATGATAGTTAGGGTGTGCATTCTAGTCGAACAACGTAGTTTCAACTTTGAGTTGTGATGCTAACTGTGCTCGCACTTGTGGTTCTAAAATGTTGATGAACAGAGCTGAATCTGACAAGCTACTAGCCATTCCTGTCGGTTTTGTTAGATCAGAAGAGGTGGTAGGGTCTGCTCCACATCTTGTACCTAGCGGTAATCTTGCTTGTCCTTCATTGGAAGAACAAGGAATGAGAATAAATGCTGCATTAGACGCTGCACATGCACCAATTTCTCATCTCTCGAACCTCATTGCCGATGGCCACTGGGCTGCAAACTTCAGGGGACCTTTCCAACCATCAGACTTTTAATGGCTCGAAGCTTGAGCCACTTGGATTCATACCCTATCCCTTACTTTCTCTGAAGGTATTTATGATATTTAACACTTAGCTCGACATTCTGCATTGTCGATTGTACTTGGTTTGGACTACCTACTGGCGAATCTCTTCATGTAAAGGTTTGGCTTGGAATATTACTTGTCAGCATAGTTGCATAGACACGGCAGTTCTGTTCTTTTACCCATCAGTGCATTCGACTTGTGGTGCAACAAATTTGAAAAAAGCTTTTAATATGCTATTCGAGAGTCAGCTTTCAGCTGTGATCTCGAACAATTTCGTGTTCTCCAAACCGAGACTTGTTCAGAGTCATTGAAAGCCTTCAATTTCTGACGTTCTACGAAGGTCCTTCCTGCTTTATCTGTTTCTAGATACCTTAAAAACCATCTAAAGTAATTGAAAAGACCATGCGGAAAAAGTTAATTGCTGTTGTACTTGGCGAGGTGACCCAAGTTTAAGTAGCAGCATGCGCTTTTGCCACTTCTCTATGTATTCTTACTCCTGAAGAATGGCGTTGTTTGTAGCTTCCATTCAGGAGTGAAGTGGATATCACGCGTTCCTTATCACATCGGTGTCTGGAGGAATGTTTGCTAAGCAAGAAAACTCATGTGCAGGGGACAACGGTGAGGAATATATTACTTGTTCGGAAGAATGTAAGGCACCATCTCGTGACTTATCATCGAGTGAATGCACAAATTCTTACTGCATTGAGATATTGTACTTTTGTAATACATCACATCCTCTAACATGACATCACGTGTTCAATTTCTCTTCATCGTAAAGGCAAAAATTGATAGCCACTCTGTCTATCCTCTTTGACGTGCGCCAATCGGTCATCGGTTAGGCTAGGACCCATCTAGAAACAAGAGGTCGAAGTCAGAGATTGCTTGAGCAGGTAGCTGATGTCGAGCTGGTTGACCGAGCGGGGGTTGAAGGGTGGGGGTGAGAGCTTTTGATGGAAATGAGAGAGATTCGTTGCCCAAAATGCAAACATGAACATGAAGAAAAAATTACATTGTTATGCCAAGAGGATTCACACGAAACAGAAATTATAATGAATGCCATACGACATTCATTGTCATTTATAAAATATGGACATAATGAGTCTAATAGAAAACACCAATGCTATATGAAAAACATGTAAAAGCTTCACAAATTACATTATCAATGATGGTACATGCTGATAGTGTTAATTATATTTCACATCTCATTTCTACAAGAGGAGAACAACCACACAATACATGATTTCGTAAACTCATTGTCATGGTCAAATTGGTAACTGCCATAAATTATTGGAGCACTTGACAAAGATGAGACCATTTCAAGTTCTATCTCATTGTTGTCATCATTAGTCAGTGCCTCTATCGGATACAAAAGCGGTTTTGGAGGTAGTTGCAATTTATTGATATCTCCTTCAAGCATATCTTGAACATTCCTCATTGACGGCCGATCATTAGGGCTCGGCTGTATGCACCATAGCGCAACGATTATCATCTTCCTCATTTCTCTTTCCTCTTCTATGACTTCTACCCTTTCAACCTCCTTTTCTTTGCTAAGTTGATCATAAACCCACAAAGAAAAGTAAATTTGACTTGAATGCCCTGCATGTGCATTTATATTTCTCCTTCTACCAGCCATTTCCATCAACATCATCCCAAAACTGTAAACATCGGCTTTATAAGAAATGCCACCAATGTCTTTGTAGAATAATTCAGGCGCCATATAACCCAAGGTTCCTCTTGTTGCAGTCAACGATACTATGCTATGACCGATGGGATAAAGTCTTGCTAGTCCAAAGTCAAAAAATTTTGGAGTGAAACTTTGGTCTAGGAGAATGTTGTGAGGCTTGATATCAAAGTGTAGAATTTGCATATCACATCCCCGATGTAGATACTCTATCTCTCTAGCTATGCCAAGAGAGATCTCATGCATTTTCTTATAATCAAGAGGATCATCACCATCCTTATTTGAAATGTGTTTATCCAAAGAGCCATTCGGCATGAAATCATAGACTAGAGCTTGTTTGGAGTAATCAAAGCAAAAACCAATGAATTGCAGCACATTGACATGGTGGATCCTTCCAATTGTGGCCACTTCGCTAATAAAATCTTGACCATTAGATTCTGGTTTGTTCAAAATCTTAACTGCAACTTCATTGCCACTTCTAAGGATTCCTTTGTACACAGAACCATATCCCCCCTCACCTAATTTGCATTTGAAATTTTTTGTAATCTTCTTAATATCCGAATAAGAGTACCTTATGGGCAGAAAGTTGTTGTGAGCTTGTAAAAATTCTTCGATGTTTGTGTCGATCGCTTGGTGCCTTCTCATCCACTTATAGATCAGAAGTATCAGCATACATAGAGCTCCGAGTATGAATCTTGCTGCGACGTAGTTGGCTGCGTAGAAATTGTCCATAGATTAGCGTAGTGCAATAAAAGAATTTTAAACGCAATTTTTTTTTTTTATATTATTATCAGAGTAGTGCTTGAGATCTTCATAGTTGTGAGGAGAACAGGGCTAAGAAGTCATACCCAAGACAACGGCGAGGCTCTGGCCCACATATGGCGCAAAATAAAGGCGGAACCCCGTAACATAATCTAAGGTCACCGAAAATGACTAATTAGAATCGATGATCAATAAATGAAGAATTAAATCTATCATTTTAGCATTTAAGAAAATAATTTACTCTCCTAGATAAGTGCTCAGATCGCAATTTATTCTATCGGGGAATCCATGTTATCGTAACATGACCATTTCTCTATAAAAAAAAAAAAAACACGATTACGCTTTTGTCTTCAAGGAGTACCAAATGGTTCATAAGTTCACATCTCACTGCGGCATCGTTCTAATTTACAAACATCATCCAGGAGGGTGCAATTTATTCACCCGCATAAGAATAACAGCCATGCAAGGCACACGAGCAACTATTAAATCAACCATTTTTCCCCAAATAAATCTAAAGTAATAATGTCAAATCCAGAAAAAAAAAAAGGTCCATAAATTGTAAAATTAAAAAGATCAATGCATGCTGAATTTTCTAAGAAATCTTATTAAACTTTTCAACTTAGGTGATGTGGCAATTTTTTTTCTGTTGTGTTTTTAGAGAAACTAGTGTCTTAATGTGTGGATTGCTTTAAAAACACCCAACTAAAACTTGCCACATCACTTGGCAACTAAATTTTGGTAAGATCTCTTAGTAATGCTAGGATTTAAGAAAGAAAGAAAGAAAGAACTGTTGGAAATTTCCTATAATATGGGCTTACATTAATTAATTGATTTTCTATTTTAAATAATCGGATTAATGGATATTCCAATATTTGTTGAACCCTAAAGTGATCTGATTGAATTGGATATTGGCATCTATTGATAACGGGCCTAGTTAAGCAGCAAAGTGTAGGCAATTGTGTTTGACTGAAGCCCGTAATGGGAAGGGCCTAGTTGACACGCTATTGATTAGGGTTTCCTAGATCCCCTCTCTAGCCTATAAAAGGGTAGGTTATACCTATCAGTTGCTTTAATCCCATTGAAAGCTGCTATATCGAAATAGGTCATAGAGGGGAAGATCTGGTATTCCGATAGATCACTGATTATCAGAGTGATCTAGTTTTCTTCTAAAGCGATGGCTCAAACAGGTACGCTTTAATTACACTGTATTTATTGATCTCGGTGTTTTACAACTATGTATGGATCCGTTTGTTCTTAATTGATTAATTGTTTATGAGAATAAATTTTCTACATGTGGTATCAGAGCCGATCGTATATGATTGTAGAACCCAAATTTTTTTTTGGACAAATTCGAAATCCTCCTCTTTGAGCCGAATATGGGCATTATTTTTTCGTGTATATTTTTTGCTTGATTAATCCTGTAACCATAGGGCTTTTGTTCTACATGTTGAGATCTTTCCAACCATATATAATTTGCATAATTTCGTTGAGAATTGAGAGAGAATTTTGAATTTGAAATTCTAGGGTTTATGCATGAAAAAGTTTTCGAATTTTCGAATTACTTACAATTGATTGATGTTCGATGCAAATCGTTGTATGGGTATTGTTATATATTTGTTTTAGTATCTTTTTTTGTATTGAATTGAGTTTTTAGGTTTTAAATTTAAGAAATTCGAAATTCGGCCATGGGAGCTTTAGTCCGAAACTTCGAAGCTTGCATGTGGTAGATTTAGTTAATTTTTTCTCCGTTTAATTCATTATAGTCAATCATATTGATGTTATATGCAATATCCATGGATAAATTTCATAAAAAATCAGTGTTTCTATGGTATTTTGGAGCTTCGGGTTGAAACCGGGTCGTGTGACCCGGTTTGCTGCAAATTCGTGACCCGGCTGGAGGTTGAAGAAGACCTCCAGCCGGGCTTGAACCTGAATATGGGCTTCTGCCCACATTTTTTTTTAATTTCGTAGGCTAATTTCATAGCCCATTTCATGGGCCAATTTTAAATTAAAGGGAAGATGGGCTTCTCCATTACATGGGGCCATTTTCTATTTAAAAGGAGTGGGCCGCGTGAGGGTTTAGGACTCGCGGGTCTGGCCTGCAGTCTGATTAGGGCTGCTCGCGAGTCTTCTGGGCCCGCGGGAGTCCGAAATATTTAAATAATATTATAATAATAAATTTAAAAAAAATTAATTTTTTTTTTTTGTGGCAAAAATTGTTGTTTGAAAAAGTGCAAAATGATCATTGGAAGCACATGTTGTAAAGTGTTTCATATTGTTTGATAAATTTTGGGCATAAATTTTGGAGTTCCCTATTGATAAAAGATTAATATATACAATTACTGGCCCAAAGGGAGTTATTGTGTATATTAATTTGGAAAATAGCATGAAATTTATTCCCATATTTAAAAGATGGGGATGTATAATTAAAAAAATATTTATCTGCCCAAAGGGGATAAATGTTTTGAAAATTATATGTAATTCCCATTTATGTTGATATTATGGAGATGTATGATTTAAAGGATTTGTATGCCCAAAGGGGATGGATTCTTGACAATTATATGTAATTCTCCTTATTGTTGCTTTACAAATTTCATGCTGGGAAAAATAATGGTGCATTATACACTCTGCCCAAATGGGAGTTTATGATGTACTAATTATTTTTTGAGTTGCTGTGCCCATAATTGATCTTATTGCATTATGTGTGTTAAACGATTACCTTTGCTGTAAATAACAACAATACCACGGTGGAAATGTTAACTGGATCAAACTTTAAAAGATGGAAGCAAGATATAGAGTTTGCTTTGGGCATCGTCGATATGGACTTAGCTCTACGTGAGGATGAACCTGCCAGGCCCAATGATCAAAGTACTGCAGATCAAAAGGCCCATTATGCTAGATGGGAAAAATCTAATCGATTGAGCCTCATTGCTAAGAAGAGGTCCATTGCTGAGCATCTGATTAGTGGTTTGTCGGAAGATACGAATGCCAGACAGTTCCTTGAAGCAGTGGGAGAAAGATATAGAGTCTCAGATAAGGCTAAAGCTGGGAACTTGCTGAGTGAGTTAACGAACATGAGGTATGATGCTGCTATGGGTGTTAGAGAATTTATACTGAAGATGGTCCACATTCAGTCCAAACTTAAGGCCCATGAAATTGTTCTTTCTGAAAATTATATTGTGCATTGAGCCTTAAATGTTTTGCCAACTGAATTTAGCCAGATTAAGACTGCTTATAATGTTCAGAATGAGACATGGAGTGTTAATGCCTTGATTACTAAGTGTGTGACTGAGGAAGAGAAATTAAAGAAGGAAAAGTACGAGTCTGCCCACTTAACTACCAATGCCAAGTTGAGTTCGTATAGAGGCAAATGGAAGCCTAAGGGGTCAAATGCTCATGGCCTAAAGAAATGGCAAGACTTTAGGAAAAATGAGAACTATGGGAGGAATGGAGATAAGGATTTTAAATGTTTTCACTACAAGAAGCAAGGTCACAAGAGAGCCAATTGCTACAAATTTCGAGCTTGGCTAAAAACAAGAAAAGAAAGTCACCAAGGTGAGTTGTTGGTTTGTTTTGAATCAAATTTAGTTGATGTTCCTTTGGATTCTTGGTGGTTTATTCTGGTGCTACTGTTCATGTGACTACTACCTTACAGGGTCTCACAAATCTAAAGAGTCCAAGTTTGAGGGAGTCAAAGCTTAAAGTTGGAAACAATACTGGAGTTGATGTGGAGCGCATAGGAACAGTTGTTTTGAATTTAGATTCTGGTTTTCAGCTTGTCTTGAACAATGTCTTCTTCTTTTTTTGGTAAAAGTCTTGAACAATGTCTTTTATGTTCCTAATTTTAGGAGAAACTTAGTATCTTTTTCTTCGCTTGACAAAGCTGGATATTATCTTCATTTTGCGAATAAAAGAGTGGATTTGAATTATGATTCCAGAATTATTGGGAATTGTGTTTTGTCGATGGATTATATCGATTATCCTTATCTCCCGATAGACCATATTGCTCTTTCAATGTCAAGAATGTTGTTGCTAAGAGATCTTTAATCAAAGATAGATCTTCAATGCTATGGCATAAGCGATTGGGGCATATCTCCAAAGAACGGGTAAAGCGACTTGTCGTGGCTGATATTCTCCCTCCTCTTGACTCAGATGATATTGAGACTTGTATTGATTGTGTGAGGGGAAAATTAACTAAAACAAAGAAGAAAGGCGCTACTCGAAGTCAAAGTCTATTGGAGATAATTCATACTGATATTAGTGGGCCATACTCAACCGCCTTGTGTGGAAATAAATACTTCATCACGTTCATTGATGATTTCTCCCGTTATTGTTATCTTTATCTAATTAAGGAGAAGACTGATGCTCTTGACATGTTTAAAGTGTTTCGTACTGAAGTTGAGAAACAATTGGGAAAAATTATCAAGATTGTCAGATCTAATCGCGGTGGTGAGTACTATGGGCGATATACTGAGGCTGGACAACAAAAGGGACCATTTGCAAAATATTTGCAGGATTGTGGTATTGTTGCTCAATATACAATGCCTGGGAGTCCTGAGCAAAATGGTGTAGCTGAACGGCGAAATCGTACACTCATGGAGATGAAACGAAGTATGATGGGCAGTTCTAATTTGCATGAATACTTATGGGGTGATGCGATTAAAACGGCAACTTATATATTGAATTGTGTACCTAGTAAATCGGTGCCGAAAACACCTTTTGAATTGTGGACTGGGAAGAAACCTAGCTTGAATCATTTTTGAGTTTGGGGTTGTCCTGCAGAGGTGAAAATTTATGATCCTTCTTAGAAGAAGATCGAATCCAGGACTACTAGATGTTATTTTATTGGATATCCTAATCATTCTAAAGGGTATAGGTTCTATTGTCCTTCTCGCGGCACTAGAATCGTTGAATCTCAAACTGCCAAATTCCTGGAATTAGATGTTGCGACAAGAGTTCTTCTCAATCTTTCGAAATGGAAGAACCAAATAAAACGGTCTCTATTCCATTGCCCATCTTACATGATGATTCTATGCGAGATCCTAACAGTGTGGAAATTCAGCAAGAAGTAAATACTGAAAATATGGCGATAGATCATCCCATTACAAATGAAATTCCCCAGATGAATGATGCGGCTCCAAAAATGCCTGTGCAAAGATCACAGCGACAAAGAAGACCAACACTTTTAAATGATTATCATGTCTATCTTGGAGAAGTCGATTTTGACATTAGAAGAGTAGTTGATCCGACGACCTTCAAATAAGCTCTTAATAGTGATCAGGCAGATAAATGGTTAGGAGCGATGAATGACGAGATGATGTCCATGTCAACTAATCAAGTGTGGAAACTAGTTGATTTACCTGATGGACATAAACCAATCGGCTGCAAATGGGTATTCAAAACTAAGAAAGACAATAAAGGCAACATAGAGAGATTCAAGGCAAGGTTAGTCGCAAAAGGGTACACACAAAGAGAATGTATTGATTATAATGAAGTCTTTTCCCCAGTATCTACTAAAGACTCTTTTCGGATAATCATGGCTTTGGTGGCTCATTTTGATTTAAAGCTTCACCAAATGGATGTCAAGACAGCTTTTCTAAATGGAGATCTGGATGAAGAAGTATATATGCAGCAACCTGAAGGGTTTAAAGAAGCCGAAAAGGAGCATATGGTGTGCAAACTTCAAAGGTCCATATATGGTCTCAAACAAGCATCACGTCAGTGGTACTTAAAATTTCACAAAGTTGTGAGATCATTTGGTTTTGAAGAAAATAAGTTTGATCAATGCATCTACATGAAAGTAAGTGGGAGTAAATATATTTTCTTAGTACTTTATGTAGATGACATTTTACTTGCTAGCAGTGATGTTGATCTTTTGAATGACACCAAAAATTTTCTATCTACAAAGTTTGATATGAAAGATCTTGGGAAGCCTCTTTTGTTCTAGGCATTGAGATTCATCGTGACAGATCTAAGAAGGTTACTCAGTTATCTCAAAAAAGTTATATAGATCGTGTTTTGAAAAGATTCAATATGCGACACAGTAAGTCAGGTGAAGCTCCTATTGGGAAATGAGATAAATTGAGCATAGATCAATGCCCCAAGAATGATGTTGAAAAGGAAGTCATGAAAAATGTTCCATATGCTAATGCAGTTGGCAGTCTTATGTATGCACAAGTATGTACCGGACTTGATATTGCTTTTGCTGTGAATACTCTTGGAAGATATCTGTCGAATCCAGGTCAAGAACATTGGGTTGCAGCTAAGAAGGTGATGAGATATCTACAACGAACAAAGGATTTCATGCTCGTTTATAGCAGAGTTGAGAACCTAAAAGTGATTGGATATTCAGATGCTGATTTTGCTAATTGTTCAGATGATAGAAAATCAACTTCTGGATATATTTTTATGATGGCTGGAGGTGCTATTTCTTGGAAGAGCACAAAGCAAACCTTGATTACGAACTCTACAATGTATGCTAAGTTTGTAGCGTGCTACGACGCATCGGTTCAAGCAGTTTGGCTCAGAAATTTGATCTCAGAATTGCGTGTTGTGGACTCTATTGCTAGACCTATGGTGATCTACTGTGACAACACTACAGCTGTGTTTTATTCCAAGCATGACAAGATTAGTAATGCGTCCAAACACATGGAGATCAAATATTATATTGTTAAGGACTTGGTCAAAAATGGAGGCGTTGTAATTGAAAATATCAAAGCTGAGTCCATGTTGGTTGATCCTCTAACAAAAGGCTTACGACCCATTTTGTTTAAAGAACATGTAAAGAATATGGGTGTTTTAGAATCTTTTGATTTCTTTTGTTAGTGGGAGTTATATAGTTTGTATTTCTGGATATTATAGTTATATGCAGACTGATAATGCTTTTATGATGTCTATTAAAGCATTTATTTTCATGATTGCTGTTATTGACTCTATTGTTATTTTTTTTTCTCCTGTTGACTGAGAAATGGAAGTATAAAATAGTATCTTTAAACAAATTTTAGTTTAAAGATGACTGGATGTCACTGATTATGAGATCTCATATTGGATTGTGACATAATTGTGCAATTTCATGTTGTTTAGAAATCGCACTGAGGCAATTTCATGTTGTTTAGAAATTACGCTAATGCAGTTTCATGTCGTTGAGAAATTGCATTGAGGACCAATAAGAAATAGTTAATATCTTGATCACATGTTTGCATTATTTCTTACTACACTACTAGGCCCATGATCCATTAAAATATAATACTTATTATATGTGATTATGGAAGGTCTTGTGTTGTGATATTTTCTTAACACATTGATCTCCATAGTCCTATATTGAGGTTATATAGGATTGGATTGGTATTGAGATGCCATTATTGGAATATTATTTTATTTTTTTTAAAGTTGTGGCCACATAAAACAAAATTTCAGTTATTAACCCGATAGTGTCTTTTTCAAATATAAAATCCTTTTCAAAATAAAATAAGTTAATTAATGTAGCCTAAGTGGGAGAATGTTGGAAATTTCCTATAATATGGGCTTACATTAATTAATTGATTTTATATTTTAAAATAATTGGGTTAATGGATATTCCAATATTTGTTGAACCCTAAAGTGATCTGATTGAATTGGGTATTGGCATCTATTGATAACGGGCCTAGTTGAGCAGCAAAGTGTAGGCAATTGTGTTTGGTGAAGCCCGTAATGGGAAGGGCCCAGCTGACACGCTATTGATTAGGGTTTCTTCAGATCCCCTCTCTAGCCTATAAAAGGGTAGGTTATACCTATCAGTTGCTTTAATCCCATTGAAAGTTGCTATATCGAAATAGGTCATAGAGAGGAAGATCTGGTATTCCGATAGATCCCTGATTATCAGAGTGATCTAGTTTTCTTCTGAAGCGATGGCTCAAATAGGTACGCTTTAATTCCACTGTATTTATTGATCTCGGTGTTTTACAATCATGTATGGATCCGTTTATTCTTAATTGATTAATTGTTTATGAGAATAAATTTTCTACAAGAACAAGGAAGTTCCCTTATAGAATCGAATGCCACCGCAACCCTCCATTCGGTATCCGAACCTTAAGTAGCGACACCAAAAAATCCTTCCTGACATGACCCGAGTAACTCCTTCATAGGAGAGATTGAATCCCTCGGCCATCTTGTTGTGGAGGTCCTTGTATGTTAAGCTCCCATTCTGATCCCCTTCCCGCCCCGAGATTTGATCCAATGCGTATGCCGTCATGGTTACGGTGCAGGAGTCCTTGAAATCCCCTGCTTTTAAGTTCTGTACAGTGTATGAGTACACCTTCATTTGGGAAAAATAAGGAGGCGTGTCGGCAGAGTATCCCTCAATACATGGTCTGGTATCGACATATAAACTAGAAGCAATGGGTTGGGAACACTTCATCAAGGCCGCCACCGTAGCGGATCCACCAGTGTATCGATCAAGACCACTGAAGTTGGAGTACGTCAATGGGTAACGAGGGAGGGACGAGCAATTACCCTTTTGCAGTCCATCGTCAACCACCGTGATATTACCTTCGAAGTAATATTGGTCATAATACTTGTAATGGATCGACTTCACATAATATCGGCCAGCATACAGATATAGAATAGTGCGGTTATTTTCACAAGCTAGCTCCTTGTGAGAGTTACCGCAGTATTTTGGATCGTCTTTCAATCGAAAATGATAACTTATGTTATGGATCTCACTACAAGATGAAGGAGCACACAAATGATTGTTCTTCGCACTGCAACTCATCCCTGATAGTAGCAGAAGATGCAATACGAGAAGTAAAACACGGAGAACATGCAATACGAGAAGTAAAACACGGAGCGTAAATATGGAGTTGAGAGAAATAATCATCTCTTTATCGTTTGGCCTGATGCAATGGAAGTTTTAGCTCATTTGGTAATGCGAGGGAGGCTTGATAAAGGGTCGGGAGTCGTCGGTCATCGAAATGTCCAAGTCAACCCTAAAACAAAGTCCAGCAAAGAAAAAAATTCAAAAGAACGGCCTGGCTAAAACACGGATCTAGTGAGCTTTCACATTCATTAGGGAGGAAACTTCTCTGCACTTTCCAGATTTGATTTTCTTGGCAAATTAATTCTCTCTAGAAATTAATTTTACTATCATAAAAAAAAATCGATTTTAATGTTTTTTTTTTTTTGGTAAGGAGAATCGATTTTAATGTTTTGTACCCTAAAATCAATCAAAATCCTTTCAAGTGAGGCATTTGGCATTCTATTTTATTTTCAAGGCCAATATTTTGTAAGTGTCACTCCGTTAAATTTTGACGACGAAAAGAAAAAGGATGATGTATTTCATCATATAAGGTTTTTCATTTTTAGGAAAAAAAAAATTAGTAACCAAGAAAGAGCATCATGTTAATTAACGGGTACGCATATTTTAACTTGTATAATGTCGCTTTCGGCAAAAATAGAAAGAAAATAAGGAGTGGGCGCTTCTTGCTCATGGATGTTGTGAAACTTTATGAAGGAAAGAAAGCAATATGATAAATTCTCAACTAGCAATGGGACCGACGCACCTCCATTAGAAACTCACTTGCATCATTGTGGATTGACACACTCAAGGGCTATAGACGCAACATTTGAATTCATAAAAATAATGCGATGTTTACTCATTCACTACGCTTAAATTTTAAAATCACTCTCTTGTAATTGTGGTATAATTATGAATATGACCATTGTCTCTTTTCCATAATTGAACCATTTAATGAATGAACAGATTGATCTCAACAAAAAAGGCAATACGATAATTTCTCAACCAATGATCAATCGATGCAGGTCTCGATTAGAAATTCACTTGCTTCGTCATTCTTGACACGCACAAAGACTATAGGTGTAATATTCGCATGCACAAAAATAAACTAATACGTACTTATTCATTGTCAATTGAAATATTTATGGATTAGTCAATCACTCACCTATAAAATAATCTCATCTTTTTTTTGCAATAAATCTAACTGACCTGTTACAATATCCAATTGAAACGTGCCACATCACTCAGTAAGTAAATTTTTATACAATCCCTCAGTAGAGCTAACATTTAAGAAAAGGATGAGGATGAAGAAAGAAACAAAGAAAGAACTGGGAAAGTCAGCTTTCGGGAATCATGGTGTATGCATCTCTCCCTTTGGTATCCGAAACCTAAGTAGCAAAACTCGAAACTTGTTGATGTCAAGAGTTTATAATAGGAGATAGTGAATCCCTCGACCGTCATGTTGTGGAGGTCCTTATACGGTGAGCTCGCACGATTATACCGATCCTTTTTCCACCCTGGGATATAATGCGGTATTAAAGCCTTTATGGTTATGGTGTAAGTATCCTTGATGTCCCCTACTCGGAGATCAAACCCATGTACAGCGTATGAGTACACCTTCATTTGGGAAAAAATAGGGAGCATATCGGAAGGATATGCTCCCTCAATACATGGTTCAGTATTGATTTACGAAGTAGAAGCAAAGGGCTGTGAGCACTTCATGAAGACCACCGGCACAGCTAACGAACCGTATGGATCATTATCACTAAAGTTGGAGAGCGCCAATGAGTAATGAGGGAGGGATGAGCAATTACTTTTTTGCAGTCCATCGTCCACCACCGCGATTTCGCTGTCGAATAAACATTTGCTAAGATTGGAACGGTAATAAATTGATTTCACATAATATTGGCTGGCATATAGATATAGAACAATGCGATTATTTTCACAAGCTAGCTTATGTTCATAGTGGCCGCATCCTTTTGGGTTGCCTTTCAATCGAAAGTGATAGCGTATGTCACGAATCTCGCCGCAATATGAAGCGGCAGACAAGTGATTCTTCTATGTACCGCAACTCGTGCCAAGTAGCAGCAGAGCATACAATATGAAAAGCAAAACATTGAACATGCTTATGGAGCTCAGACTCTTAATCGTCTCTCTATTGTTTGAACCGATGCAATGAAAATTTTTGCCAATTGGTAATGCGATGGGGGCCCAGTAATATGAATGAAAAGAGCCTCGAGTCCTCGGTCATTCGAATGTCTAAGTCAACCAATAAAGCAAAGTCTAGTGAAGAAAAAGTGGATATCGCGTGGAAATCGCAGTCCTTGCAAATTTCTAGTGGTGGACCAACACGCCCTGACCATAACCTCACTAACTTTGTCGTCATGCGAACACTATAGATGCAAATTTCCAAGTCCACCATCAACACTAAGTCTAGCGAAGAAAGAGTGGGTCTCATGTGGAAATTGCAGCCCTTGCAGTCTAGGCGACAAAAACACGGTGTTGGAATTATTTATGGCGTGGCTTTCACGTTGATTAGAAAAGAAACTTCTCTGCAGTTTTCATATTTAACTTTTCTTGGCAAATTGACTCTTTAGGAATCAATATTAGTTCAGTAAAAAAGAATCGATTGGAATGTTATGTACTCTAAATTGAATCAAAATCCTTTCAAATGAGGCATTGGCATTCAATTTTATTTTCAAGGCCAATATTCCATGAGTGTTGGTTCGATAAATTGTGAAGACAAAATGGAAAAAAAAAATGTTGTATTTCACTGTATAAGCTTTTTCATTATTGACAAAAAAAAAAAAAAAGAATTGGTAACAAAGATAGACTATTAAAGGGAATATTAGCTTGTATAACAAAAAAAAAAAAAAAAGGAAAAACAGGAGTTAGTGATTCTTGGATGGTGTAACAAATTATGAAAGAAAGAAAGCAATTCGATAATTTCTAGTGATGGGATTGACGTGCATTGACTAGAACCTCACTAACTTCGTTGTTGCGCAAAGACTATACATGCAATATTCAAGTTCACAGAAAAAAAAAAAAAAAAAACGATGTTTACTTATTCACTATCAACTTCAATATTACAATCACTCTCCCATAATTGTGTTAGATCTATGAACAATATTGTCATCTCTAGGGAACTCCCTTGCTTGGTTTTATTTAAAACGGAACCGAAATGATAGCTGGGTGTCGTTTTCCCTAGTCCACGAGCATGCCCGGTTTGAATGAGCCGTCCTTTTGTCGAGTTTGAGCATCACTTGCTGTTATTTTTTTAGTCTGGACACGAGCTAGAGTCTAGAATGGAGGACCATTCTCAATGTGGAATTTCAAGACCACTAAAGAATTTAAGTTTGTTAATTTTTTCCATTTTCTATTTTTTTAGCATCATTTTTTATGCTGCTTTATTTTGATAATAATAAAACTTAAAATTTATACTTCTCTGTCTGCGATCTCTGAATGAAACGCGTTCCTTATGAACATTGGTGTCTCAAGGAATGTTTGCTTAGTAGGAAAACTCATGTGTAGGGGACAACAATGAGGAATATGATGCTTGTTCTGAAGAATACAAGGCACCATCTCATGTCTTATCATCGAGTGAACGCACAAGTTCTTACTGCATTTAGGGATTGAGCTTTCGTAATACATAATATGCTCTAACGTAACATCACATGTTCAATTTCCATTCATCATAAAGGAAAAATTGTCAGCCTACTCTGTCTTTACTCTTTGACATGTGCTGGTTATTCATTGGCTAGGATTGGACCCATCCTGTGACATGAGGACCAAGTCGGAGATAGCTTGAGCAGGTAGCTGCCTTCGACGTGGGTGATCAAACAGAGGTCGAAGGGTGGGGATGAGAGGTTTTGATGGAAATGAGAGAGATTCATTGCTCATAATGCAAACATTGACACGAAGAAAAAATTACCTTGTTATACCAAGACGATTGACATGAAACAAAAATTGAATCAATGCAATACAACATTCATCGTCATTTATAAAATATGGACATAACGACTCTACTAAAAAACACTACCGCCATATGAAAAATATGTAAAAGCTTCACAGATTACATTTTGAATGATGATTCATGTTGATAGTACTATTGATAATTTTTGCATCTCATTATAGGGAAACAATCACATAATACATGATTTCATAAACTCATGGTCATGGTAAAATTGAGAACCGCTAGAAACTATCGGAGTACTTGACAAACATGAAATTGTTTCAAGTTCTATCTCAGCATCAACATCATCAACGGGTGCCTCTCTCAGATACAAAAGTGGTTTTGGAGGCAATTGCAGTTTATCCATATCTCCTTCAAGCATATTTAGGACTTTCCTCATCGACGGCCGATCATTAGGGCTCAATTGTATACACCACAGTGCAACGATTATCATCTTCCTTGTTGTTTCTCTTTCCTCTTCTATGACACCTACCCTTTCAAGTTCCTTTTCTTTGCCGAGTTGATCATAAACCCACAAAGGAAAGTAAATTTGACTCGAACGCTCTGCATGTGCATTTAGATTTCTCCTTCTACCAGCCATTTCCATTAATAACATCCCAAAACTATAAACATCGGCTTTGTAAGAAATGCCACCAATGTCTTTATAGAATAGCTCAGGAGCCATATAACCCAAGGTTCCTCTTGCTGCAGTCAGCGATACTATATTGCGATCGGTGGGATAAAGTCTTGCAAGTCCAAAGTCAGAAACTTTCGGAGTGAAACTTTGGTCTAGGAGAATGTTGTGAGGCTTGATGTCAAAATGTAGAATTTGCATATCACATCCCCGATGTAGATACTCTATCCCTCTAGCTATGCCAAGAGAGATCTCATACATTTTCTTATAATCAAGAGGATCATCACCATCCTTATAGGAAATGTGTTTATCCAAAGATCCATTCGGCATGAAATCATAGACAAGAGCTTGTTTGGAGTATTCGAAGCAAAAACCAACAAGTTGCACCACATTAACGTGGTGGATCCTTCCAATTGTGGCCACTTCACTTATAAAATCTTGTCCATTAGATTTTGGTTTGTTCAAAATCTTAACCGCAACTTCATTGCCACTTCTAAGTATTCCTCTGTATACGAACCATATCCCCCTCACCTAACTTGCATTTGAAATTTTTTGTGATCTTCTTGATATCCGAGTAAGAGTACCTTATGGGCAAAAAGTTATTGTGAGCTCGTAGGAATTCTTCAATGTTTGCATCGGTCGCTTGATGCCTTCTCATCCACTTCAAGATTAGAAATATCAACACACACGGAGCTCCGAGTATAAATTTTGCTGCTAGGAAGTGGACTGAGGAGAAATTTGGCCATCAATTAGCATAGTGTGATAATTTTTTTTACACATACAATTTTTGTTTGTCAGAGTGCTGAATGAGAGCTTCATAGGTGTGAAGAGAAAAGGACTTATCATACCCAAGACAAAGAAGAGATTCCATACGGCAATTCGACCAAAATCGTTCATGATATACCGCGTAGAATCATCTGTAGATAGTAAGAGAATTCATGAGAGATTACTAGATATGGTTAATTAGAATTAACAACCAATCAATAAAGAACTAGATCCATTGTTTTAGCAGTTAAATAATAAAAGCAATTCACGTTAAGATATACCCCAAGTGAAGGATAACTTCATACAGTCACTGCAAAGTGCAAAGACACACTTTTGTTAATTGAAATTTGCAAGTGGAGAAGTCTATAATAATAAATAATAATAAAAAGAGTGAACGGGTTTCACTTTTCTAGATAACGTTTAGATCCAACTTTATTCTATTCACTCATGAAATCCATGTTATCATTGCATGATCTTTTCTTTTGAAGAAATACGTTTTTTATTCTTTTATTCTCCTAAATGTACCAAATGTTCATAAGTTCCCCCATAACAATAACATCGATTCAAGGGACACAAGCTACGATCAAATCAAACAATTTTCCACAAAAAAAAAAAAATGCCTAATTCCCTAAAAAAACCCTCAAGTTCTAGTCCAATTTTAGCCCAAACCTTTTTTGTCTCAGAAGAAACCCCAAACTTTAGGTACAGTCCCAGATTTGCCTTGAATTTTGTTTTGTTTAAAAAAATCACCAACTTTTAATATATTCTAAAATTTACCTCCATGGTCCAGTCCCAATTTGACATGATATTTCCACATTGATAACAACTCCACTTCAATAAGGTGACATGGAAAATTATTTCCAAACTGAAACCGTTCTAAGATATGAAAATTAGGGATGACTAACGGCAATTTTCGGCCAGAGGGCTGATGGGGTAGATTTGCAATTAGAGTAAAAATTAGTGTTTTTTTCTTTTAGACAAAAAAAGTTAGAGATAGATTTAGGACTTGGCCTAAAGTTTGAGGTTTTTTCTCGATAAAGAAAAGTTTGAGGTAAATTTGGACTGAACCTAAAGTTTAGAGTTTTTTTAGACAAAAAATGTTCGGAACAGAATCGGGACTAAACTTAAAATTGTGGTTTTTTTAGTGAATAAGGCCCCAAAAAAAAAAAAAAAAAGAGTGTCAAGTCCAAAAAAAAGCTCCACAGATGTAAAATAAAATAGCAATGCACGCCAAATCTTCTAAAAAAATCTTACTGAATTTTTTCACTAAAATGGATGTGGCAATTTTTTTATTGGGTATTAAAGAAAGTAATGACTCAATAAATCGAACCAACGTATTACAATATCCAATAGAAACATGCCACATTACTCAGTAAGTAAATTTTGATAAGATCCCTCAGTAGAGTTAACATTTGAGAAAAGGATGAGGATGAAGAAGAAGAAGAAAGAAAGAAAGAAAGTAAGAGAGTAAAGGAAGAAAAGCTTCAAAGAAAGTCAGCTTACAGGAGCAATATGGTTCGCACCACACCTCTGGGTACATAATCACACAAAAATGGAAAATTACCAGCGAAGATGGCGAAGACAACGCAGACGGCGAAGACGGCGGAGACGGCGGAGACGACAAAGACGGCGGAGACAGCGGAGACGATGATTACGGTGGAGACGCGGGAGATGCCAAAGATGCGGGAGACGGCAAAGTCGGCGGAGATGGCAGAGACGCCGCAGACGATGGAGACAGCGTAGACGGCGAAGACGGCAAAGACGGCACAGATGGCGAAGACGGCAAAGACGACACAGATGGCGAAGACGGCGAAGACAGCGGAGACTGGGAAGACAGCAGAAGACGGCGGAGGCGGTGGAGACAACGGAGGCGGGGGAGACGGCGAAGGAGGTCCAGAATAAGAGAGATTGAATCCTTCAGCCATCATGTTGTGGAGGTCCTTATACGTTGGGCTCACAGAAGCCATCATGTTGTGGTGGTCCTCATTCGTCGGGCTCACACGATTATACCCATCCATTTCCCATGGCTGGTTATAACACGAGAAGAAAGTCATCATGGTTATGTTGCAAGAATCCTTAATGTCCCCTACTTGTAGATCAAAGCTGTCCCCTCTTTCTAGAAAAAACTCATACATAGCGTATGAGTACACCTTCATTTGGGAAATATAAGGGGGCGTATCGGAAGGGTATACTCCCTCGATACATGGTTCAGTATTGACATACGAAGGAGAAGCAACGGGCTGTGAGCACTTCATGAAGACCACCCCCCCAGAGGATGAATCACGTAAATAGTATGGATACTGATCACTCAAGTTGGAGTTCGCCATTGAGAAACGAGGGAGGGATGAGCAATTACTTTTTTGCAGTCCATCGTTAACCACCATGATATTACCAGAGAAATCATCTGTGGAATTATTGTAATAGTAAATCGACTTCACATAATATCGACCGGTATGCAAATATAGAATGGTGCGATTATTTTCACAAGCTAGCTCATACTCAGAGCGGCCGCAGCCTTTTGGGTCACCTTTCAATCGAAAAGGATAGAATATGTCACGAACCTCACCACAAGACGAAGTGGCACACGCCCTCAGTAGCAATAGAACATGCAATATGAAAAGCAAAACACGAAACATGCTCATGGAGCTCAGAGACTTAATCGTCTCTCTATCGTTTGATCTAATGCAATGAAAGATTTTGCTAATTGGTAATGCGATGGAGGCCTAGTTGTATGAATGAAAAGCGTCGGGAGTCGTCGGTCATACAAATGTCCAAGTCAACCAATAAAGGCAAGTCTAGTGAAGAAAAGAGGAAGTGGGTATCACGTGGAAATTGCAGTCCTTGCAGTCAATGTGTCAAAACACGGTATTGGAATTATTTATGCTTAGCTTTCACATTGATTAAAAAAGAAACTTCTCTGTAGTTTTCAGATTGAATCAAAATCCTTTTAAGTGAGGCATTGATGTTATATTTTCTTTTCAAGATAAATATTCCATGAGTGTTGCTTCGTTAAATTATGAGGACGAAAAGGGAAAAGATGTCATATTTCATCGTCTAGGCTTTTTTATTTTTGAAAAAAAAAGAAATTGGTAACAAAAATAGACTATTAACAAGAATATGAATTTGTATAATGTCGCTTTTGGCAAAAGTAAAAGGAAAATAAAAAGTAAGTGCTTCTTGGATGATGTAACACGTTATGAAAGAAAGAAAATAATATGATAATTTCTAGCAATGGACCAACACACCTTGATTAGAACCTCACTAACTTGGTCATCACGCAAAGACTATAGATGCAAATTTCCAAGTCAACCATTAGCACAAAGTCTAGCGAAGGAAAAATGGGTCTCACGTGGAAATTGCAGCCCTTGCAGTCAAGGTGACAAAAACACGGTGTTGGAATTATTTATGAAGAAAAGAAACTTCTCAGCAGTTTTCAAATTTGACTTTTCTTGGCAAATTGACTCTTTAGGAATCAATTTTAGTTCCGTCCAAAAAGAATTGATTGGAATGTTATGTACTCTAAATTGAATCAAAATCCTTTCCAGTGAGGCATTGGCGTTTAATTTTATTTTCAAGGCCAATATTCCACGAGTGTCACTTCGATAAATTGTGAAGACGAAAAGAAAAAAAATTCATATTTCACCATATAAGCTTTTTCAATACTGACAAAAAATAGAATTAGTAACAAAAATAGACTATTAAAGGGAACATTAACCTGTATAAAATAATGTCACTATTTACAAAAATAAAAGGAAAAATAGGAGTTAGTGCTTCTTGGATGATGTAACAAGTTATGAAAGAAAGAAAGCAATTCAATAATTTCTGGCGATGGAATCAATGTGCATTAACTAAAACCTCACCAACTTTGTCGTCGCACAAAGACTATACATATATTCAAGTTCACAAAAAAAAAAAAAAAAAAAAAAAAAAAAAAAAAAAGGACATTTACTTATCCACTGTCAACTTCTATTACAATTTCGTATGTAATCGTGCTAGATCTATGAACAATATTGTCATATCTTTCCCAGAATAGAACCACTTAATAGTGAACTAATCGATTACTCTTGTTTTATCAAATAAAAAGAATGTTCTTACCTTGTTGTTGACACTTAAATTCTTCTATTTTTATTTAGGACTTAATCATATAGAAAATTAAGGATTAGTCTCTAAAAGAAATAAAAAAAGTAAATAATTTTCATTAAAATACATCGCGTTTTCATTAAATTGCATCGCTTATAGACATTGGGAATACTTACATTACTAGTACTAAAAAATTAACAAAAAATAAAAATGCAGCCAGCCTCCTTCTTTTCCCTTTTCATTTTCCCCCTGCGCAGCCCACCTCTCTTCTTCCGTGGCCCAGCTCACTATTCTTCCTTCTTCCTCCTCCCTCCCTCGCTTGGACGCTAGCTTCAGGACAAAACAAAGAGATGGTCGCTGCCCGAAGGACGCAAGGACGCGAGGCTGCGCGCGAAGTTCGCCCAGGAATGTCGTGCGGTACAAAGCCAGCTGGTCTCTTCCTTGAAGAAAGAGAGAGAAACGAGATAAATGGGTGAGAAAGGCAGCAAAGGGAGGGGAGGTCTCTCTGGTTTTTTTGGGTTTGTTCGGCCGAGGAAGAGCAACCAAGAGAGAGAGAGAGAGCTGGTGAGAGTGAGAAGGCGAGCTCGAGAGAGAGAAGGAGCGAGCCAGAGAAGAGAGGAAGCTCCAGGGTGGCTGCTTCTGGAAGATTGCTGCTGAGAACCAAGGAGGGCCGGAGCTGCTCGAGAGGGGAGACCGAGATGGTGGATAGCGAGGGAGAGCGGGAGAGAGAGGCGACTGCGTTCTCGAGTTCTTCGCGGGAGGCTGGAGAAAGCGAGAGCAACAGAGAGAGTGAGATCGGAGAGAGTGAGCAAAGAGTGAAGTGGAGAGAGAACCGACAGTGAGTGGAGGGATGGACTGAGAGAAAGCGAGACCCAGAAGCCGAACTTCGTTCTCGGACAAACGTTGCCTGGCCATCCCCAACATAAACCGGCGATCTTTAGCCGACACCCTCGAGCCCGCGGCTACCTATTCCTCGGCGCCCGAATTACCGGTGAGTTTTCTTTGGGTTCGATTCACTTTTATCCCGATGATCCTGCCTCGGTGCAACATCGAGGCGGCCGAACATAGCTCGTTTTGCTTCAGGCTCACCTCCTGGCCGTCGTCGCCGAGCCGAGTAGTGATATTCGCGGTCGAACACTTCTCTCTGAGAACTCCGTGCTTGGTTTTATTTAAAACGGAACCGAAACGACAGCTGGGTCTCCTTTCCCTGGTCCTCGAACATGCTCGGTTTGAACGAGCAGCCCCTTTTGACGAGTTTTGAGTGTCACTTGCTGTTCTCTTTTGAGTCTGGACACGAGCTAGAGTCTAGAATGGGTTTACGACCTCTCCATAATCCGTGCTCATCGCATGTCCGATATAATGCCTCAGTTAGTGTTATTCTAAAAATGAGACGAGAGTTAGTGTTATTCTAAAAATGAGACGAGGTTTCGTTTGTCTCCGTGAAAGCATACCATGGATCCGTTTGACATATTTTCATCGACTTGAGATGTCGTAAGACGGGCTCGACAGCAAAGTGGAGGTTCATCGGCATGCCATGTCACTTTTAGTCGAACGCCTAAGACTTGCTCGGTGAAATGTTTCTCAGAGAATTGTTTAAGAAATGGCTTCTATTTTTGCTCGAATGCGAAGGTACCACTTGATGCAGTTCGTCCGGGGTCATTAGTTGTTAAGCTCGATTTTCACGAGCAATGAAGTCACTGCATCTCTGCATTTCGTTCGAGACATGCTGTGTATCTTTCACTGAACTTGATGAGTGGTGGTGGCGGCCTGCGTGATGGGAGACGTTGGCAGCGAATTTGGTTTTGCGGTGGTGAGCCAAGATGGCTTGGTCACAGCCGGCGACGTTGGGTGTTGTCGTCGATCCGTTTAAAGTTCTGCCGTGGGTCCGTCCGGCGAAATTCCAGTGTGGACTTCGTCGGTGTGGGAGGCTTCGGTAAAGGACGTAACAGTGGAGTTGGCACGAAGAAGAAGAAGACGTTGAAAGGCTGAGAGAGAATAAAAGAAAATCGCGAAAATAGGCCTGGTGCAGACGTTCGTGGAAAGAGGATGGGAAGATGGGCTTGAGGTTTTGTTTCAGTAGATTTAGGTTTGGTTTAAGTTGGGCGGACTTGGGCTGGGCCTAATTTGTGAATTTTTGGGCTGGGTTTAAATTTTCATGAAGTGGGTCTTTGAGAGTCCATTACTAAAATGGCGGTCTGTTTTAATAGAGCCCAATTCATGTTCCCGGTCCAAGCCCGCAAAGCCCATCGCAACCCATGTTCTCACTGGACCTGGGGCCCAGCCCGAGTCCCTATTTTCGAAATTAATATTGTAAAAAAAATTAAGAGAAAACTTATTTTTTTCTAAAAATTAGGAAAAAGCTTAAGAGTTAGTTTTTTAGTAAATACTCTTAAATTGTGTTAAGGTCCTTGATAAAGAAATTGTGCTCAAGAATTGAATAAATCCTTACAGCTTTACCATAAGATTCTGATTGTCCTTAAAAATAAATGCCCTTGATTACGCACTTTCAATGTTGATTACGGACTCCCTTTAGCTTAGTTAGAGATTGCATGCTCCTTATTTGGTAATATTAGATCTTTGTGTTCCTATGCAATTTATTTAATGCTTTCCTTGATTGTTGATTGTTATTTTAATGATTGCACACCCACATGATTATCTCATATGTTAGTGGATAAGTTTAAAATCAATCCAAGCTGCCTGACAATTTTTTTTTTTTTTTGAAATGAAATAGATTAGATACCAAAATGGCATTTGATGAGTTAGTGTAATTAAGTTCCCAACCCTAAATTTTCTGGTTACGTAGGAAGTGAAGCATACTCATATGTTTTACTTGATTTTTAGTCGACCCCAGTAGGCTAATAGCAACTCCTAATTGAAAAATTCTCATAGCATCAATTTGAATAACCAATGTGATGCGATGTATGAATTTAGGAGAGCTCACATCTAAAACTAGGGTCGTAGGCCTATCTTTTAGACAATACCCCTAAACCTAATTTCTTTACTACCGAAGGGTAGGTCATGACACACAACTTCATAATCATCTTTCATCTCTGAATGTGTGGAATTAGAGATGTCATGCATTTTTAAATGAGACGATTAGCCGATTTACCACTATGAACATAACAGTGGAAAGTTTGGAAAATATATTCATAGAAATTCTTTTCAGCGATACAGACGCGCTTTTGAATAATTGTAATTAGCGCTTACCATATTTTTTTTTCTCAAGCTAATGGGTACCATTATATATAATTGAAGAGATTGAAATGGATTTTCCATATAATACAACCAAGTTCATTTTAATTGACGCATCCAATGACGTTTTAACTGCACATGTTTAATTTTTTTTATAGTAATATTATTACTGATTACATTTTCATATTCCCATTTCTAAAAATTGGTTTGTTGTGCGAGCATCTCCACACGTGATGATACCTTAGTTGCTTTCTATATCGTCATTAAATATTCAGCAATGATTAGTCAAATTTTTAGCGGAAAATCTCTTGGTCAAAGTATCCTAAATTATCTCTTGCACGTATTCCAAAACATTTGGACATACATTATGCAAATTGATGTATCAACTATAGGTCCATTCAGCGCCATATAATCCTATAAAAAAAATGATAATGCATTTTGCAGTGTAACGTTTTTCAATTTTGACAAAAATAAAATTGGATAATGAAAAGATAAATAACAGCACCTGAAGACTATTATCGCACGTCCTAACCTCCAAAAAAGTATGGAAGTGTATGGTGCTAATTAACGGCAACATAAATTTTATAGAATTTGAGGTTGCCTTTCATGAAAATAAAAAGAAAAATAAGGAGTAGGTGCTTCTTGCTAGGGGTGAGCGGTTCCCGGTTCCGGTTCGGTTATGTCCGAACCCGAACCTACCCCAGTACGGGTTCCTCAATTTTGGAACACTGGAACCTCTGCCGTCAAAATCGGGAACCTGGAACCTACCATCCAGGTTCCGGTGGGTTCCGGGTTCCAACGGGTTCTTTTTTTTTTTTTTTTTTTTCATTTTCGTAATGGGCGCGAATATTCGAAAGCTGAAATAATTCAATAGTTGGCCCTCCATTTTCAGTTCCTGCCAATACACAGCAATGTGAATCTTTTAAATCCAAATAGACAACTAAATTCATAATTTTCAGTTCCGGTTCGTCTCGAGCGCGTCTTGCCCCCTGTTCAACGGCTTCAAGCTCGCGTCGTTGAGCCCGACCCACTTCGTCCAAGTCCTCCACTAAGCCTTACGATCCGTGAGGCACTTCACGAAAGCCATGGCTCGCAAGATGGAGGTGGCAAACTGGAACCTCAATGAGGCCATCCGATTCATCGAGCCGCGAGCGAGGTTCGCGAAGCCCGGCCTCTGGCACTTTGCCATCGAATCGTCGTGGCCAGATCGATCTTCGAGGGCTTCAACTTCCCCAACTTCACGCTCGCGAATAAGTCGTCGTCCATCGAGGAGCGCACTCCCCAAGCCTTCTTCGACCAGTTCAAGAAGCTCAAGTCCGTCAGCCCCCGAGCTTCATCACGCGGAACCCGGGCTCGCCGTTGGCTAGGTTCGCCAAGGCCAAGTACCTGCAATTCGTGCACGCGAAGCATAAGATTCTCACGCTACCTTCAGGAGGCCTTGTAAAAGAAACAGTGTGCCAATCAACTATTCAACCCAATGGAACCGGTAAACCCCAACATAATCGAGTAACAATGCATCTTTTACGCAATCTTCATTTTTTTTCCAAATTTTGAAATGAAGGTTGAGCAACCTGTCGGTGTTGCTCATAGCAATCTGTCACTTGAGCAAAAATGTGGAGGAAAACCTACCATCTTGTCGAGCTCGAGAACTCGTAGAGCTTGCCCCTCGGGGAGACGATGATGAGTGCAACCTCGGCATCGCAGAGGACGGAGAGCTCGAAGGCATTCTTCAGCAGCCCGTTCCTGTGCTTCGAGAACGTCACATGCTTGCTCGTGTTGTTCTCTATCCTCTTCATTTGTGTCTTCCCCCTCACCATTTCCCCCCTCCCTCTCTCTGTCTCGCTCTCTCAAGCCACAAAAAACAAGAAAGAGATCAGAAGAAGAAGAAGAAGAAGAAGAAGAGCGGGAACTGATCGACGGCGACGAGCGCTCGATCGAAGCTCCAAATCGGAGTGGCCGCGGAATGGAGGGCGTCATGCAGATCAAGTCCTGGAAAGCAGGAGATCGGAGACGGCGCTGGGAGGAGGCGCTCGTTGAGAAAGAAACGGAAGATTCTAGAGAGAGAGAGAGAGAGAGAGAGAGCAATCCAAGAAACCTAGGTGATTCGGAACCGGAACCGGAAGAGAAGAGAGGGAGAGAGAAGAAAAAGAAAAAAAGTTGGGGGCAAGAAGTGACGTGAGGAGGGGAAAAGGGGAAGGGGGAAGTATCCGCGAAGGGAAATCATGTGGGCGGAGGGGAAGAAGCTAGGGTTTTTTTTTTTTTTTGAATTATGACCGGTTCCGGAACCGGTCTCCTTGGAACCGGGAACCGAACCGGACCCTCCGGTGCGGTTCTCCGGTTCCCGGTTCTACCCGGGAACCGTGCTCACCCCTACTTCTTGCTGCTTGGGCAATGCAACACATTACGAGAAAAGAAAGAGGGCCACATGATGATTTCTCAGTCAGATATAGACCGACGCAATTGAAATATTATTCTCACGAACCAATCAATCACTCTTCAGTACAATAATCTCATCTCTTTCCCACAGTAAGATTGCTCTATGAAAGAACTGAAAAATCTTGACAATAACGTCATTTTATTGAATGAAAGATGTTGTTGCCTGCTTCAAAATCATCTTCCATCTTCGAATGTGTGGCATTGGAAGTGTCATATAAGCTCAACTGAGACTACAAGGAAGAGCAAAGAGTAAATAACTTGGAGTGCCGCCATTTTCATTCTCTATTGATGGCTGCTTGAATGTGCTCAAGACTCCTCCCTTTTGTTTCAGGAACACCATCCCCGTGGCGTTAATCGCTGCATAAAGAAGGAAGGTACCTGTGAAGCAAAGCCAGCAGAGTTATTGTCTTTTGACAAGTTTTTCTGATGCATATCAACATTTTTCTCATGGGAAGAATGCTCTATTATAAACTACCTGTCTATTAATCATTTTGCAGAAAAACGCACTTTTCTTTTCTAAATGACACTTCGAACAAATTTCGTGATATTCGAATGTAGGTAGAAGTTGCTATAAACATGTTGATTGCAATAAATGGACCGAATATTCATTCGAGAGCGTGAAGAACGGAGTGATAAACACCTATACCTCCAAATAGGATTGAAGAGTTCAGGAAAAGCTAAGTCTCGAGTCTGAAGTTTGGTTGAATCCGTGCAAAAACTCACGTTCCAATGTGACAAAATGTTTATCAAGCTCAATTTGGTTAACTCATAAATTTCATGGTAAAATTTGATGAAAACTAACGAAGGGTAAATGTGTTATGTGTGTACCAGTTTGCGTTTTTGGTGATTCAAAAACTAATTTTCAGTAAATTTGTCATATATGTACTAGTTTGTGATTTTTCATTGTATTAACCCTATGGATTTCCTGTGAACTTGCCACGTTAACTGTCTATATCATTCAACTCAATAATTTAATGATAAAATTTCACGTAAGCTAACGGAGGGTAAACGTGTCACGTGTGTATATGACCCACAATTTAGTTAGGGATAAATTTGTCACGGTGTATAAGTTTGGGGTTTTTTCATGATATTAACTCCATAACCCACCCCGTGGTGAGCGAGTTGGTTAGGGCACACACTGGCCACACGAAAGGCCAGGGTTCGATTCCCCAACTCGTCACGTTGCGCAACTTAAGTGGGGTGTCGTGGGTGGTGGGTCCCCGTCCTAGTGCTCCCCCGGGTTTACATTGCCGGCTGCCAATTGTACGGCGGTTCCTAGGTTGCCAAAAAAAAAACTCCATATTAAAAAGAAGAATTCGTTTTCCCAAACTCCTTTTCCATGTGCACACTCACACAGAATGGAGGACCATTCTCATGTGGAATTTCATGACCACTAAAGAGATTAGGTTTGTTAATTTTTTGCATTTTCTACTTTTTTAGAATATTTTTTTATTTTTGCTTTATTTTGATAGTAATAAAAATTAAAATTTATACTTCTCCGTTTGCGATCTCTGAACGAAGTGGAGATCACGCGTTCCTTATCAACATTGGTGTCTCGAGGGATGTTTGCTTAGTAGAAAAACTCTTGTGCAAGGAACAACAGTAAGGAATGTAATGCTTGTTCTAAATAATGTAAGGTACCATCTCATGTCATATCATCGAGTGAACGCACAAGTTCTTATTTCATTTAGGGATTGAGCTTTTGTAATACATCATATGCTCTAACATAACATCGCGTGTTCAATTTCCATTCATCGTAAAGGCAAAATTGTCAGCCTACTCTGTCTTTACTCTTTGACAAGTACTGATCACTCATCGGTTAGGCTTGGACCCATCTCGTGACATGAGGTCCAAGTCAGAGATAGCTTGAGCAGGTAGCTATCTTCAACGTAGGTGATCAAATAGAGGTCAAAGGGTGGGGATGAGAGGTTTTGATGGAAATGAGAGATTATGCAAACATTGACACGGATAAAAAATTACCTTATTATACCAAGAGGATTCACATGAAACAAAAATTGAATGAATGCCATACAACATTCATCGTCATTTATAAAATATGGACATAACTCGACCGATAAAAAAAACTAGTGCCATAAGAAAAATATGTAAAAGTTTTACAAATTACATTTTAAATGATGATACATGTTGATAGTACTATTTATAATTTTTGCATCTCATTATAAGGGAACAATCACAAAAACACAATTTCGTAAACTCATGGTCATGCTAAAATTGGTAACCACTAGAAACTATCGGAGTACTTGACAAAGATGAGACTGTTTCAAGTTCTATCTCAGCGTCAGCATCATCAACCGGTGCCTCCATTGGATACAAAAGTGGTTTTGGAGGTAGTTGCAGTCTATCCATATCTCCTTCAAGCATATCTAGGACTTTCCTCATCGATGGCCGATCATTAGGGCTCAATTTTATACACCACAATGCAACGATTATCATCTTCCTCGTTGTTTCTCTTTCCTCTTCTATGACATCTACCCTTTCAAGTTCCTTTTCTTTACCGAGTTGATCATAAACCCACAAAGGAAAGTAAATTTGACTCGAACGCTCTACATGTGCATTTAGATTTCTCCTTCTACCAACCATTTCCATTAATAACATCCCAAAACTATAAACATCGGCTTGGTAAGAAATGCCACCAATGTCTTTATAGAATAGCTCATGAGCCATATAACCCAAGGTTCCTCTTGCTGCAGTCAGCAATACTATATTGCGATCGGTGGGATAAAGTCTTGCAAGTCCAAAGTCAGAAACTTTCGGAGTGAAACTTTGGTCTAGGAGAATGTTGTGAGGCTTGATGTCAAAATGTAGAATTTGCATATCACATCCCCGATGTAGGTACTCAATCCATCTAGCTATGCCAAGAGAGATCTCATACATTTTCTTAGAATTAAGAGGATCATCACCATCCTTATAGGAAATGTGTTTATCCAAAGATCCATTCGGCATGGAATCATAGACAAGAGCTTGTTTGGAGTAATCGAAGCAAAAACCAACAAGTTGCACCACATTAATGTGGTGGATCCTTCCAATTGTGGCCACTTCGCTTATAAAATCCTGGCCATTAGATTTTGATTTGTTCAAAATCTTAATTGCGACTTCATTGCCACTTCTAAGTATTCCTCTATATACAGAACCATATCCCCCTTCACCTAACTTGCATTTGAAATTTTTTGTGATCTTCTTTATATCCGAGTAAGAGTACCTTATGGGCATTCTTCGATATTTGCGCCGGCCGCCTGATGCCTTCTCATCCACTTCAAGATTAGAAGTATCAACACACACGGAGCTCCAAGTATGAATTTTGCTGCTAGGAAGTGGACTACAGAGAAATTTGACCATTGATTAGCATAGTGTCAAAAAAAATTACACAGACAATTTTTGTTGTCAAAGTGCTGAATGAGAGCTTCATAGGTGTGAAGAGAAAAAGGACTTATCATACCCAAGAAAAAGAAGAGATTCAATACTGCGACAGGCACAAGACGGAGCGCAAAAAGGGGCATGCCATCAGCTATAGATAGTAAGAGAATTCGTGAGAAATTACTAAAAATGGTTAATTAGAATTAAAGACCAATCAGTGAAGAAGCAATTCATGCTAAGATATACCCCTAGTGAAAGATAAATTCACGCAATCACTGCAAAGTGCAAAGCCACACTTTTGTTCATTGAAATTTGCAAGTGGAGAAGTCTAGAATAAAAAGAGTGAACAAGTTTCACTTTTCTAGATAGCGCCCAGATCTGACGTTATCCTATTCACTCAGGAAATCCATATTAATGTTGCATGATCTTTTCTTTTGAAGAAACACATTTTTGCTTTTGTTCTCCTAAATGTACCAAATGTTCACAAGTTCCCTGTAACATTAACAGCGATTGAAGGGACATGAGATATTATTAAATCGAACAATTTTCCCCAAAAAAAGACCTAATTCCCTGAAAAAAAAAACCCTTTAGTTCTAGTCCAATTTCAGCCTGAACTTTTTTGTCTCAGAAAAAACCCTAAACTTTAGGTACAATCCCAAATTTACCTCAAATTTTGTTTTGTTTTAAAAAAATCACCAACTTTTAATATATTCCCAAACCTACCCCCACGGTCGAGTCCCAACTTGATGTGGCATTTCCACATCAATAACAAATCCACTTCAGTAAGGTGACATGGAAAATTACTTTCAAATGAAGCTATTCTAAGATATGAAAATTAGGGACGGCTAACGGCGATTTTTGAATAGAGGGCTAATGGGTAGATTGGGATTAGAGTAAAAATTGGTGTTTTTCTTTTAGACAAAATAAGTTCAAGGTAGATTTGGGATTAGGCCTAAAGATTGAGGTTTTTTCCGGACAAAGAAAAGATTGAGGCAAATTTGGACTGGACCTAAGTTTAGGTTTTTCTGATAAAAAAAAAAAGTTCGAAACATAATCGACTAAATTTAAAGTTGGGTTTTTTTTTTGAATAAGGCCCAAAAAAAAAAAAAATACAGAAATAGTGTCACTTCCAGAAAAGCTCCATAGTTGTAAAATAAAGGAGCAATGCACGCCCAATCTACTAAAAAAATTTCTAAACTTTTTCACTAAAGGAATGTCGCAATTTTTTTAAATTGGGTATTAAAGAAAAGTGATGACTCAATAAATTGAACCAAACGTATTGCAATATCCAATTGAAACATGCCACATCACCAAGTAAATTTTGAAAAGATCCTTCAGTAGAGTTAACATTTAAGAAAAGGATGAAGATGAAGAAGAAGAAACAAAGTAAGAGAGTAAAGAAGGAAAAGCTTTAGGGAAAGTCAGCTTACAGGAGTCATATGGCACCACGCCATTCGGTATCTGAAACTTATCACGCAAATCTGGAATATTTCCGACGAATAAGATTCAGAATATAAGAGATTGAATCCTTCAGCCATCATGTTGTGGAGGTCCATATACGGTGGGCTCACACGTTTATACCGATCCACTTCCTGGCTCGATAAGAGAGTGATCATGGTTATGTTGCAAGAATCCTCAATGTCCCGTATTAGTAGATCAGACCCATACAAAGCGTATGAGTATGCCTTCATTTGGGAAAAATTAGGGGGTGTATCAAAAAGGGATGCTTCCTCAATACATGGTTCAGTATTGATATACAAAGCAGAAGCAACGGGCTGTGAGCACTTCATGAAGACCACCAGATCAGCTAAGGGCGAAAGACCACCACGGTATGGATTATGAGCACTAAAGTTGGACATCGCCAATGGTTGACGAGGAAGGGATGAGCAATTACCTTTTTGCAATCCATCGTCAACCACCGTGATTATACCCAAAAAAGCATCTAAATCATTTAAATTAGAATATTTAATCGACTTCACATAATATCGACCGGCATATAGATATAGAAAAGTACGATTATTTTCACAAACTAGCTCATACTCAGAGCGGGCGCAGTGTTTTGGGTCGCTTTTCAATCAAAAGGGATAGTGTATATCACGGATCTCACCGCAAGATGAAGCGCCGCACAAATGATTCTTCTTTGCACCGCAACTCATCCCCAGTAACAGCAGGACATGCAATATGAAAAGCAAAACACGGAACGTGCTCGTGGAGCTCAAAGACTTAATGGTCTCTCTATCGTTTGATCTGATGCAATGGAAGTTTTTGCTAATCGGCAATGTGAAGGAGGCCCAGTTATATGAATGAAAAGAGTCTGGGAGTCGTCGGTGATGCAAATTTCCAAGTCAACCAATAAAACAAAGTCTAGCGAAGATTGCAGCCCTTGCATTTATGGTGACAAAACACAAAGTTGGAATTAGTTATGCGTAGCTTTCACATTGATTAAAAAAATGCTCCTAAAACTATATACTACAATTTAATTCTAATATTTTTTAGTTACTAATTTTTAAAAAATAAATGATTGGATTTTAAACAAAATTTAAAAAAAAAAGTGTCCATTCGTTAAATTATGAAGATGAAAAGGAAAAAGATGTTGTATTTCATCATCTAAGCTTTTTATTTTTGACAAAAAAAAAAAAAAAACAGAAATTGGTAACAAAAATAGACTATGAACAAGAATATTAACTTGTATAATGTCACAAAATAAAAGGAAAATAAGAAATAAGTGCTTCTTGGATGGTGTAACACGTTATGAAAGAAAGAAAGCAATATGATAATTTCTAGTGGCGTACCGACACGCCTTGACAAGAACCTCACTAGCTTCGTCGTCACGCAAAGAGTATCGGAGCGGATTTCCAAGTCAACCATCAACACAAAGTCTAGTGAAGAAAAAGTGGGTCTCATGTGGAAATTGCAGCCCTTGCAGTCAAGGTGACGAGACACGGTGTTGGAATTATTTATGCATAGCTTTCACGTTGATTTTTTTTTTTTATTGGAACTTTCACGTTGATTAAAAAAGAAACTTCTCTGCAGTTTCCACATTGACTTTTCTTAGTACCATAAAAAGAATCGATTCATTCAGCGCCATATTTTACTATAAAAAATGATAATGTATTTCGCAGTTAAGATTTTTCATTTTTGAAAAAAATGTTTGTAACTGAAAAGATTAATAACAGCACCAAAGACTATCGTTGCACATTTAAAGGCCATACAATAATTTCTCAACCAACAATAGATGATGATCGATTTGAAAGTCACTTGCTTCGTCATTGCCCAACACATAAATGTTCGCATTCACAAAAATAAAGCAATAACACGCTTTTTCACTAGCAATTGAAATTTTATTCTCATAGATCAAT
Source organism: Eucalyptus globulus (assembly GCA_014182545.1). Lineage (NCBI taxonomy): Eukaryota > Viridiplantae > Streptophyta > Magnoliopsida > Myrtales > Myrtaceae > Eucalyptus > Eucalyptus globulus. Next base: position 13,817,162 of record CM024724.1, on the reverse strand, counting down.
CAATCACTCTCCTATAAAATAACCCTATCTCTTTCCTACAATAAAACCACTCTATGAATGAACTGATAGATCTCAACAATAATGTCATTTTATGAAGGATGTTGTTGCCTGCTTCATAATCATTTTCCATCTTCGAATGTGTGGTATTGCGAGTGTCATGTAAGCTCAAATGGGACTTCATGGAAGAGTGCAAGCATTTTTCATTCTCTGTTGATAGTTGCTTGAATCTGCTCAAGACTCCTCCCTTTCGTTTCAGGGACCACCGTGATCACGAACACCATCCCTGCAGCGTTAATCACCGCATAAAGAAGGAAGGTACCTGTGAAGCAAGCCGGCAGAGTTATTTGCTTTCGACAAGTTTTGCGGAAGCATATTCTGACATATTTCTCATGGGAAGAATGCTTTGATATATGCTACCTGTCTATTAATCATTCTGCAGAAAGACCCAATTCACTTATTTTCTTTTCTAAATGACACGTCGACTCAATTTTCGTGATATTCGAATCTAGGTAGAAGTTGCCGTAAACACATTGATTGAAATAAATGGACTGAATATGCATTCGAGACCGTGCAGAACAGAGTGACAGACACCTCCAGCTCCAAATAGGATTGAAGTTTTCAGGAAAAGCTAAGTCTCAAGTCTATAGTTTGATTGAATTCGCGCAACAACTCATGTTCCAATGTGACAAATGTTTATCGTGCTCCTGCCAGAGCAACAGTTCAAAGAGCGTTTTCAGCAGAGTCGTACCATAGGAGCTCCAGCTCATTAAATAGTTGAAAGTGTAGGAAACTGCCCAAGCGCCGAACCAGTTTACTAGTGTTGCAAACCCTCCAGCTACTCCTTTGATATTGATGGGGAAAATCTGAACACCAGCAACACATTACATGATTGGCAAAAAATTTTGAAACACTCGTAACAACGCCAGTTACGGAAATGGCCCTTTAATTTGATAAGCATGAAAGTTCGGGGGATGTTTAGGATTACCTCGGACATCACGACCCAAGGAACCGCGCCCATTCCAGCGGAAAATGCTGCTATGTATAGCTGAGCATTGGAAAAAACAGAACAGAAAAATTAATAGTGGAGAGTTGTTGTGGCGGCCAACCAGATAGAGCCAGAAAGAGATCAAGGAAGGTGAGATTATTACCAGAATGCCTGTGACGGCAAGTATCGGGACAGCATCAGCTGCCAGATCATGAACCTGGCTCAGAAGATTCTCAAAAGTTACTGGTTGACAAGCATTGCAAAGCAGAAGGAAGATACTAGGACTGATAGTATTTACCTTTAGAAAGAATGAAAGGCCAGTTACTATGCATCCTAGGACCAATCCTGCCCCCGAGATCTGTGATTGAGAGAGAGAGAGAGAGAGAGAGAGAAGGTTATGGTTCAAGTTGCAGAACTCGCGAAAGGGGCAGAACCAGAAAAGCTTTGTTACTATAGATATGATTTCTTAGCGACTTTCATCTATTTTACCAAGAGAAGGGGCTTTCTTCCAGCTCGATCGACCAGCGCAGCGCCGATAGCCGTGACAATGACCTGCAAAAATTTACTCTTAAGCGTGATGAGTATAAAAATAGATCCCCAGCAAAGAGGAAAGGGCGAGAATTACAGACCTGGAGGATTGCGTAAGTTATGGTTCCAACACTGGAGGAGAAACCTGAGGAGATTGTACAAAAGCGATTGAAAAGGTGAGAATAATAAATTGCTTTTGAGATTCAATACCTAAATTATGTGAACAGCTCATTCAGTGATAATTAAGTCAAAAGTATTCGACATTGCAAATTTTACTAACCCATTTGACTATTAACTGGATTATATAAATCGGAACCCCTGCTTTGCTTTTCATTTAGTTTTTTATTCTGGAATCATAAAATGCAATGCAGAGCTTCATTTTTGTGGTGCCCAAGAGCTTCTTGATATGACCTTCATACCTGCTTCCTCGAAAATATTGCTTGTATAGAAACAGACGCCATTTATCCCTCCGAACTGCTGGACGACCATCAATCCAACACCAATCTGGCCAAAATTTAATAAATTTGTCAGCAAAAAAAAACAACAATGGGAAATATCGCCAAAAGTACAACTACTGCATATTCCTGATCCACAGGGCATTCCAGGAAAGCAAGGAAGGAGGGAATTCATCGGATACATAGCAATAAATACAGAAAGAAGATTACGATGACGGAGCTCAGATATCTTCTCTGAAATAAATCAAGCACGCTGGCTTTTGGGAGCCGTTGGAGAGTTTCGATATACTCCTGTCAAGAAAAACAAATTCAATCATTCCGTCAGCTATTCGTACTTAGAAAGTTGAGGCTTTAAGATGGAACAGGTATAGACTTAAAGCCTTTTACTTGTATTTCAGCAGCCTCTTCAGAAATATCTGTATTTCCACGGAGTTTCTGCAGCGCGGCTTCAAACTCCTTTTGGCGGCCCCTTTTTGCCTGCATTTGGCAGAATCCTAAAATTCATTCCAACCCTACGGATCCCTCTCTCCAAAAATTCAGAGAAGAAGAGTCTAGTGTTCCTCTTGATTTGTTACCAGCCATCTAGGAGACTCTGGAATGAAAAACAGGCCGAACAGTAAGACTGCACATGGGATTAGACCTGCATAAAACCGCAGATGTTCAAGGTGGTTTCAGACTTGGACTTTTCTATACAACATTGGCACTAAACTCGAATTATGCTACTTTTTCGGTTTTACCAATTAATGCCAAAACCCTCCAAGATAATATTATCCCAATTATGAACGAAACGGACACTCCGGCGCAGATCATAAGCTGTGGAGAGAAGAGAACATATTAGGCCCAGTGGGTTCTGCAGGATGTACATATGTATACCATCTTGCACTTGCAAAAGGGAATCTACAAGCTAAGGCCTTTTGCCAATAGCTCTATGCTTGCTATTTCAATCAAGAATGTTCATACAAAAACTTTGCCTGATTAACAGCGGTCAAAGCTCCACGGAGATTTTTGGGTGTAATTTCAGCTATAAATATCGGTACCTGGACATAAATTAGAAAAAGATCAACAGTTTTGAACCAAACAGAGAGTCTCATGTTTTCACTGTGAATCAAGTCCAACATGTTGTCGTACGAAGTGAGGATTTACCACATAGGAAAAGACTCCCATTCCATATCCCGTGGCCAACCTTCCGATATCCAGAGCAAGTGCTCCCTTATTTACTCGAAATTAAACAGAACAGAGAGTTAATGAGACTTGAAGTTCTTATGCAACTAATCGGTCTTCATCTTAAAAAAGGCTTGAAAATAGGCTATGGACACACCTCAGCAAAATAAATAGCAAGCCATCCTGCTGCACAAAAAGCGCTCGCCATTCTCATTGTCTGCATTTTGAGTTCAATGTTTATGCTGTCACGTCCTCCGTGCATGATGACTAAATCCCAAAGCTAAAACTCGCAAGAGTCCTGAACAACACCGTTCTGTTTTATATTGTAGAAGACTCACTCATGTGCTGCTTACCCATTTACGGCCGACAAAATCAGCAATTGGTCCTCCAGTAATTGCACCAATCATTGCACCGAATGTCAGTATGGAACCGAAGACTGAATACTGTTGAAAGACACATGAAGAGTAACTGCAAATCAGCTTGAGTTCAATGAGAGCAGGAACTTCAGTTACCATCTAGCTAACAATGCTATAAGTCACCGAATGTCTGAGAATCTCAGTGGAAAGCTTTCTGAAGAAACCTATCGCTTCAATCAGTAATCCGAATGATATGCAGTGGGGATATTCAGCTGAAGAGATCCGATTTACATCCACCCATTTTTTGGTGTTCTTGTACTGAGGCGTCCAACAATGGAACTCATGCAAAAATTTGGTATACATTTCACTCATCACGATGCAGAAAGAATAAGATGTCTAGAGAAAAAGGTATCTCTACCTCAAAGCCGACCTCAATATTTTTTATAGAATCTTGCCTATAAAGTTTTTGATAAAGTTTTTGATCATATAACTCATGCATACTATGGACCCGGAATAAGAGCAGATCGTTGCTTGGACTTTCTTGTATATGGGCGCGCTCAGTGACTAGTCCAATATTGAAGCGAAGCAACGGACAGGCATAATTTTGACATGTATTTCTCAACACTCGCAGGTAAATTCGACATACCTCAGCTGTGGATAGACTAAGTTCCTCCACTATAGCATCCTGAGTTGGTGATGAATAACCTGCCTGAAAATCCAATGAAACAATTTTTCATTAGATTCAACTAATCACATCCTTTTCACTTTAACCATTACCATTCAACCCGGACTTTTCAAAAAGAAATTGCGTTTCCTACTTACACAGGTCCCAAATTCATATGAACCGCAAACCGCAACGAATGTGCTGAAATAGACCATCCACGGATGACCCTTATCGGTTCCTTCATCTTGGCCAGCTTGGTCCTTCTCTTGCGGCACAAGGAGCTGCTCTCGTACTCCTCTCTCCCTAGTTTCTCGATTTTCGATGTCCTCGTTGATCGCCATGCTTGCTCGCTCACTCTGCAAAATTGCTCGTCCGTTCTCTATCTGACTACTTACAAGGAACTAGTAAATTTATAAGCTCCAAAAAAATGAGTTCTCGTTCCAACGTGGCTATTCTCCTTTCTCTATATGGATGACTCGAAATGAGAAACCCCAGGTTCTAATACGGAAACCCCTTCTCCGATCGGTTTATACTCGCGGTTTCTAGGAATTCGTCGTGGACCTCAGTCTTGCAAACTGGCAAGCAATTCTTTGCTTTTCTGACTCGCTCCCGTTAATGGTATTGGAATCACTAATGGAACGGAGTTTCCGAATACAGCAGCATTACAGATGTGAAGGGCTGCGTCGCTCTTTATGTGCAGGTAGTAATTGAAAACATGGAACTGGACTTTCTTAGTGACACGGCTCTGGATAAAGACAAACGGTAAACCACAGACAAAGTTCTATCTTTTTCAGCCAACCACCGGCTAGGAAAACTGGAGAGTGTTTTTCTAGCCTGAAAAGTAATTATGTTCTGTCCATATTTCCATGGAGGCATTGTTATCTTCAACGTTAACCCACGTTTACCGTGTCAGAAAGATACGATCTCAATTAATAGTTTCTTATCTCTTTGGTGCAATAAGAAGCTATCAAGAAAAAGAACTGCTCTGCTAGAACATTACTTTTCTTTTGGGAATTTTCTTGACCAAAACCCTCTCTTTTTTCCTACTAGACGATGAGCGCAAGAGAATTTCGGCCGGATCAAATTCTGGGGACATATTATCTTCCTTTTTTACCTTTAAGAAAACTACTGCATGCGAACAAAAAGCATGCATATAGCCTCCTCTGTGGTCAGTGACGCTTTTGACGTCTGCTCAAATGGTAGGACTAGATCGCTGGAGTTTCAAAAAGGGATGTTTTTCATCTTTCCATAGTGGCCAATTTTGCAGAAAATGGCAATTTATAGCGGCAAGAGGTGGACAGAATTACTTTCTACCAAGGACGTCATGTACTGCCGAGGCCCAAGAATCTAAAGAATTCACCCAACATGAAGCCAGCCGACGGGAAAGAGATCGCCAGGCACAACGGAATGGACCATAAAGTTGCAGAGCACATTGGCTAAAAATATCCAACCACCATTCTCCAACTACTTTATTGGTCCGCATTTGCTGCATCTCCGTCTTCTTTCACTTTACGATTCAGAATAGGGCAACAAAATCCAACAAGAATATATAGCTGCGGCCTGCTCGAGAAAGGGAAAATATCAAAAATACATCTTACTCTTGATCTAAGAGCCACTCACATATATTAATTTTGATAAATATCATTCACATACTTCGAAGAAAAACCCCACATTGAGAACATTAATTTACCCCTCCATGTAAACTCATTTTAACATCTTCCTTACGGTTTGAGTAGACTGAAAAAGTGATTTTTGAATGGTAGAATTCGTGTAGATATTTGTTATTTTCAAAAGAAGAGGTAAGTGCTCATGGGGTGAGAAATAATGTGTATTTTGTTATATTTTTTTCTCAAAAAACTTAGACAAAACAAATATGCTAATCTTATAAGCACATAGTGAGATTTGAATTTCAAATGTATTAGAAGAAAAAAGACACTACAAATGTTATAACTTTTATACAACGACCACTTAAATACCATAACTTTTTATTCAATCACTTAAATATCATAATCGATCACTTAAGCGCTGTAATTTTTTATTAATAAGGAAATCCGACATGACATGGCATTTATGGTGAACATTCTTTAAAATTTACAGCACTCAAATTATCAATTAAAAGTTATAGCATTCAAGTAAAAAAAAAAATTTAAAAAGTCATGACACTCGAGTAATCAAAAAACAATGTTATGGCACTTAGGAGAGCATCGCATGAAAATTATGACACTTTTGATGTCCTTATCTCAATATCTTAATTATCCTTCTTCCATTCATGACACAAAATCCCACAAAATATAATAAAAAGCACACGGAAAAAAATTACTTTAGCTAATGTTATGTAATTGTAAGCATCTGATTAAGTAGAGATCAATCGGGCTGATTCAGGTTTTAGAGGCTCTCAGTCATTTTTGCTTAACCCCTACTAAACAAAGTTCCGAACAATAAGCAATTGTTTTAAGCTAGTGGCTCCGTTTAAGCATCCAATAAAAATCAGCAACATTATTTAGCATAACCCTTTTAATATAAGAAGTTTTAGGAACTCTTATAATCACCTTGAAGAAGGGTAGCTGGGCAAGCGTGATTAAAACACCTATGACAAAGACAAAGCAGCCTTCCCTAATTTAGAGGGAAAATAGATGGACGCAATACAACTTGCGTCACCTCATATATGTGGACTAAAATAAGTCATTTGCGGGTCCCTCTTCTGATAAGGTCAATCCACTTGTTGGAATGGAATGAATTTGATTGATAGAGAAGGTATGGATTGCCTGAGGGAACATATATATCCTAATTGCAGAAATAATATATTAAATGTAATAGAGCATATGCCACTTTCATTTTGCATGATTGCATCTAATCTCAGAGATCCGAACTCCTTTCTTTCTTTTTCTTTTTTCTTTTTATTTCCCCTCCAATCTTCCAATTTGTGTAGAAAAATATGATCCTATCAGCGAGAGGAACTTGAAAAATCGTTCTGCCAACCTCGCACTAACGAAACAAAAATAATAAACAATGAAAAGTGACAGATTATTACCAAAATGAAATTGACAAAAAGCTGAGAGATTAGGTGAGGTGAGCTGTGAAAGAAATTTATGTATGAACCAGATTGTAAAATAATTTTAGTCTAAATTCTCGATATTTCTTTTGCTATACATAAAGAAATGAAAAATCTCTATTTGGACAAGAAATTTTTCTTTTTTTGATGACTGTGGATTATAATTATACAATTATTCATTACTCTAAGTTTTCACCAACCTGTTCAATGAACATGGCTTCATCCATAAGGATACATCCAAGGATGCACAAGAATCAGATTTCGACCAAGTCCAGAGAACTGAACAAGGCCTGCTTTTCCTCTCTTTAAGTAGACATCCTGCGTTGACAATCTTTCATCCCGCTCTTACATTTTACCTGAACAAGACAGATTGCCATACGTATAAAGATGTATAATTAGATAAGCTCCAAGAGAATATACTATTAAAGGACCAGCATACTAAGACACGACAAATGCAACTTGACTTCATTATTTGCTCTGCACCTTTTACATAAAATACAAATATTTTTTTCGTTACTTATAAATTCCTATGTAGGCTTGATATGAAAAACAAAAAAAAAAAAATTGTCCTGGCCATTACTATTTTTTTTTTTTGGTAAAGAAAGGCCATTACTATTTTAATACCATTGAAACTAGAAAAAAGAAAAATCACCCGCAAACAAATACTTTTTATGTGCAACAAAAGAAACAAAGAAAAAATTGCATATATTTCGAGGAAGAAAATCTAGAGATTTCGATTTTGCCTATATGGATGAAACAACATCTTTCACTTAATTTGAGAGATTTTGTTCTTATATTATTAATCAACATCTTTGCTAGTGAATACAACGTACCATTACAATTTTAATTTTTCTTAGAAAGAAGAAAGAGCTGGGGCTCGAAACTAAAGATGATATTACTAAGTGTCTTATAGAGATTATCAATTTTTTTTTTTTTTTTTATGGAATGGCAGGGGTGAACCACCTATAATTAAATTTTTTTCCCCTAGATATCAACATAGAGTATATAAAACAACTACTTGCCCCCTCCAGACTTTTGTGGTTCTGCACAGAGTATATAAATCAAATCAATTTGTTTATGGCAACAGGGAATATTCTCTGAGCCACGAACTGTTGCCTTGATCTCACTGTCTAGACTCTTGTGGTTGAAGAGCTTGTGCTTGCATTTGGTAGAAAGAAATTAGATGGAATTCGGATGGGAAATGGAATTAAATGGATATCAATCTCTGTGTTGAAGGGCTTTTTCTTCAATTCCGTGATGGTTTACACCTGAGTTCATCGGAGGAAAATTTTTAATGATAATTAATGAATGACAAAATAGCAATAGATACAACAAATTGATTGTGCAGAACAACGCCATAAAATAAAAAATTGTAACGAACACGAAAGTGCAGATAAAGGTGGGTGTAATGATTAGTTAAAAAACTTCGAATTTATCAGTTATATTATATCACTACTTTACTTTTTCAATTACAGTAATTATCATTAAAAAATAGATAAAGGTTGGTGTAATAATTAGTCGTTATAATGACAGCCAATGACTATCACGAAAGCAGACTTTGAAAGCGAAAGTGCAGATGAACATCACGTCCCGACCAGCTCAACCGGATCTCCTTCAGCAACGAACCAACAAGAAGAAAACAAAGCGCAACTTAAAATATGTGATTAGGTGCGAAAGCACTCAAAAACGCACGCACGACGCCACTACCTCACGACACCGTGAGATCTGGTTTAGAACATTAGCGACCACATTAGTTGATTTACAAGGACATTGGACTGGTTGGTCGCACACCACTGTTCATCATCCGATCGTGTCCGTTCAATTAAGGTCATTCATGCCTTGATCATATAAAAAGGCCCCATGTTTTGTGCACGAGATAAAAGTAACACTAGCTTTCAAATGTCTTTAGTAAAGGACAAAATTTGAAGAGTTTTGATTGAATTATGATTAAAAGAGAAAAAAGAATCGAATAATATCTTTGACTTGTTTAGATCGAGGAAAAGTTATCACTATTTTATCTCTTAAGCTCCATTTTTTTTGTCAGTTCTTAAGCTCCAATTAATTTGCCGAAAATAAATGAATTAAAAAACATTTTAGTAAAAATGATTGCTAGTCAATGAAAGTTGCTTTCATTATCAACTACCAACAACAATTTGTGTCTAGATATTTGCGTGGATAGTGCAAATGTTTTCCGTTCATTAATTTTTTAAATGATATAAACAATTATTTTTTTGAAAAAAAAAAATTTCCAAATCACTCTTTTTGCGAAGCAAACAAAACTTAAGTCAAAGACAAATATAATGAGTTAAAATAATAATAATAATAATAATAATAATAATAATAATAATAATAATAATAATAATAATAATAAATTTGCTATAAATTATCCTATCATTTACTACACCCTGATAATGATTTCACAAATTTCTCCTAATCAACTTTTTGCAATTCGCCCCATCAACTAAGAAAAAGGTATGGCTTCAATCAAATTCAAGTCCTACATTAGTAACATATTATTAACACTGAAACAGGAAATTTTTTGGTTCCATATTTAGTTATACGTTGTTAATGTGTCGACATTTAAGATATGATCCACATAGTTATATAATAGCTCAAAACTTCTTCAGAATGGCCAACCGCATGCGCTCTATTACGAGTAAGAGTTTCATATGAAAAAACATTAGGAGTAAATTCAATTGAGCAGTCCAACCTATCGATTCGGCAAAAAGGACAGGCTATAGAAATGCCACAGCCCAGTAAAATACAGAGAAACTAGAATTTGCAAGTGTTTTTTTAAGTGAATTTTTTCTATGAGTGTCATTTTATATGATAATCATGCAGAAAATGCAGGAAAAAACAGAACGACCCAGTCTCTATATATGGTACATAGATGCATTCTTTCCTGGCCCAACATCATCCATGCAAGGTTCAGTACAAGAAGGCCTTGCACCAGTAAGACCAAGCACCAGAAAAAGACAAACTTTCTTAGCCTGCAAAGGCAGTGAACGAGAGAACAAAAGGGTATGTCCCTTCTCCATCTTGAGATGTTATAATGGGCTTTCAACATGTAAAAAGCCCATGGGGCAACAATATCCAGGTACCTCTGTTAAGTATAAACAATCAACACCTACACCCACCATCCACCGAGTTCAATTTCCGAAAGACAAGTTACCCAAGTTACAATGAGGCAAGGCTTGCATGATGTCTCTAGTAACCCTCCCCCATCCCCTCCCGAAAAAAAAAGAAAGGAAAATGAACTCGAGATACATTTGCATAGGACCATTGATTTAAGCATATTCTAGACGATGATGGAAACAATGAACCAGGTGCAGAACACCAGCTCTCAGAGCAAGTGACCATAGAGGGAAGGCGCTCAATTTGCTATCAAACTATGTCATTGTCTGCGTCAACCTGATTCCTGAATACCTCAAGCATGACATTTTATTACTCTGCTTTGTTCATGGACCATATATGAAACTCGATGCATAAGTACGATATAGCCATCAGTGTCCCACAGATAGCAAAAGAAAATTTCGACCTAGGCACCATGACACTCCTGCCATCTGAAAGTTCCAATTCATTGGCAGCATCAAGTAACTAGTTTTGAATGGTTTTGCAGGACCTAGAGGTAGTTAACATACACAGTAAATAGAATGTTTACAGATTCTCAAAAGCACAAGGCGCATCCATAACGACACTTCAGAAGCACATGAGAGAAGCAAAGCCTTGGGAGCGCTCTTAAGTGGTTAATCCATCTGCGAAGGGCAAACAGACACAGATCCAATATGTGTAGCTAGGCAGGAGTGAAATGATACAAACGTAGAGTGTCACGGCCCATAAACAGAATCTAGCGCAGCCTAGGCTCCCAATAGCTATGACCGCAACGTGCACTGAAAGATCTGAAAATAAAGTGTTCTGGATCAAAGCTTCTATCGGGAAAGCGCATACCTGTATTTTGTAGCAGCAGGATCAGCAATCAACACAAGCAAACAGGTAATGCCTTTCACTTTCTATTTTAAATGAATATTCGATTCTGGAGATAGCTGAAGCCACAATTAAGCTCAGAAGAGTATTAGTCGAAAGCTAACTCCATCTGGACATACTGAAAGAAGGATTTATGCTCCATCTCAATGGAAGACTAGCACCTTGATAGAAACTTGAGCATAGTCAATTCTTGTATTAGATGGTCTTAATATTAACATCAAATTTCACGGGATCATTCTGTGGCATCCAGTAAAGAATCCCGAAGTAACAGCTTTCTTTGAGCCATAGGTTATGTGGGCAGTAAATTGCACAGGCAAACACCTGCAACAGCATTTGCTTATCCATGTTCCACAAAACCAATGCCTGGTGGCGTGAGTTAGGACCATTTGGCATATGAATGAATCAGAACTTTTTATTTAAACATGGTTAAAGAAGTATAGTACAATTGTGTCACCAGCTGGTTCTCTAGATACTAAATCAAACATCAGTGCTTCCCATTGGAAAACGACTTCACAGAACCATGAATTCCAGCTGCCTTGAATCTTAAATTTGGATTTCTTAACCAAAAAACGATGGACAGGAATAGAATGTACAAGGTACTAAAATTTCAAATGAAGTGTGGAACAAACTAAAGAAAGAAGAAAGAATAATAATTATTCTCTATTTTTCTCACAAAAAGAGAGTGTGGAACTGCCTAAGACATTCATCTACTTATCTCTACATGTGGGAACCAATCCAACTCACAGAGAGCTCAGTAAGAGCTCATGAATTTAGCGGAGCGTCATCTCTATGCAAGGCTCAATCATCCTCCAGTGTGGAAAGATATATAGACTCCGGCACTCATTTACTGGACGCTTTCCTTCTTCCTTACGGTTAGAGGATCATTCAATTTCAAATCGAGATTTAGACCGTGGCATTCATTTACTGGTGCTTGAACTTGTTCCTTCTTCCTTATGGTCTGGAGTGCATGCAGTTTTGAAGGCAGGTATGGACTGGCACTTATTTACCGGTACTTGAACTTGTTCCTATATTGTCAGAAGCGGACTCACTTTCCATTGTATACGACTGGAAGCCCCGGGGAGTAGATAACTGACCCGAGCCCATACTGCTGAATGATCTCTCAATGTCATCCATATCTGCCACTATAGGAATTGGTCGTTCCGGAATAGAAGGAACTGATAACTCTGTTTCCAACATCTTCACAACCTGATCCATTGTCGGCCTAGCATATAGTTGAGGATGAGAACAAAGCACTGCAACCAATACATACTGTTCCATAAGCTCTGGTGACCCTAACTCCGGCATATTATCTTCAATAACATCTAAAGCTCTCCCTTCCCTCACTAAGGACCAAGCCCAGTCGGCGATGAGAGAAGGTTGACTATCATTATTACCGGAGAGTGCTTTTTTCCCACTCAAAAGCTCAAGAAGCACGACACCGAAGCTATAAACATCACTTCTCTCCGTCAACTGCCCATACAATGCATACTCGGGTGCTACATACCCCATTGTGCCGGCAACCCTAGTGCTCATATGTGTCATACCCTCTTCTGTAAACTTTGCAAGACCAAAATCAGCCACCTTGGACTCAAACTTCTCATCCAAAAGTATATTACTTGCCTTAATATCCCTATGTATGATTCCAGGTTGTGCCCCGTAATGCAAATAAGCTAACCCCCTGGCCGTTCCGAGCGCAACCCTTTGACGAGTAGGCCAACTGAGCTTTATCTCGGTCGACCCAAACAAATGGTCATGCAAACTTCCATTTCTCATCAGATCACACACAATGATCCTCTGGTGACCCTCGTACTGTGTCGTGGCAATACAATACCCTCGAAGAGCGACCAGATTCACGTGCCTTACGCTGGCAATGACCTCGACTTCATGAGCGAAGTTCACGTCCCCTGCAGCAGAGCAATTCTTGAACCTCTTCAACGCGACTTCAGTGCCATCCTGCAACAAACCCCTGTAAACATTTCCATATCCACCTCTTCCTATGATGTAATCCCTAGAGAAGTTCCTAGTAGCCTTCTTGATGTCCTCAAATGAGAACCTGAGCACTGTGGTACTCTCCTCGAAACTCCGCAACCCTAACCCTCTCTCACCCCTGTCCATCTCTCTTCTCCTCCTCTTCAACCTCCCACGCTTCCTCCTGAAAAACCAGAACCCAACCGAAACCGCAACCACCCCCGACCCACAACCAATCAAGACCACCAGTATCACCACCACCTTCCTCCTACTCTTGCCCCCCGAATTCGTGAAATCGAGGGAGAACAGGCACTTGGCAGTACCTATATCCGTGGGCCCGAGGTAATTCGCGACCGCCGCCGCATAGATCGTCGGGTAGACGGAGCAGCCCGAGACATTCCCGACCGAGGAGCCGTTCAAGTAGGACGCGATGTTCGACAAGCTCACCGTGCAGACGGCGCAGGGGGAGCTGTTCTCGAGCGACTGGTTGCAGCTGGCGGCGACGCCGCTCCGCGCGGAGCTGGGGACGACGGCATCGAACTGGGACAGTGTGGTGATGTTCATGCACCCCTCCGAGATCCAGGAAGTCTGGAAGCCGCAGGAGCTGCGGATGTCGAAGTTCGGGCTGAAGGAGTCGATGAGGGTCTGGTACTTCTCCCAGCAGGACTCGGAGGAGTTGAGCGGGGGGAGGAAGTTGCCGGTGAGCTGGAGGTAGCTGGACTGGACGAGGCGGAGCCCCTGTTGGATGTAGCCGCACGCGGTGGAGGAGCCGCTCGGGGGGCGGGAGGACGGGGTGATGAGGTCGCTGAGGACGGTGAAGTTGAGGGGCAGGCGGCGCCGGTGGTGGCGGCCGCCGTGGTGTTGTTCTGGGCCCGCGACGGCGGGAGGGAGAGGAGGAGGAGGGCGAGGAGGAGGGCGAGCGCGGCGGGGGCGCGGCGGAGGAGGGGCGGCGACATCGGGGGAGCCTTGGTTTCAGGAATCCGGGTCGGAGCAGAGGAGGAGGAGGTGGAGCTCCATTTTTATTTTTACTTTTTTTGGGTTGGTTCTGGGGAAAGGTGGTGGAGCTGTTCGAGGAAAATGAGGAGGAGGAAGAAGACCGATGCGAGTTCTGGTGAAGGTGGGGGACGGGGGAGTAGTTGCGGGAGTGCGGGTGGGTGTGGGCTGTCAACGGTCGCCGGCGGCGGCGGCTTTCTTCTTCTTCTTCTTCTTCTTCTTCCTCGTTTTTTCCCCCTTTTCAACTCTTCTTTCTTTTTTTCCTTTTCTTTTTTCAATTTTGCTTTCGACGCGTTTCGTAATGCGTTGTAGGGGAAAAATGGATTTCGCTGACGTGTGATCCGGAAAGCAAGGGAATTTGGACGTTCTTCTTTTCTTTTCTTTTCTTTTCTTTTTTTTTTTTTTAAAATTTTTTTTTTTTATTAAGATAATGACATAAATAATTTCTAAAATTTGGCTTAATGTACAATTTGGTTCCTAAGCTTTTGATTGTTCAATTATCATCCCTCAACTTTTAATTTGTTTTATGTTCAATATAATCCCCAAACTATATAAAAATATTTAATGTAGTCATCGGTCTTCAATTAATGAAATGAATATATTTAACATTTTTATACAATTCAGGATTATAGTGAACACACTGAAAAGTTCAGGAATTACATTAAATAAATTGAAAATTTAGAGATCATATTGTATATTGAGCTAAAAATTTGAAAATTATATTGAATAAATTAAAGTTCATATAATAAATTAAACATTAGACCAAATTGAACAACCGTGTACGAGAGAATAAATTAAAGTTCATTTTTTCTTTTTGGTTTGGTGGGATTTAGACCTTTAAACACGGTCTAGATGATGCCAATGATGTTTTTTTTTTTTTTTTGTACAAGAGTTCTTTTCTTTTAATTTTAATATCAAGTCTTTTAATTTATCCACGTCACTTTCAATTTCTCAATGGTAGCAGGTACACACCTGAGTGTGAATGTAATATTCAAAGATTGTGAGATTTTGGAGATGTAATTTTTTTAGACATTTATAAAATTGGGTGACAAATTTAATGACTATAATTTATTCCTCTTTTCATTATTGTTATGCTTGCTAATATAAGAATACACCTCCAAAAAGGGCATGAGCAGTGAAGCTTTCGTGGGTTTTTTTTTTTTTTTTTTTTTGGGCAAAGTGTCACATAAGGAGATGGTGTGGGCTCTACTTGGTTTCGTCCTCATAATTAGAGATAAGTACGGTTTAATTGGGTTTGATTTAAACAAAACTAAATCGAATTGAAATAACATGGTTTGGAAACTGAAAAATCAACTCGAACTATGTAAGAATTTGGAATCGAATCAATCTAACAGATTTCAAGCAATATCAAATTTAACTCTGAACAGATGATTATTTTAATTAACCCATGCCCGGCTCAAATGAAAAGGCTTTTTCCTTCCACTTTTTTTTATATTTTGGGGCCAAGCTGTGATTCTAAAATTGGACTACCGATTATCACACTACTTTACCTACACATAAAGAGCGATAGAAAACCCGATCCCATGCGCACGGTCCGTAACTAGACACACACGAAATGTCAACCAAGTGATTAGGTGCTTTATTTCAAAATGCAATAAGCTTTCGTAATCAAATTCACTGCATCCTCACTTAATCGAACCAAATTCAAAAGTCCACCCTCATACTCTATAAATAGGATCTTACGTGGATGGAAATTATATATACATATATATATATAATTCTGAAGATTAGTCCGGCTGAAGCTTTTGACTGGTCGTGTTATTAAAAAAAAGGCGGAATAATGGCAAAAAATAATTATCATTATTAGAAAAGGGACAAGGGAATGGTCAACCAATCAAAGGTGCTTTTAGCCAGCACGATCATACGCACAATCTGAACTAATCGCACCGTCCCAGACAAAAAGATGCTCCGGATCCTATCTTGGACAGATGACAGACATCGACACGTCGGACTCTAGATCGCAAGCAACGGGGACTATATCTCGAATCTCCCATCTCCGAATCCAATCGTAATCGCAAAATGGTAATGGCAATGGAAGGAAGTTGAATGGCCCCTGGAGATTCGTGCGGTCAGCTGCTTTCCCCGAGCAATTGAAAAAGGAACCCGTTTTTCAAGAATATCCACGAGGTGTCGGGAGCTTTTTAAGCACTCGATTAATTTCACATCAAGGTCCCACACACGTCGGACGATCACCATAGATATATAATGTTATCTATGAAATTTATCTAATGTTTAATATTATCTCAAAATTTCAAATTTGTTCAATAATATCTCTTTATTTTTTTTGTAAATATTCAATCTAATCCAATCCATTCAAGTTCAAAAGAGTAAAAAATAACATTAAACATTTTCATATAATTTATGGACTAAATTGAATATGTAACAAAAGTTTATGAATCATATTTAAAGAATTAAAAATTTAGAGATAACATTACTCATTGGATTAAAATTCAAATGTAACATTAAACAAATTAAAAACTCGCGAATCACATTACATATTTAATCAAAATTCATTGGCCATTTATATTATTTTTCTTATTATATACTCACTTCATTGGAATGATTTCTACCTACTGTTTTTCAGTCAAAGGTCAGATTCAAGACTGTGGCTTCATTATAAGCTCACATCTCACTCAAATATTGTCAGGGTGACCCTTTCCAGAGCGCCCCATAAGGACGGCGGCTCTAGAATTATATATTATAGAACGACCATGCATTTTCTCCATTTTTGCTAGCGCTTTGATTGGTTAATTATAAATATAGACATTTTCCATCTCAATTCGAGCTGAATTCGTATGTAAGTTGATGTCCATACGCAAAATACAACACACGTGCAGACACTATCAACCACGTTGAGTTCGGTGCAACAGAACACGACGCCGTATATGGCGTACACCTAGAAAACTCAGGTAGTATTCGGACATTGAACTTGGATGGCGGGTGCGTTGGGTCAATCTTGGCATGCCCAAAAATTGCACCTCTCTCATCGCTATATTAGACACGTTCTACTCATGTCAATACCTCTCAAATTCGCTTGTTCTGTTTGGACACTTCTGCTTGTATATAGTAAAGGCCTCTTTTATAAGTTACTCCCCGAAAATGACCTCGAATTACATCATAGATCATTAGTCAATCATCAAACCTAATAATAAACCTTAGAAAAATGGTGCCCCATTTGATAAATGCAGGTTGCAATCGGACTCGCCGCTCGTTCCAAAGCACAAGAAGACAAAGTGGCCTCCGTCACTTGCTGCGTCACGTAATTTTGTCCTTGCCTCTTTGCACTTTTTCCCTTACCTATAATGAAATGAAACGAGTCATCTAATATCCACTTATCTCTATACCGCTTGTATTATATTTGTGTGTATTCGCACTTCACTTTCCCGAAGATATGGCTAGTGATTGATTGGCTCTATTTTAATAACATTGCAATGGGTTTACCACGCACGTTAATTATATTCAAATAATCGATCACAAAAAAGAAGCAAAATCATGATATTTAAATAGATAATCTCTTTACTTTACTATGAGCTGTTACTATATACGGGTCTTTGAACCACCGTGCGATAGCAGTCTTTTTCATCCTACCACAATTGGGCAAGAGTGCGTTAACTTTGGTGCTATTGTGATTATGGAAAATTAAACATACAATTTGCAAAAAGCTAAAGTAAATTTTACTACAACAGTAGCGGGACGGGACTTCTTTTCAAGAAAAGTTGCATCACCTATGACTCAAATCATAGCCATGCTTCTCGAAACACAATTTGTCAATTACAAACAACCAATTCCTCCGTCTAATCCTACTTACAAGTCGATCCCATCACATCTAGATGACGTTTGAGGAGGACACTTGGGCCACGGCGATCCTCCGACTTTGTGTGCAGTTCAGCTTGCGAAGGGGTCACGTCGACAAGTCGTCCTTCTGGTAGTAGCTATCGACTCAAATCAAACATTTTCTCGGATTGCTCGAAACTTCCACGATGACGTCCGGTAGTGGTTGCAACACTTTTCGCCCCTCGCCATCCTCTTTTCCTAATAAGAACAAACCCGGGGAAGAAGTGGTATCCGATGTGGCGACGACCAACGAGGCCCAATTTTTTGTGACCACTGATGAACAAGGTAAGGAAGGAGTTTCCTTTCCAGCCCACCAAGTGGGACTGAGAAATGGAGAGATTCAACTCCTGGTCCAACTGGTCCAACTGGTCCAACCGGTCCAAAAGACAATCTTGGACTTGACTTCTCGAGTCTCAGATTCATGCCCCTTCCTGGCGTGTCGTGGAGTTGCCGTCAGTCTTGGACAAGTTGATGAGGGCTGCACCCGATTTTTGAAACCGATCACAAGAAATGTCGTCTCGCCATGTCCTGACGAGCAGAAAACACCAGCAGAGAAGCACAAGGATTACAGAAATCCAATTATGGAGAAGCTATCAACCCCATCGAATTCGGCATGACAAACCACGGAAACATACATATTTCTGCGCGATAGTTTTAGACCAAAATCCAACCCTCTTCACCTACTCATGATGTATTCGGACGTGCTAACGACCGAAGTGAAGTGAAATTTCCTAGGATGAGAGGGGGGGTGAAAGCGGAGGAGTTTGGATCAGTGTCCATGTCCATTGAACTTGAGGGCACTCGCGTTGCTTGGGTCAATCTTGTCGTGCCCAAACTCGCATCGTTCTCGATGCATTTTAGAGACGTGTGATTCATGTTAAGACACCTCAGATTCACTTATTTATTACACACTCCTGCACACATTTGGGTGACTTTATTGACCAAAAATCAATTTTTAACTGTGGCGTTGTAATCAATCGTCAAACATATAGATGAACCTTCCAAAACACACTGCTCCATTCAATTAATGCACGTTGAAATCGGACTCGCCACTCATTCACGACAAGTTGTGACCTTCGTCTCTTTGTACATTTTCCCTAACCTGTAACAAATTGAAATGAGCGATCTAATATTCACTAATGTTTACATCACTTACATCATTTTTGCTTATCCGTACCTCACTATGATTGAGATATAGCAAACATTTGGTTGGCTCTATTTGAAAACATTGCAATGGGGTTCCCATCCTTGTTACTTGTATCAATCAATCACTAGAGGAATCAAAATCATACCATCAAACTAGAAACTAACTTTTGTCATATTATTAATTCCGTGAAGAGCCATTATACACGAGTCTGTTAACTGCACCATAGTCTTTTCATACTACCACAGTTTGGGTAAGAGTGCAAATCTTTTATAGCTAGAGCATCTTGAATTTTGAGTAGTGTAACTTCCTTGGTGCTATCCTGACTATGAAGAAATTTACCGCACACTTTCCAAAAGCTAAAGCAACTTTTACTACGTCCATAACAATCATGGAAAAGTCCAAATGCCATCCATGTGATTAGTGTGGGTAGGATTTACTTTTAAAAAAAGTTGCGATCCCTGGAACTCAAATCACAGCTATGCTTCTCGAGACGCAATCTGTCATTAACAAATACCAATCCCTCCATCTAACCCTAATTGCTCGTTGATCCTGGATTCATAATACTTTATGGATGACACATGGGCCATAGTGAGCCTTTGGCTTCGTACATTGTCTGCAGAGGGGTTACATTGGCAAGTTTGTCCTTACAGTAATGGCTATTGACTCAAATCAAATCTTTCACAGAGCTCATGAAACTTCCACAGTAATGTCCGAATAGTGGTTGCCGACACTTATCACCTCTTTCCATCCATTTTCCTTATAAGAACTAATCTAGGGAAGCGGTATTATCACATCTGGTGTCGTGGCTTGCAAGACCAATGAGGCCCAATTTTTTTGTGACAACTAATGAACAAGGTTAAGAAAGAAGGAGTTTTCTTTCGAGCCCACCGAGACGGACACAGAAATGGGGAGATTCAACTCCTGGTCTAACCGGTCTAAAAGACATTCTTGGACTTGACTGCCAGCGTCTCAAATTCTTGCCCCTTCCTTGCAGGTCGTGGAGTTGCCGTCATTCTTGGACAAGTCGACGGGCCTGCCACCTATAGCTGAAACGGATCACAAGAAACGCCAGTCCCACGGACAGAAATTCGGGCCTTGCTCGGACCAGAAGCACAAGGATTACAGCGAACCAATTACCGAGGGCTCCGCAACGCATTGACAATTCGTACGTTGTCGAGCATTGGAGGGGTTCCGATCACGAGTTTTGTCTTTCTAGCGGCGTCTATTGACTCAGATCAACGTTCTGTACAGCGTGTGAAACTTCTACGATGACGCACCATCCTACCACCATCTCACTAATAGAAAAAAAAAAAAAAAAAAAACTGCAGAAAAGATGGTGTTAGATTAGGTACCATGGCTTGTAATGACCAAAGCAATGAATTTGGGAGGGCAAAACTTCTAGAGTACCTATATCATTGGCGAGATAATTTTCTTGGGCGATCTTTTTGATAGCACCCAACCATTTGAGAGAAATCTAATGAAAAATATAAAATTACTGAAAAATATGAGGAATTGAGCCGTTAGAGCACGTCTCCTCTTGCTTCTCCGATCGCAACAAGTTTGTGAGGCCCGAATTTTTCTTACCATCATCACAAGGGGTGAAGGTGTGAAAAAGAAAGAATCTTCAAGCCCACCAACTTGGACAAGAACAAGGAGATTCAATTCCTAGTACAGAGAGTCCAATGACATTCTCGGAGTTGACTTCCAGAGCCTAGGATTCATGCTCTTTCCTTGGGGGTCATGGAGTTGCCATCACGCTATGGTAATCCTCTTTTTAGTGCTTTGAAAATAGGCAAACGCAGTGTATGAACCAACGACTAATCACGCTGATAAGTTAGAATTTTTCTGCATGGTCCTTATAATTATCTGCTTAAAATCAAATAAATCGCTCACAAAAATCCTTTTGGTATTAGATCGAGAACAACTTTACAATAAAATAGAGGTTATTAATAGATGCTTTCTATGTAGAAAAGACATGGCGAGTATTGAATTATTAAGCTTCATTTCGACTTTAAAATTTCCCTAATCGATCTATAGTTTGATTTTAAATATTTATGTAACACAATTGAGTTTGAACAATAATCTCAAGACCCAAATAAGGTGGAATGATAAAGTCTTATGCCCCCGAAAATCTCCACCACATAGATAATAAACCTAGAGATGAATTACAGCCTTTGCCAAGAACTTTTCATACAAGCCTTTGCAAGCTTCTAAAATGCATCTTCCTCGTTCATTATTAAGCTCCAACCGGTACTATGATTTCAATAAGTACGAGGCGATTCCTTGAGTCTCTCGTACTTTCTTAAATTTTGTTTATATTTTCCTATATCACAAAATATTAAAATTTATCTTTCCAAGCTCTATGGAATCTTGGGGAAAAAGTACTTTTTTTCTATATATTTTTTTTGGCAATTCTAGTGCTTCTATGTTTTTTGGTCGAATAGTTCGGATGCTTCTTTTCTAGCATATAAATATATGATAACCCAAGAATTGAGAATATATTATTATGAGCCCTTTAGTGGAATGGATGTTCCCTTTTCTGATGAGGTTAGAGAAACTCTCCTAGCTAGCTCGAGCAAGATTTTTATAATCTACGAAGAATAGTACCAAATAATAGGGACACCATTTATTTGAAACTCATATATACGTTAACCAGGCAATCCCAAGAGTTGATGGAATAAAGTGATGATTAGATCAATGCTTCAAGAAGCGTGAGATTTCAGGTTCGTTTTTTATTCGAGCCAATCGCTTCGGACGGACTGCAAAGGAAGTAATACTAACGAATTCTCTAGTGATGGCGTGGATGACTTATCTTTAACCAATGGGAATGCTTAGACGCATAAGCCGGCCCAGGATAAACCCAATCTTGCTAGGACAAAAAGTGCATATGGGCTTTCAACATACTTCATGGTCTCTCTAGGCCTTCGTCGCATTCATTTGCATTAAAAATCTGCTCCGCATGATCTGCCTTCCCCCTTCATGATTGTGGCCTTATTTCTCTGTTGTTTTCAGAATCAATTTCTCTTCATTGGTGCAGGTCTTTATGACTTTTGGATTATAATACATACTTTGTGGAATACCTATGCTGCCAACCAAATCAGCCGTGTGGCGTCAGATTGAAACAAGCCCCAACAACCAACATTAAGATCGAAAGACAACGTTGACACTTCAATATTCCATCTCAATAACAAACACATCCAAGAATGACTACGCTAGCAATAATTGTACATCATGTATTGTTTCAAGAGTCGGGAAATGGCAATAGGCGTAACAAGCAAGCCATCTCCATTTTATAATATATACATCCATATATATATATATGTATGAGAGAGAGAGAGAGAGGATCTTTGATTGGTACAGATATAAAAGTATGATGATTGAGGACGCTTCGAGTTTGGCTGAGCTTCGAAACCATCCCTTGATTTGCAGTTGAAGAATGTCTCCGACGCAATCATTTCACACAAGTAAAGCTGGGCGGGTTTCCTTGCAGATGGGTTTTGGGTTTAGTGCCAATTACAGTCGAAATGATTACGAGGATTTTTTTTTTTTTTTAAATAATGTATTGTGAGCTCTCGTCATCAACATCCTTCACATTCTCAAGGCACCAGCAATTAATCCACATTTTTTTTTTCATGATAAGGGATGGGGTCGCTTGCCCCACCCCACCAGTGGTGGTGCTCGACCAGATTTGGGCGAGGCCCGACAATCCTCGCACGATGTGGGAGAAGGCAGCAATCCTCGTTCACGAGAGTTGATATGCCCTCACTTATGGTCGGCTAGAGTCGTTGATCAGTGACTAGGGCCAAGCGATCCTGATTGTCCCTTGTCCTGTGATCACTTTGGTGTTATGTCCTCGTCAGTTTTGCCCTTTTTCCTCCTTTTTATAATTGTCTAATTTATATAAAGTTTATATTAAAAATAATTAGATTTGGAAGACAGCATCATTTTAGTGTTGTCCTTTTGTGTTTTAGCCACATCAGTACCATGTTGAAGAGAGAAAATAATGATGAAAAATTCATATCAACGTTTTCCTTTAGTCAAGTTAGATATAATTAACTGAATGACTTAATGGCACGAATTTGATAAATTTTATGACTTAATTGCATTTGTCTAGAATTTTAAGAGTTAATTGTACTTGGTAACAAGTTATAGAACTTCCAATGTACTTATCATTTATATAAGAGGTGGATTTTGAGTAGATAAGACATAAGAGGAACGTTGGGGGTTTACTCTCTGAGTATTTTTTTTTGGTTGAAACTCTCCATGAGTTTTCTTGGTGAGTCCTTTTATGAAAAAATTGTAAAATAACACGTGTATTTACTTTAGGTGTAGTTAGAGCTGTGCAACACTTAGAGCATTACGTAATTACAACTCTCAAATTCTTCAAATTCATGGGAGATCTCTTTGTAGTCGCCTCTCTATATGAAGCGCTATCAATTTTTGGATCGAATCATATAAATATCTAATATTCTCTTATTGTTTCTCATTGGCTTTTTTGATAATTTCTTTATCTCGCATTAGACTTGAGTTACAATTCCATTAAGTTCCATGGTATTTCACATCAATTTCGATTTGACACGCATGTCTTAACAATGATGCATCAGTTTTAAATTATTGATAGGCGCCGCTTGTCATATCAATACATCATTCTCAATTATACTTTTCTTTCATAATCGCTCAATAATTAATGTACCTTTTATTTTACGAAAAATGAATAATTTGAACAAACATTATCTTAAAAATAATCGCATCTTTGCCGTTCACGAAAACGTTCGGATTTATTGATAATTGAAACATTTTCCGTCAATGAATTATTTCAATTAATACAAGCTATCATTTTGAGAAAGATAATTTTCAAATTATTAATTTCTCATGAAACAAGTGATCCGATACGATGTCGGCAATCGATCGCGAAGCGGGCCACCGACCTTGGCAGCTCCTTCAGTGCACTCTCAAACCTTAATTTAACTCGAACCTACCGAGGGGACTCCCCTTGCCCTTACATGTCGAGGACCGCATTGACCGACAACATTCCATCAACGCAAAGGTGCCCCCACCAGCGCACGTGCCATCCCCCCGCACCGCAACCGAAACGAGAGACCGAGGCTGCGAGTCGCGAGTTGCGAGTGCGGGTGTAACAGAAGTTTAGAAGCCGTCTCTGACTGGCCAAGCTTCCTCCCCCGGCATTGCTGATGATGATGGGCTTCGGACAGCGACGAAATCCTCTGCAAGGCCACCTCTCCTTCTTTAATCATTATCGAAGCACAGGACTCGGGAAGCTCGTTCGCTCCTTTCTTAGTCCGCAAGCCTATATCAACGTCTCACCTCACTCCTCCACAACCGTTGTCTCTCTCCTCCTCATCCTCCTCCTCCTCCTCCTTCCCCTCCCCTGTTTTCTGGTGGGAAAAAGGAAACAGAGAGAGAAAGGAACAAGCCTGCATTTTTACACCCTCCCCTGTTTTCGTTATCCACTGTTCATGGTCCTCTCTTAGTCTTGCGCCGTACGTCCTCTCCCTTCTTCTCTTCTTCTGGGTGTTCTTGTTTTGGATTTTTCTTGGCCGGCACTCGTTCTTTCTGATTCGGGATGATTAGTTTATTCGTGTTAGAACTCCTGCCTTTTAGCATAACGGTGTGTTTGACCGTGAGATGTTTATTACCGGTTTCTTCGTGGCTTGCCCCTGGACTTTCTTGCCTCTTTTTCTGGGCGATGTGCGAGAGGGGTTCAGCTCGTCCGTTTGAGTTTCTGTTGGACATGTCACGTAATTTTTGCATGCTGTAAAGAAATGTTGAAGGCTGTTTCCTTTAGATTGGAACTGAGGTGGAAATCGTCAATCGAGCTCGAATCAGCTGTACCGGCGTGATTCCTCTATTAGTTTTCGTTTGATTATTGGTTCTCTTATTGAGGATTTGCTCGTGTTTCCCTGGTTTCTTTTTTTGCAGGCATTCGTTCGGTTTCCATATCTGCCGGAATCTGGCAATAATTTGCAGTGAGAAACGAGAAACAGAATCGTCAGGTAAACAAGCAATCTCCTCTAGACTAATAAATGAATTCGGTGCTTCTGTTCTGTGCTTGCTATTGCAATTAGCAACTCTCAATGTCTTATGTTTTTCCGAACAGAATATTTGGCGAATTTGTCCAATCCGGGGATGTATATTGAGATTTTTCTGGGTTAGCCTTCGGGATAATAGTCTACGGCAATCTGGTTAAAGGAGAAACATAAGATGGACAATAGCTCCCCTGTTGGAGTTCTGGAGGACTTTCTGAGGAGCAGCGAGTCAGACACTAATTCGACCACCTCGGACTCCGAAGCCCGGAATGATGGGAGACCCTGTTCCCGCTGGCGCAGGCTCATCCGCTTGTTGAGGACAAGGTCGAGGAAACAATCGCCCCCGATGCATCCATTCGACAGCCTAAAGCCCCCATTCAGAAGAAGCAGCAGCATGAGGGAGATGATCGCCTTTGCGCCGTGTTTCCTGTCGAGAGCCGATGAACTTAGCAAGACCCCTTGGAAATATTTCACCCTCCCCGAGCTCCAAGCCGCGACTAACAATTTCAGCCCCGGTTAGTGGGATCCGAGCAAAACACTTGGACCTTCCGGTTCTGTTCTGTTCAAACTGGCCGTGGTATGACTTGGGACTTCTCTTTTTCATTGTTTCTTCAGAACGCCAAATTGGGAAGGGTGGATATGCTGAGGTTTACAAGGGGCAGCTGAGGAACGGGCAACTCGTGGCAATTAAACGTCTCATGCGAGGGACACCAGACGAGATAATTGGTGATTTCCTTTCCGAGCTTGGGATCATGGCCCATGTCAATCACCGGAACACTGCCAAGTTGGTTGGTTATGGGGTTGAAGGCGGAATGCATCTGGTCCTTGAGTTGTCGCCTCATGGAAGCCTAGCCTCTGTGCTATATAGTTAGTTCTCATATCTGAGCAAACAATTGTTTGATCAATTATTATTTCATTACAAGCCTACTGAGATCTCACCCTGAATATATGCAGGTGCAAAAGAAACGCTGGAGTGGCAGCTGCGATATAAGATTGCGTTAGGAACTGCCGAGGGTTTATTGTATCTTCACGAAGGTTGTCAGAGGCGAATCATCCATAGAGACATAAAGGCGGCGAATATTTTGCTTACTGAAGACTTTGAGCCTCAGGTGCTATGCTGTTTAATGTTTGAAATGGAGATTTGATGAATCCATTTCGATGCAGCACATCAAATGTGTTTTTATGGTGCAAAACCTGATGAAATCTTGCCAAGTTCGTACACCAAAACCACACCAGAAGAAGAGGTTTGGTTTTGCATGTTTCTTCGGCGTCCTTACATCGGTAGATTTTGGTGCAGATCTGCGACTTTGGACTTGCCAAATGGCTTCCGGAGAAATGGACCCACCACACGGTGTCGAAATTCGAAGGCACATTCGGGTTCGTTCTTCCTGCTTCGAACTCTACTTACTTTTAAAGCCATGGTTAAAAGTCATCTATGCAACTTCAAGTTTCCCAAATGCCGTTGGTCACAGCTATCTTGCTCCGGAGTACTTGATGCACGGCATTGTGGACGAGAAGACCGACGTGTTTGCATTTGGTGTGCTTCTGTTGGAACTAGTCACCGGCCGCCGAGCACTGGATTATGCGCAGCAAAGCCTCGTCCTTTGGGTACGAAACTGATTTTTTTTTTTTTTCCTGTCACTTCGTTTTAATGTGGGATATATGCACAAGCACATTTACGAAACTAAACTACTTATAGTTGAACAGCTGAGGAATAAGGATTGAGAATTTGTGCAAACTTTTCAGGCAAAACCTTTGCTCAGGAAGAATAACGTCAGAGAGCTCTTGGATCCTGCTCTGGGCAGCAACTACGACGCCAGGCAGATCAATCTGGTGCTCTTGGCTGCGTCGATTTGTGTACATCAGTCTTCAATTCGACGGCCCAGCATAAGCCAGGCAAGTCCTTGAAAAACTGCTACGTACTGATTCACCATATGTCAGGAAATGCTACTGATATCCGAAGTAGAACAGCTACCGCCAGTCCGCTTGAACTTATACCACATTTAGTCCTCATTTGCGAATCGCAACGTCCATCTTGAACAACATCTTTGCAGGTAGCGCAAATTCTGAATGGCGACCTTAGCTGTCTGAAGTCCATGAGGAAGATCCGGACGCCATTCTTCCGCAAAGCTTTTGTGGAAGAATGCTACAGCCCGATCAAAGATCGCGACAGTCCGAGGCATGCCTTGGCTTGAAGACGAGCTTCGCAAAGTACGTCTTGTCTCCTGCGAAACGAGCGGGGCGAATAAAAGCTATTCAAAGATTGGTTTGTATAAAGCTGCTGTCTCACCTTATCTAGTATCAAAAGTTGTTTTTTGATGTGAACATCACAGGCGAGCAGGATTTTGCAGTAGGAGGGAAGAAGGTAATGGCCCTCTAAAGCTATGTACATAGAATCGTATGGAATAGGAAAAAGGAAGAATCCTAGGAAATAGGGAATAGGGCGTTTTTGGGGGATCTATTCTACATAAGGAGTAGGAGGAGCAAAGTAAAGTTAGCTTTGCCTCATTAAAGCACCATCTTTTGCAGTATTTTAGGTGCCATTGTTCATTCTTTTTGTTCTTTTCATCATATCATATGGCATGTCTTTATACAGGTGAAGCTGTCCCGTTCCAAATTAAAGTTATATTTTGGTGAAAATGACGACGTTGGTCCCTGAACTTTTATTGATCGTTCATTGTCGAATCGCGGCAAATTAGATTTGATTTTCTTACTCAAGATTTCTTGTCATCCATATCTTCAGGACCTGAGATTGAGCTCATATAGCCATACATATGATGCACAACAAATGCAATCGTTCCCAAATTTCCAATTCGTTAGAGTCAAGTAGTAATCGTCATAACATACCTGATCGGTCTTTAAGAAATTCCCAAAGCATTTCTCTATATCATTGATTTCATTAATTTTCTAGCCACATAACAAGTCCTTGAAGCAATTGCGGAAGAGAGAGAGATAGTCATTGTAAGTGATTTTCTTTCGAAGGGTCGTTTGATATTCTTGCATTTCGCAATGCCATTTTCCGTTCCACGTTAAGTTGCTATGTACTTCCAGTCATTATTCTTTCTCTTTACTGAATTGAAACCCCAATCAACCTTGTGGTCAAATGATCACGTGGCTTCTCCGAGGTACAATCTCGGGTAGCACCTGATAAACAAAGTATACGGCACTAGGAGGCCCGCATAATCTTTTGAGTGTTGCTCGATTGATCGGAGTATATAGCAGCACTAGGTAACGTATACATGGATTATGTACTCCAATGGTACTTATTTAAAAACTTCAAATGACAAGATCTCCGTCGGAGCCTTGATACGCCTTTAATTAGCGTATTCGTCTCGGCTCTTTTGAAACCCTCCGTCGACCTTTTAAAATCTAAGTAAAATGAACAACTCTAGATCCAGTCTATTTAGGTCTAGGAAATTATAAAAGATGAACGATGAGAGGGAGGATTATGTTAACTCTCCAGAGAGGATAGATAAGAGTTCCATCTCATTTGGAAGTAAGAGAAGATAAAGGGATGATTTCAATCTCATCGATAAAAACGTGGGCGACCAAGCCAGTTTTCCAGACGACTCATTTGACCCGGAACGAGATTCTTTCCCCAACAAGTAAAAGCCAGGTGCCTCCGTATTGACCAAATTTCCCATCAACGTTTTTGTAAACCAATAAGAAAAAATCCCAGAAATAACATGTCAAGGGTGGCCCAAAGAAAAAGAAAAGAATGTTTCCTCGTAGACAAGAAGTTTTGGCCTGTTTCAGCTTAAATTCAAGCAAAATATATATACACAGATTTTTATATCTTTTGTTTCCCACTAAAATTTTAATTGGTACTTAAAATTTCAAAATATTAATAAAGTAGTATATGTGAAGCTAAGTGTTAGTATTTGCATTTCACGGACATTTAAAATGTTTCGAATTTCGCGAAAGGTGAAGTGCAGAGCTGCAAAAATTTGACCGAGCTAAAGAGTAGGAATAAGTAAAAGTCAATTTAAACGGACCAAAAGGTTTATGAGAGATAAACTTTATCTATCTTCTTATAGCTATGGAGAGTTGTATTTTTAATCCATAAATGGGCTAAAACCACAAGGGAAGAAAAACCTAATTAGCGCCTAAGTACTACATTTTTAAGGGTGGATATACATTGAAAGAAGTCTGTTAAGTAGTTCCTAGATGCCCTTCTTAAGTAATCAATTAAGGAAATTTTACAGTTTTCAATGCGGCGAATGCTTTGATGTTATCATAATCCCTGTCTTGAAAATTGAATTATGCTCAATCAAGTATACTTAGCAAGTGCCTGGAGGCACCCATTAATGATGTGCCCATATGTAGATTAGAGAGGTTCACACCAAAAGTTGGAAGAAGAAAACTTTTGTTTTTGTTGCCACACTTGATAATCCGGGCCAGCTTTCAAATTCGTGATTGGATCCACCTCCAGATCCAGTGAAACATCGTAGAGATTGTAATTAATAGACAAAGCTTCAATCACAGTTTGCAAGGAAAAATTATAAGATATAAATTCAAAACCTATTGGATGAACGTTAGTTTAGTCATGAATTTTTAACTTTTTATCAATTTTCCTTTGATGATTTGCTAACTTAGTTTTCTTGATTAATTTTCCCTAGAAATCATTAATGTAGACATTGGCCATCTTATGTGGCACGACCAACGCTAACGTGGATAATTTTTTTTCGTCTCTATAATTTTCCTTTAAGAAAATGAAAATGAAAAAAAATCAGAAAATGAAAAATATATATATATATATATATATATATATATATATATATATATATTGTCATGTCAATGTTGATCGTATCACATAGGACATTTGACATATACGTCAGCAATTTCTGACAAAAAATGGTTTGAAGGGTTATATTTGCAAATCAACAAAAAGTTTAGGATTAAATTGACAAATTAAAAAGTTTAAGGCTAATTTGATATTCATACAAAAAGACATTTTGATAATTATCCTTGGTTTGCCATCCATCCACACAAAAATTTCAAACTATAACATAGTTGCTGCCATTGACTTGATGGTTGCAAACAAGTCTTGTTAGTTTGAGTTCGATAGGCTAATTAGGACATGTTTGGTAATACTCCCGGGAACAACTGATTTTATTATTTTGCTGTTCCCGAGAGTAAAAAAAGATTAGAAATTTGTTTAGTAAATTTTTTTGTTTCTAGAAACAAAAATTAATTTTTTTTTTTTTCCCAGAATAAATTTGGAATATAATCAAAAAGTTTTAAAAAGTTGCTTCTTATTCTCGGGAATAATTTCTAAAAACAATTGTAATTTTTTCTTTTCTCTTCTTCTCTTTTCTTTTATTCTTCTTCTTCTGAGGCCGACTATCTTGCCGAAGCATCGCCAACCCACTGCAACACTGAGCCATGGCGAGGCTCATCGGCTTGAGTCTCGTCGTGGCTAGGTGAGGTCGACCTCGCCTAGATCTAGTGAGGGAGTCTCGTTGGTGGCTAGGGGAGCTCGGCCTTGCCAAATCTGGGCGAGGTCGACCTCACTTGGCCAAGGGGAGGTCGACCCTCACACGGCCACAACAAGGCTCGGCTTCACTAGTCGGCGCAAGGCTTGGCCTCGCCAGGCTAAGGTGAGGTTGACCTTGCACTACCTGAGTGAGGTCGAGCCTCGCCGATGGCCACCGGTGAGCTCGCGAGACCTCACTTCATGGCTGACGACTGGCTGGCAAGAAGGAGGAAGAAGAAGAGAAAAAGAAAAAAGAAAAATGTAAGAAAAATAGTAAATGTATTAAAAATTTAAAAGAAACAAAAAAATTTAATAATCCTATTAAACACATTTCTACCTTGAAAATAGAAATTATGGACAGTTACCAAGCGTGTTCTTTTTCTTAAAAATTGTTTTCGAGAGTAGAATAAAAAAAATTTATTTCTAATCAAAAATTGTTTCCGAGAACATAATTGTTACCAAACACGCCCTTAGTCACACAAACTCAATTCAATTCTTCCTAGAATAGAGCTCGAGCTCAAGCTCAAGCTTCATTATACTCGTTTGATGCAACTCATGTGCCTAATCTCAAATACTTTTGTTGTGTGATGAGGCTATGAATTCGAAATGTGGATTGAAATTAAAGTAGAAAACGAAGAAGATTGAATTGGAAGAAGAAATAGGAGAAATTTCGATTGAGACAATGTGCTCTCAAGAATCTTTTTTCAAGATAATTATTTTCTTGCTATGGTGCAAACGACTTCAAGGAAAATATTAATTCAATAATATGATGTGTCCATAAAAAAAAGCCATATTGATGCACTTCAAGGTGTTCTCCAACTAAAAAGAAAGTGTTCTTCGATCATGATTTGAAATCCATAAATTTCAAAAGAAATATAATATGATGATGATAAAGGAGGAGGAAGTATGCTAAAATTACTAATGATTTGGCATGACGTATTTGATAAAAACGCTCGTTAAAATTATTTTAGTGGGAACGTGTTTGCAATGAATTATGTAAGGTCCTAGGGTATCTATGATAACACGCAAGGGTTTTTATGGAATTTTCCTGTGAAAGATTGAGGTTGAAATGGGTACAAGTTTGCTGAATCAACAACATAGCTTATGACTTGAATCCAACCTTTTTTGATCCAACTAAAGACAAGTCATTCATGTCGAGACAGAAAATTGACAACAAAATATATAGATGGTAATCATTTGACCTAAAGAGATCATGGTAGATAATTGAAGCTCTCATTTAATCAAGATGCGAAATTACAGTCGGTTTATGCGAGATTTATATGCTAAATAAGATTAAACAATCCGAGGGTGAAATTGAATCGGGCTTTTGACGACAAAGCCCTCTTTAGCACGTCCCAATCACGGCCTAAACCTTCACCAACAGCAAAAACCTAAACGTCCTCAATAATCCACAGCCGTAGGCCCATTTTTAAAGAAAATCAAATGCACGAGCGACAGAAAAATTTAATTCTAAAGGGGCCCAGATATAGAATGGTCATGTCCCCAAGGGCAGAATTGGGATTTAGTAAATAAAAAAAAAACCAGGGAGATTAATGGGAAATGGATGGTTACATCAGTGAGAGGAAATCAATAATTTAAAACTTAGCACCGAGGGATCGCATTAAGATATTCTCTCCACCGCTCCCCCCAAAAAAAGAAAAAAAAAAAATCAATTTCGAAATTTAATTTCAATTTGCGCATTGTTTATAAAAGTCCAATCATCCAGTAGCCCGGCGGCCCACAGCGGATCCGCTGCTCCCTCACCGAAAGATAAACACACGCCCACCATTTCATTTTCTAAATAAACCATTCATCGAATTAAAAAATATTTTTCAAATGGCGAGAGCAGCAGAGCCCAACTCAAAAATAGAAATAATAATAATAACAACAACAACAAAAATAATAACAATAATAGAAAAAAAGCAGCAAAAATATATATATATATATATGTTCAGCAGAGAGAGAGAGGCCTTGAAAGAGAGGGAGAGCGACAGATAGCGAGAGAACGAGAGAGAGAGAGAGAGAGAGAGAGAGAGATGATGATGATGGAGTTGATGATGGAGGTGGGAGAGAGAGAGTAGAGGGTGGAGAAGAAGAGAGGAGAAGAAAGGGTAGCTTTTGGGGGCCTTGTCGCGAAGGCCTTCGGGAGTCAAAGCACGAGCACGAGCTCGAGCACGAGCACGAGCTTGTTGCTGAAGCTCTTCCGTGTGGAGGATTGAAGTGGGTGTTGTCGTCGTTGTTGCTTAGTTCGGGGGGATCGCGCAATCGGATGATATTTCCGATCGGCGGTGATCGGAGATGTTCCTCGGGCGCGGAGGCGGTCGCGGTGCCGGTGGCGCCGGCGAGGGGTGGCGGTGGAGGGAATCGCTTCGGTGGTGAGGTCGGCGGCGGCGGTGGAGGCGGAGATTGAGTGGGAGGGAGGGGAGGGAGGGAGGGAAGGAGGGAGGAATGAAGAAGAGCAAGGGGAGGAACAATGGGTTGCTGCCGAATTCTCTCAGGATCATCTCTTCCTGTCTCAAGACCGTGTCCTCCAACGCCAGCACCGTCGCGACCACCGTCCGCTCCGCCGGCGCTTCGGTCGCGGCCTCGATCTCCGCTTCGTCCGAGGAGCACAAGGATCAGGTTTTTCTCTCTCTCTCTTCGGGCGCGCGCGTACTGTTTTCTTGGCTTTGTAAAAGCTGGCGTCTGCGGATTAGTTGTTTTTTGTCGAGTCGGCGATCTTTTCGTTTGGGGAAGCTTTCTAAGATGTGAAATTTTGGATTTTGGAAGGCGCGCCAAGAGTTTTCCTTATATCGTAGGAGGTGTATTTCTGTGGGTTCATGACCGCAGGCTGTTTTGATTATACTTCCGTGGCCGTGTTTGCTTTGCTGTCCCTAATGTTTAGATGGCCAAGTTGCTCTAGTGATTTCTGACGCAATACAAGTGTATCTCCCGTAGTTCATGGACATTGCTCTAATGAAGTAGCTTCTAGTTTTGCTGTGTGGAGTGAAGTAGTGAACTTGATTGTACTTCCACCAGCATCATCGCAGTGACTTTGCTTCAAGTTGAGCTAGTTGTGTTGAGAGCTCTGTAGATTTTGTTAATAGGATGAGTGCTGTAAAAAATAGGTTCAATGCCGTGCAAAGTTCCTTTTTTTCTTTTTTCCTTGTTTTTAAGAAGCCTAATTTGCAGTTCCGGGTATATGGAATATCAGACGTGCGCAAGTCTTGCTTAATTTTTCCAGATTGGTCGTCGTGATGCAAGTTTTAAAACTTTCTAAAAACGTGAATTTCTTTGAATTCGTAATTTATATGGGCGTGTTTTTTACAAACCAAAGCAGGTCATTAATGCTAAAAACCTTTTCAAGTTTGACATCTATTTTCATTTGATTTGGAGAATTTTATGCAAATAAATATTGTTATTTGATTAATCACTAGACTTACCTGAGAGGGCATCATTTTTCAGGGGACTTTTGTGCTACATTGCCATATATCAACTCATACTATATGTTACTTAGAACGTCACATTAAAGATCAAAACTTGGTTAGAGGGTCTTAATTGGCTTCTAGGCTTAATCCAATGAGGAGTCAGAACATCTTATTTGAAAAAGAAAGTATGGTTATTTATAGTATTTGGTAACATGGGAGTATATGCAGTGGACGGTGGAGAATTTTTTCAACAATTTTTTGTGACATTGGATTGATTTGGCCAGGGCAAATCTCAATTAGTATCATTTCACTTTAAAGCCTCTGTATCATGCTCCATGAAGTGTTGCTTACCTCTTCTAGTTGGAATAGACCCTATTTCTATCCTGTCTTATTGCTTTTGTTGCTCTTTCATCAAAGGTACTTGCTGTAAGTTGCTTTTTTGTTAATCATCATCGATGAAGTTATCGAAGTCGGCTTAACTTTTTGAAGTATATGCTGGCCTTGTTTGGTCATGTTATTGTTTGTCTTTTTATCTCTCATCACCTGCATCCACCAATAAATATACATTGCATTAGCACCCTGATTTTTGCCACTTCTTGACGAACCCTTCTTTCTATCCATTCATTTTGCTTTTGTTGCTCTTCTATCATTTGTACTTGCAATCTTGTCTTCTGTCAATCATCACCAATGAAGTTATCCAAGTCGCCAGCTGAACTTTGAAGTATGTGCTTCCTGTTGCTGTTTACACTTTGTTGGGTTGTATTGTATATTGTCTTTATATGTCCCGTCCACTGCATCTGCCAATATACATATGTTGCTTTTGTACTTTAATGTGCTTCATACAGTGGCTCTTCCCTTCCTTAGCTTTGAAGCCTACCATGGAACTTCTTGTTGGTTTCTAGACATTGTAAATGTCAATTGCATAGGCACATATCTAAGTTCCGGTTGTCTGTAGGTTACCTGGGCTGGATTTGACAGACTTGAGCTTGGTCCATCCATCATCAAGCATGTTCTCTTACTTGGCTATCAGAATGGTTTTCAAGTTCTTGACGTGGAGGATGATTCTAACTTTACTGAGCTAGTCTCAAAGCGTGACGGTCCAGTTACATTCTTGCAAATGCAGCCATTTCCAATAGACTGTAATGGTCCTCAAGGATTCAGGGCATCACACCCTCTGCTGCTGGTTGTTTCTGGGGAAAATGCCAAAAGCCCAAACCCTGTACACAGTCAAGATGGTCATATGGAGGCTGATTCTGGGCAATTTGTACACTCTCCAACAGCTGTGCAGTTTTATTCGCTAAAGACTCACTGTTATGTACATGTTTTGCGGTTTAGATCAGCAGTCTGTATGGTTAGATGCAGTCCTCGGGTTGTAGCTGTGGGTCTTGCTGCTCAAGTAAGCACTAGCTAATTCTTTAGCAATTGCATGACTTTATGAGCAGGCAGTTAAATGATATTAAGATGGAACGTTTTTAACATTGAAAATGTGCATGTGGAGCGTGGAAAGCCATGCCATTTCAACTTGAGATTGATTTCATTTAGAGTGGCTGGTTGACTATGTTTTCTCTTACAGTTTTTTTTTTACCTTGCAAGAAAGTTTTCAGTTTAACTGATTTAAATAGTAGGAACTCTTAATCATTTTATTCCCTCTAGTGTTTTGACTGAAAGTTGGTGATTTGACTTGTTGCATGATTTGGTTATCAAGTGGTAACACGTTTTACTGAGGGACTAGACTGACACCAACAATGTAATGGCAGATCTACTGCTTTGACGCGGTCACGCTTGAGACCAAGTTCAGCGTTCTCACATATCCTGTTCCTCAGCTGGTAGGGCAAGGGCCGATTGGGGTTAACTTTGGTTATGGCCCAATGGCTGTTGGGCCAAGGTGGTTGGCATATGCTTCCAATAGTCCACTAATGTCAAACACAGGCCGTTTAAGCCCTCAAAATCTCAGTTCTCCTGGTGTTAGTCCATCTACTTCTCCAGGCAGCAGCAGTTTGATGGCACGCTATGCAATGGAATCTAGTAGACATTTGGCTGCCGGAATCGTGAATTTGGGTGACATGGGATACAAAACCTTGTCAAAATACTGTCAGGAGCTGCTTCCAGATGGATCCAACTCTCCTGTATCTTCAAATTCAGGTTGGAAGGTTGGTAGGGCTACGGGATCAGAATCAGATAATGCTGGGATGGTTAGTATTGTATTAAACCTCAAAAATGGTTGTCAAAAACATTGCTGCAGAAATCCTGCGATTGCATTGGCATTCACTGAAAGTTACGGGATTTTTCATTTTTGTTTATATAATTCTACTTTTGTGGTTCAGCAAATATGTGGTTTATTTATTACCTAATTTAGATCTTTCTAATTGATTGACCTCGTATCGTCAATATGGTCCCCAGCTGCGAACTTCGTTTCTTCACGTGTTCATGATGGAGCAGTGAAGGTCTTATCTATAGTATACTATTACATATAGGTTGAGAGTTATAAATTTTATTTGTTACCTAATTTAGATCTTTCTAAGTGATTGACCTCGTATCGGCAATATTGTCCCCAGTGACAAACTTCTGTTCTTCACATGTTTATGATGGAGTTGTGAAGGAAGGTCTTATCTTTCATGTACTATCACATGTAAGTGTTGAGAGTTATGAATTCAAGATGATGTCCTAGTGAAATGGGTAGAAGTCTGAAGGAATTGCATGTTTTGAGTTGACTAATAGCTAGTTTGTCCCATCATTAAACAGTTACAAATCACTTCTTCCTAGACATTTGGTGATTATCACAAATGTAGAAATTGAAATTCCTTGACGCCAAAAAACTATTGGTAATTTCAGGTTGTAATCAAGGATTTTGTTTCTCGAG
The DNA here is from genome assembly GCA_014182545.1 of Eucalyptus globulus. Lineage (NCBI taxonomy): Eukaryota > Viridiplantae > Streptophyta > Magnoliopsida > Myrtales > Myrtaceae > Eucalyptus > Eucalyptus globulus. The sequence goes on along the minus strand of CM024724.1, from coordinate 13,780,224 downwards.
TTGTTATATCGCAATTCAAAGCCCACACAAGTCCAATCTCTGCATTATGTTTTGATCCTAGTGGAACTCTTCTGGTCACTGCCTCAGTCTATGGCAACACAATCAATGTATTTCGTATCATGCCATCTTGCACACGAGGTGGATCAGATAGTCAAGCTTATAGTTGGAGTTCTGCCCATGTGCATCTTTACAGGCTGCATCGCGGAATAACCTCAGCAGTGAGTATTATTTTGTTTTCTCAGACTTCTTGTCAATTTTGTGTATGAATTTGATGTTCATCCATTTCTCTTATGGCTGCTCCTTTGTGTGCGTTTTCGGCAGATTATCCAAGACATATGCTTTAGTCCTTATAGTCAATGGGTCGGTATTGTCTCATCCAAGGGAACTTGCCATGTTTTTGTTCTATCCCCTTTCGGTGGGGACCCAGGATTCCAGAATCACAGTTCTCAGAGTCAAGAAGCTTCTGTTTTTTCAGTTCATTCTATCCCTTGGTGGAGTAATCCATCATCTTTGAGTAACCAACAATGTTTCCCACCGCCTCCACCTGTTACTCTTTCGGTGGTAAGCAGGATAAAATACAATGATTCTGGATGGCTTACTACTGTTAGCAATGCTGCTGCTTCTGCTACGGGGAAGGTCTTTGTGCCATCTGGAGCTGTCGCTGCTGTTTTTCACAATTCAATGTCTCACAGTCTTCAGCGTGCCAATTCTAGGATCAATCCACTTGAACATTTGTTAGTCTACACTCCATCAGGGCATGTAATCCAGCACAAACTTCTCCCTTCACTTGGAGTGGAAACTGGGGATGCTGGTTCTAAGCCTCGGCCTGGTTCCTTTTTGCAAATACAGGAGGATGAGCTTAGGGTAAAAGTTGAACCTGTTCAATGGTGGGACGTATGTAGGCGGTTAGATTGGCCAGAAAGAGATGAATGCAGCATCTCTATCACTTCTGAAAAACAAGATGCTATAAAGTTGAGTGTTAACGTATTAGATAATGAAAGCAATTGTGAAGTGGATTGTCCGGACATGATTAGAATCTTTGGTGGTAAGAAGCCTTTGAAGGGTGGCATAACAAAGTCCCATGAGAGGTCTCATTGGTACCTATCTAATGCAGAAGTGCAAGTAAGTTCTAGAAGGTTGCCAGTCTGGCACAAACCAGAGGTAAATTAATTCAAAATACGGATATGTTGGTTATCTATGACTCATCAGCTTGCTATTCATTTGTTCCTTTTCTTCTCTTGGTTAGATATGTCTCCATACAATGGGTTCCCCATCGATTAGTGCTCGCTTGGCTGGAGAGCTCGAAATTGAGAAGTTGCCAATTCATGAAATTGAAATAAAGAGGAAGGAGTTATTGCCTGTTTTTGATCACTTTCATAGCACCAAATCCAGCTGGAATGATAGGTGATAACACTTCTTCTGATGCTATGATTTTTATTCTTCAAATTCCCGTTAGGTTAAGATTTTTCTTGAATTGTATTACTTCAGATGTAAATGCAAGTCTTATCATATTTATTTAAAGCTTGTACTTAATCAATCCCTAATCTGTTCTGATGTGGTGAGTAGCTTACTCAGTTGCTACTGCTATTGATGTCATTTTATCTGGTGTTCTTCTGCTTTCTGTTTTTCCATGTTGCCATAAAATTTGGTTAGTTTCAACACCATGTGTTCATGGCTGCGTGCAAATGAGTGTTATATTTGGTCTTTGAATTAAGTGGTAAACTTTACTTTGTCAACTTGAGCCTTGAATATTATTGTTTCTAGTTGAGATATCACCTCTTTTGATTGATTTCTTTTTGAAAGTCATTGTGATTATGTCACCATATACTTTCTCATACAACCCACAGGTTCTATGATTTGGCTTGAAATAGAGCCACTGATTTTAAATGCCCCATTGTAGATCATTTCATTGTCTAGATGCAACATAGTGGTTTTTTATTAAGACTCTCTCTCTTCTCTCTCTATCTCTCTCTCTCCCTCTCTCTCTCTCTTGCATGCACTCGCGCATCTGTGAAGGAACTTCTTTTATTTATTGGATATGTTATTTCTGCTCATTTGTTGTACTTTTTTTCTGCAGAGCTTCAACTATGGGAAGATATTCTAGTTTTGCATCTTCAGATCTGCACCAAGTCAAACTCAAGCCTGCTGAAGAGACTGTTATATGCCACTCAAAACCGTCATCTCTTAGTTCTACAGAAAGCTCAGATGGTGGTAAGATTTTGCAAGTGTTATAGATCTTGATTCTTTTTGCAGTTAAAAAACAATGTCACGGTACTATTGTCTACATGTCTCTTGTAGATCCAGCAGTCTCTAATGTGCTTTTCATTCCATTACAACATCTGGAGAGCTTCTGTACTGATTGAATTTACCTGGTCTCTTTCAATTATTCTCAGGTTCATCAAGGAGGATTGAAAATTTACCTGATTTGGATCAAGTGAATACTGAGAAGCATTATTTAACAACTTGTCAGTCTATGGATGAGTTTTACCCAGAAAGAAGGGAAAACTGCTTTGTTGAGCCCTCCATGCTGAAAGAGTCTGCTGTACTTCTTGCAGCTGAAAATGTAAAAAGATCCAGGGAACACATGAATGAGTATGGTGCACACCTTGAGCCCTTTTTAAAGAATAATATTCCTTCAATGGAGAAAACATCAGATGGTCCAGCCTCTTCAAGTTCAAACGCTGTAATTGTAAGCAAGGTTTCTGCAACTAGCTCTGCTAGTTTGGGTTCAGCTAATGACATCCTTAAGGAGGCAGTTGTACCTGCATCCACAAATGATCACGTAGAGCTTGGGCAGTTATTTGAAGAGGGATATTGTGAGGCTTTAGAGCTTGATGGATGCCACGGGTTAACTGAAGTTGTATCTGATGATGTTGACAGCAGCAGCCACCATGAGAAGGACAAACTTGCAGATGGAGAAGAGGATGAAATGCTTGGTGGTGTATTTGCCTTTTCTGAAGATGGTAAGTTCATTGTCTTTGTGGAAGTCTCTACATGACTCGATTCTTTCAATTTCTTTAGCTTAATCAGCAATCAATCCTTTGGTTCTGCAGGTTGACTTCGCTTTCCCATGATTCCACATGAATTCAGTGAGTCAGGGAGTAGTGAATTATCTCGTTAAGGACTTGCTTTAGATCAAGCAGTATGTATTCTGATCCTAATGCTCATGGTTAGAGTCCACCTTGGTGGCTTAAGCATTCTGCCACAGTATGTCTCTTGCTCTACGACCCCACCAGATAAAAGTGAAGGAAAAAAAGACGAGATAATTGGTTTGAAGGGATAGTGAAATCTTTGTTATGTACATTTTGTGCAGATGAAATTCTTAAATTTATGAGGGGTGGTTGCTTTGGGGCAAGGGATGAGTTAAAAAAGCTCTCCGCAAGGAGTAGTTGGGTCTGCTTTCCCTGCGTGTAGCTTTGTACAAAGGCTCCCTGTACAGATAATTGGGTTTGAACAAGTGTTCTTTTGCAAGCTGTATAATTATGTATTGTCTTCTTGCAACGATGGAAAGGAATGACATCTAAGTGGAAAAAGATATTGTGATCAATTATGTTTTCTCGTCTTTTGATTTGATGCTGAGAATAACAATTGGCAATACCTTAGAGTTCAGACACCCTTTGTTAAAAACGAAAAGTATCTAGTGGTGGCGGCCTAAACTTAGCGCAGAATGTTTCCTCCAGCCTTTACATTTCAGGCATGCTTCTTAAGCTCTTTACTTAGTACAGTTTCCGATACCTTTTGGCATTTGAAATCTGATGATTGGGGGCTTGTCCCACCACATAGCACAGTTCCAGTCCTCTGTTCTCCTTCCTCCCTTGCATTTCCGTGAAAGAGTCCTAAGAGAAGTCCATGAGTATATTGATCCGCCATGGATTGACACATATCTTAATGTAAGGATGGTGGTACTAATTCTAAGCAGCATCACCCTTGCCCAGCATATCGTTGCCGTTCCGGCGATTCATGCATCCTCAATAGAGAGAGACAAATGACCTTTTTCCCTAAGATCAGTGAGTGTCCTAACACATCTTCCGAGGCTAGATTATTTTCCTAGTGCTTTCTTTCTCTGAACTATACCACATTAAAAAAAGAATCAATATCAGGAAAAATTAATGAAACCAATATTCATTCTAGACATTGAGGAGTCTAAAAATATTTTGAATTACTAAAATCATTGATGAAAGATACCAAAATCAGAAAAATCTCAATTTAATAAATTTGAAACTTGAGTATCGTGAAACATGAAATTCAGAGCATATTAATCCAACTAATATTACTGTAACGATCACAGAAAATTATGCTAAGTACTATCTGAAATGGGGTAATATGTGGATGGTGAGTTTGAGGTTTTAGGGGTATAAGGTAGCTTTCGAGATTTGATAATAAGTTACGCAATAATTTACAGCGAACAGCCAAATGCCAAACAGCCATTGCATTCACAGATCACGGATGCCACTCACCCTCAAAACGCCTTAATATCCTACAGCTACATGCCAAACAGCCATTGGAAATATGGAATTATGTTTTATTGGAAAGGGAAGGTGGAGAATTTGCACCTTTTTGGACTTGGAAGGTCCGCAAATTGAGTAGCTGATTGGCTGCTAAATCTCAACGGAGGAATACTCTGGCCTCTTCTTGGAAGAATCGGTTTTGTTATTATTAAACTAGGAAAAGGGAAAAGCTAACTAAAATAAAGGAATCAATTAGTTATTATTCATGAAAGTTTCATTTGCCTCTCAGTCTCAATTAAGAAGATGACGAGCAAAAGCATTTTTCGTCATGCTCTTGTTCTCTTATATGTATATAGAGATTGCATTTATTTGATATATAATGCTATGTATTTCTATCATTTACTAATATCCCCTTTTTCACAATAAATCCGATAGTTAGGTCCTAACTCTAACATATATAATAATATATATAAATTATGGAGAATCGATTTAGCGTAAATTGAGTATAATATATTAATGCACATTACTCTACATATCATCTGGCGTAGTTAAATGAGATTGATTTTTAAGCTTGTAGATTAAATTACAAATATAAATTGATTATCAATTTCTCGGTTGATTTTGGCACCAAAATAGTCATGGACCCAACCTTGGGAAAAGTACAAAAAATGTCATAAATCTATTGCATTGGTATCAATTCGGTTATAAATCTTTCAATTGGATCAATTCAAATTTAATTTTTTTACATTAATATCAATTTAGTCCATTCGTTTAATTTTGACCGATTAGTGTTGACGTGGACACTAGTTGATGTTGGCCAACCAGACGTGTCAGAAGAAGTGACTATTAAGATCCACTATGGGGTCTTTGAACCACCGCATCAAAGTTAGAGGCCACCGTGGGGTCCTTGAACCATGTCGGAAGAAAATGACTGCCCCAAGCACCACCACATCAAATCAACATACTTTTGGTTTTTTACATAAATACAATTAAAATAAATCCGAATCTGCTAATTTTGTGTTGAGAGAAAATCGTCTTCATGATGTGATGCCAAATATTGTACAAGTGCATAAATCCTAAGCTTAATTGGGTTAAAAAAGAAAAATAAAACATTTGTTGATTCATGTATTGACAAGCCTAAATTTGAAATGAGAAGATATCGGAGTAATTGGAACTTGAATTCGGCGAGAAATCATGTCACGCGAGTCAATATTAACTCAAATGATTATCGATACTTCACCCAATTTCATCACTGTTTCCCAACACAAAATGAATATCCATAGAATTGTCATGTCCGCTTCATTTGCTCGAGGATATAATACACCTTTTTTCCTGAAGATTAAAAATAAAAGTGTTAAATTTTAGGATATATATATAAACGAGTTTATAATTTATAATTCACCGGTTTAAAATGCAGACCAAGGATAATTTGATTGGAAGAAAATATCTCCATTTGACTATTTTATCATGCTCTTCTTGGACATCAAAATAAAAATCCAAATTTTCTTTTTGGCCATTTTCCCACCCAACTGCCGTCCGTCCGACGAGCTGCTACTTCTGCTCGCCAGACTCGACTGAGACTCTCGCCGGCGATCCAATAGCTCACTGCCCCCACGACGAATATGCTGCTGCTGCCGCCGCCGCGCCATCACCATCCTTCTGTGGCACGTAGAGCCGTTGCCACCTCCTCGCAGCACCGACTTCGATGACCACTCGCCACCGGCTCACCCTCACCCACCTACGGCTCCGACTCCGACTCCGGCTCCGTCGTCCTCTTGCAGAGAATCACCGTGACGGGCGCCACTTCGTGCCTTTTTTACGCGGCGCACCGCCTGACGAGGAAATGAGAGCCCCGATAAGGGGAGACTGATCTGGTCGCCGATGCTGCTGATCGTGGAGTGGACCACGTTGCATTTTCAGTATAATGGCTTCTTGCTGGGGATTTTGCTGCTGTCGATTTCGTACTCGAGTGAAGGGAAGGACTTGGCGGGCTGGTGTTTGTTCGTGATCTTGATCTTGTTGTGCTAGCACCTGTTTGCTGTAGCTACGCCGGTTTTTCTTGTGGCGGCATAGCATTTTCAATTATTGATCTGGCTGAGTCGCACGCTATATTATAGTACCATTAACCATGAGAGCGGGTTGTTGATTTCCTCGTATACCTTCATGCATCATGGTCGAGAGCATCCAGTTTTAACCTTTTAACACCTTCTTTGTACACAAATAAGTTCTGTTCGGCATAGCCGAAGTGTTAAACCTGCTTATTTGAAGCTGATCCCAATAAGTTCTGTTCGGCATAGTCCAGCACCTAACCCAGGGGCCAACCTAGTGTTGGTTCCCAATTTTTCAGGACCGAAGATCAGACCCATCTTATGGGTTTGGTCCGATTCTAGAGTCAATTCGAAACCAACAAATATATCTTTTTACATCATTTTGTGTTTTCCTAAAAAGACAAACCTATTATTTCAAGATACATATCTATTAACAGTGGCAAGCCATGAGATGAGGGCAAGTCATGAGGCAAGTGAACAAAGGCAAGCCGTGAGGTGAGCGATGAATGGCAAATGGTGAGTGTTGCTCACAAGCGAAAATGATTTCTTATTAGGGCTTTATTTCTTCCTGATTTACTTGGCGATGAGTAAAGTTGGCAAAGAGAGGCGACGGGCAAGCAACACGGGCATTGAGCAGAGAGCGGGGCGGGCGAGCGTTGAGCGGCTAGTGGCTAGTGGTGCTGGCTAGTGGTGTGAGCATTGAGCAGCAAGTGCCAAGTGAGGAAAGCAATGTGCGGCGAGCAGGGCGAGGTTGAAGAGGATAAAGAAGAAAGAAGAGGATAGAAAAGAAAGGAGAACAAGAGCACTAAAGGAGGAGAACACCTTTTGATGCCATTTAACGCCATTTAAATTAAGATTTGCTCTAAAATAGATATAAAAATATTATATATAACATATTAGATATATAGTATATAAGAAATATAGTTAGGGTTAATCTAGGTTAGACTAACTCTAAACTCTTAAGACTGAGCACCAACCCACACGGTGCTGGTTCATGAATCTCAAGACCAAGAGCCAATCCAGTTTCCCTAGGAACTGAACCAAGATTGATAGGGTCGCGCCGATCGGGGGTTGGTCCAGGATTGACCCTAGAGCAATGTTCACCCCTAATGCTTCCAAAAGTCCGCTAATGTCAAGCACAGGCCGTTTAAGCCCTCAAAATCTCACTTCTCCTGGTGTTAGTCCATCTACTTCTCCAGGCAGCAGGAGTTTGATGGCCCGCTATGCAATGGAATCTAGTAGGCATTTGGCTGCCGGTATCATGAATTTGGGTGACATGGGATACTGCCTGTTTTTGATCGAAATAAAGAGGAAGGAGTTATTGCCTGTTTTTGATCACTTTCATAGCATCAAATCCAGCTGGAACGATGGGTGATAATACTTCTTCCAATGCTATGATTTTCATTCTTCAAGTAATTACTCAAATTCTGCTGTTCATTCCAGGAACTACATGCTTACTTTGCTTGGTGATGTAAAAGCATGTTATTGAGCTGCAACTCATTCTACTCTCACAAACTCTAAAGAAGCCAAGACACAGTTTCACCTCTTAAACATCAAAATAAAAATATAGGGGAACATTACTAATGATTGAAAAGGAGGTCGGAAATATGCACTAATGACCAACATCTATATGAGCAGTAGATGAAGATCGTACACTACACGTCACTATGGATTGGAATCTCGGTAATAAGCATACACGGCAAAGAAAGTCTGAATTGCCGCAAGAGCAAGAAGTATGAACGATGTTACAGCTGATATGATAGACCACCATTTGCTGAAATAGGCGTTCTTGATGCCGGCCCAATGCACTCGCCCATCCTCGCTGTATGCGTTCACATCCTGGAAAACCTTGCTTAAATGGTTTCAGTGGAAGTTGAACGTGACATCTTGCCCGATGCTGCCGAAGAAATGGGCAATTTTCTCATCCGTCCCAAGATATTTTTCAATGATGTTGCAGTCGCACAGGAACTTAGCATCTTCCGGTGCTTTAAGGAGGCAAGTCATGAAAGTGGCATAAACTGTGGCATGCTTGGAGGAGCCCCTGTGGCATTGCTCAAATACAACGAAATTGAGGAACAAAGAACCCAAGAAGTGATCGTATCTTATCACTGGAATTTCCATGACCCCGTGGCTGAATTTGATGTTCATGAAGCTTTCACAGTGGGTCGGCCTGAAGTAAATGCCTGCTCGGTAAAGCTTAGTTGCGGACCAGATCAGATCAGGTGAAGGGATTTATTTGGTCTTTGTTCTGTTTCTGGAGAATCCGGTATGTTAGTCATACAGAGGAAATAAAGGAGATGTTCTCCTTCCCAATCCGAATACTTCCTCAAGACATCTTCTGGTCTTTGAAGCATGTAGTTGAAGAAACTCAAGGCGAGATTGGATAGAGAAGGATGGCTCTCATTCCAGCAACCCAGCATCATATCTGAAGGCTTTATTTGATTTGGGCTTAAGGCCCATCCGCCAAAGTTGGGCCCAGAAAGCCCGGCCCACGGGAATAGGGCCCGTGGAAAGAAGGGGGTATAAAAGGGAGGAGAGAGAGAGAGAAGACGTTGGTTGAAAACAGAATTCACGTCTTCTCTCTCCCGCGCGTATTCTCAAAACGAACGCATACGGCTTGTTCTTCCTCCCTTCAAGGCTTCATAGGATCGAATTGCTCGGTTTCTCTTCCTCCATCAACGTTGGTGTTTAATCTGTGGCTAAAAGGTACGCTCGAATCCGTGGTGTGCTTTAGGATCGGTGATGCGTGTTGTTTTTCCCGGCTTCGTCTTCCGCATTGATTTAGGGGTTCGATTCGGTGTCGAATCCGTATTATGGGGATCGATCATTCCCAACATTGGTATCAGAGCCCTGTTTCACGTTTTTCCCGATCAATTCTGATGTTTTTGATTGAGTTTTCGCGAAGAAACTTTCGGCCGTACGGAACCGGGCGAAAATCCCGACACCCGAGACTTCTTCGGCCAATTTCATGAGTTTTCGAATGTCAAAAACAAATTATGAAAGCACTGGGATAAAGGCGACGTCGAGACGAGTCTGGAGATGTCTCGAGCGCGGCCGGGAGACACCGCACGCGCCCACACGCGCCGCCGGAAGGCGCTACGCGTGGGCGCGACGCGCCCGGAAGCGCTCGATCACCAGGCACGTGCGGTACACGCGCCGGTCGGCGAATCGGCGCGTGCGCGCCGCCGGCCGGCGAACCGGCACGCGCCGATCCACGGACCGACGGGTGCTGACGTCAGCATGACGTCACCCAACGGTCAGTAACCGCTGGGCTGACGTCATCGATGACGTCAGCGATGACGTCGGTTGGCCGGACGGCGACCCGACCCGCGCGAGACCCGACACGCGCGCGGCACGTGCCGGATGACGTCTGCGTGACGTCATCCTGCGCACGCGCACGGCACGTGCCGTCGGTTCGCGCGAACCGGACCCACCGGCCCGACCGGTCGGACCGGTATGTCCGGCCCGACCGGTGCGACCGGTCCGACGACCGTTGACCGTTGACCGCCGACGACCGTTGACCGTTGACCCGAAAAAAAAAAAAAAAAAAAAAAAAAAAAAAAAAAAAAAGGGGGAAAAGAATGTGTTTCTTTTTCAATTAAGTCTATATGGATTATAATGTGATCCCTTATTTGTTCTGCATTTGTTGCAGGAACAATGCCTCCCCTGAGGTTGCGCACACCTATTCGCGCAGTGACCGATGAACAAAAGGAAAGGCTGTCTAAGTTGATAGCTGAGCTGACTGATCATCGATGGGAGAGTGGTGACTTAATTGATCACATCCTTGAAGTCAACGGGAAAATTCAACAGGTCATATGGAATGGTCGTCCTATGTCACAGTCAGAGATGGTGCGATTTTTCATAAGCACTCTTCCACCTGAGTGGCAAGATGTGTTGAATCGCATATGGGATGTCAACGGAGCTGCTTCCTATAAGAAAATTGTGATGAATTTTGTAAATGAATATTATTGTATTGTTTCGAGGGAAAAGATCGAGAAATTGAACAAAAGAGGATCTTTTCCAGTTCGTGTGCTGACTTGGTGTTAGTTGTATTGGCTGATATATGTTAAGTGTGATTTGTGGACATATTATGTAATGATTACTACCTAATTGTGTTAATTGAAAGCATTATTGTTTTTATTAGATGTTCTATTATATATTGCTTTCTTTATTGCTGGTTGCTTGTGGGTAATTAGCTATGGGTAGTTTTAGAAGTTTTTGTAGCTTCATAGAATTGACTTTGCATAAGACAATTATATTGATGATAGTTTTAAGTTAGGATTTTGGAGGATGATTGGAAACATAGTGACCTTTTGATTCTGAAACCTTACTTGAAATTATTTATTAATATGATGGGTCTATGTAAAAGTGGATGCATAAATGATAGGCATTAATTATTCGTGCATGTATGTCGATGTGTTCAGACTGATGGTTTTAGCAACTAAGAATGTGATTGCTGATATGAACGGCAACAATTGTGAAATATTGAATATGAAGATTCAATATGTGCTGGAAAAGCGAGAAGCACTAGAAGCTCTTGACCAAATTATGGAAGATCTTGAGGGTGCCGTGCGCCACCTTGAGCTAGTAAAGGACCGCCTAATGGCATTTGAGCCGAAAATAAATATTGGCAATGTTGGTTCTAGCTCAGAAAGGGCTTTGAGCTCTAAGCGCAAGCGTATTGATTCGTTCAATATATGGGCATGCAAAGGATCAAGTCCTTATTGCAAGAAATTAAGGGTTAACCAACACAAGAGAGGAAAACGTCCTCAAGTAAATAAAATGTCAAGGGTGAGGTGTTACAATTGTGACAAGAGAGGTCACTATGCTTGCGGCGTCGTGAGCCAAAGAAAGTATACACCTCTAGTACATTTGAGAACTTTGCTTATGTGTCGAGTTCTACATTATTGGCTGAATCCAATCCTTTGTGGACTGTAGATTCAGGAACGACAGACCATATAAGGAATGATAGAGGATCCTTCGTGAAATTCCGACGATACCAACTGGAACTATGTGGATCTATGTGGGAAATAATTTCAAAGTTGAAGTTAAAGGGATTGGCACCTGCCAATTGAATATGCGTGGTGGACGCACCTTGTTCCTACATGATGTCCTATATGCTCCATAGATTCGTCGAAATTTAAGTGTCTGTTTTGATGTTGGTTAAGCTTGGTTTTAGTATGAACTTCCATAATAGATGTGTAGATTTGTATTTGGATACAAACTACTATGATTTTGGTCACTTTCTGGATGGTTTTATTGTACTAAATGTTGACTGTGGTGATGTCAATATGTTATTCCCTTGTTTCACGTCTTCTACTTTATATGATAATGATGTGAATATGGTGGCATGCTAGACTTGGTCATATGGGCCAACAACATATGAAAAGACTAGCCAAAGAGGGCTTGTTGGGCAATATTGAAAAAGTCGATTTGCTCATATGTAAGCATTGCCTAGAAGGAAAACAACAATGAAACCATTTGAAAAAGGTAAAAGAGCTGAATTTCCTCTGCATTTAATCCATTCGACGTCGTGGTTCAATGAATGTGAGAGGAAGGCATGGGGCTGTTTATTTCATCACTTTTATAGATGATTCTACTCGATACGGATATGTCTATTTGATTTCTCATAAATCTGAAGCATAAGTTGTTTCAAAATGTTTATGAACTTGGTAGAAAATCAATTAGACAAGAAAATAAAAGTATTTAGATCCGATCGAGGTTGAGAATAATTTATCTGATGAGTTCAGAAAATTATGTGATGAAAAAGGAATAGAAAGACAATTATATATTCTATATACTCCTCAACAAAATGGTGTTGCGAGAGAAGAAACAGACCCTACTGGAAATGGTTAGGTCCATGATGGCGCACGCTAACTTACTTATCACTTTTTTGGAGTGATGCGTTGTTCATTGTTGCTTTGCATACTTAACCGGTGCCTTCCAAATTAGTTATTTCCACTCCATATAAGTTATGGATAGGTAGAAACCGGACTTAAGTTTACTTAAGCCATGGGGTTATGCTACCTATACTCATATGTCCTCTCACAAGTTTGGGAAATTGAGTCCCAGATAAAAGTAGAGTATTTTAATGAGATACTCCGAACACTCGAAAGGATATGTGTTCATAGGTGAGCAGGAAAGTGGGAGAATAACTGAATTTTGAATCACGGGATGTCACATTCTTAGTGGATGAATTTCCTTAGAGGGGCGAAATAGGGAAAGATTACTTCCTATTTGAAACCTTGGATCAAGATAATGATATTAGTGGAGTTCATCCAAGTGGAAGTAATATGAGATGTGATGAATTCAATTCAATTTATTCTCAATTGCAACCACCTGATGTGACGACATCATCATTACCTAATCCAAGTGGGAGCATAATTGGGAATGATGTGCTAAGTGTACAATCTCCCATACGGTGAACAAGTCGCCAAAGTATTCCCCGTCGATGTTTTGACATTGAAAGGAAACTTTTATGGTTGCTCCGCAAGATGAGGATGAGCCGAGAAATATTAATGAGGCTCTTAATTGCCCTAGTAAGGAAAAATGGATTAATGCAATGGAAGAGGAAATGGAGTCAATGAAGTCAAACCAAGTCTCTGGAACTGGTTGATCTTCCAAAAGGATGCAAAGCCATTGGGAACAAGTGGGTTCTCAAAATAAAGCGAAAGGCTGATGGCTTGATAGAAAGGCATAAGGCTCACCTTGTGGCGAAGGGGTATAATCAACGGGAAGATATTGATTATGAAGATACATTTTCTCCTGTATTGAGATTTACCTCGATTCGCATAATTCTGCAATAGTGGCTAGTCTGGATCTTGAGTTACATCAAATGGATGTAAAGACTGCTTTCCTCAATGGAGAATTAGAGGAATAAATAAATATGGAACAACCTGTCGGTTTCATAGTGAAAGGCCAAGAAGAAAATGTATGTCGACTTTGGGGATCTATATATGGCCTTAAGCAGTCGTCAAGACAATGATATATACGTTTTCATAATGCCATAATAGCATATGATCTTACAATGATAGATGATGATCATTGTATATATATTATATGTTGATGATATACTAATTGCCGGAAGCAATATGGAGTTGGTTAATACTGTCAAGAGACAGTTGTCTTCCAACTTTGAGATGAATGATATGGGATTGTAAACCCATAAACACTCCTATTGCAAAAGGTGAAGGATTGAGCCATAGATCGTGTCCAAGGACTCCACAAGAGAAGGAACAAACAAAATATGTTCCTTATGCTAGTGCTGTTGGGAGCTTGATGTATGCTATGATGTGTACAACACCCGACATATGCTTTGCGTTGGAATGATGAATAGTTACCAATCCAATCCAGGTCAAGCACATTGGAAAGCCGTTAAAAGAATACTAAGGTATCTAAAGGGGACTGCTGATTATACGCTGAGTTATTATGGAAAGGATCTGTGACTCTAAGGCTATTCTCGATATTGATTGGGGAGGAGATTTAAATAAAAGGAAATCTACCTCTGGGTTTGTTCTCTTACCGAATAATGGCACCATATGTTGGAGCAGTAAGAAACAAAAGTGTATAGCCTTGTCCACGATGGAAACTGAGTTCGTGGCATTATCAGCAGCGAGTATAAGAAGATGTTTGGCTTAAGAGATTATTGGATCATTTAGGTGTTATTGGAAGTGCTGCAGATTTGTTATTAGTTAACTATGATAATCAAGCAGCAAAAGTGTACACTAAAAATCCAAATATCATGGCAAGACCAAACATATAGATACCAAGTATAATTTTGTCAATGATATGGTTGCACGAAAGGATGTGAACTTAGAGTACATACTACGCATAGAATAGTTGCAGATCCTATAACAAAGCCAATACCTAGAGATGTGCTTTGTGGCCATGTAAAATCTCTAGGATTGCATAGAGTCTGATGTACTGAATTGTAATTTCCCTGAGTTGTTCACATTTATGAAATTTTGTTTTTCATTGATTAATGCCTATGAATCTTTGTATGATCTTTATGCATCTTAATGCTCAGGTGCATTATTTTAAGTTGAGAAGTATGTCGGACAGATATAAGATTAGCCCACTCACACGGGTAATCGCCTCTATTTACTTGTGTGATAAATAGAGATGAGACTGTTTTTAAGCTTATTATCTAGGTGATAATCGAGAGCTCAAGCTTAAAACACGTATGTCGCCTTAACTGAGTGTTAAGATGAGGACATAATACTTACTATGTTCGAAAGTAAAATAACCCACATATTTTACTTTATCTCGTCTAAAATGCCGATGTGAGTTCGATGAATTTTGTGATTGAGTAGATACGTGAACTCAAGTTAGACATTAGGTATGTCTCGAACTATCATCTGTACGCATTGAAAAGTGTAGACATACGCTCCATGGGAAAGGAGTTAATACCGTAATACGTATTTCATACTACGTATGCATAAGACGACCAATAAGAGTGGCAAAAAGTTTGATCTCAACTTTTATGACGTGTGAGACTCTTGAGGAAAAGAGTTCCTCAATTTTTTAGTCCCCTCAGGACTCTTACTTATTCTCAAGATTTCTATTTAGTGTTTGCTATCTTAGGGTGTTGCCAATGGTCATGGTTTGATTCGATCTAATGGGACATTTCTACAAAAGCAAGCTGAACTGAAATTGAGAGTTTGAAGGAAAGAGGAAGATCGATTTTGGAGAATCACATTATAGTTTTGTATTCACCGGTCGACCACTATCAAACATTAACTTAAGAACGAACCAAGGAATCTGGTTTTCGGGTTTGGTGAGATCCTGCGCGAGTGGAGGGAACACCCAAGGCTTGCTCAATAAGGGGTCATGCCCCGGATCAGTGTGACCTGCCAATCACTGGTGGTACTTGCAGAACAGCTCGATGATGAAGCAACCACCGACTACCATCATCTCGATGAGCTCATCGCTATCGAAAACTAAGGCTTCGGAATAACACCTTCTTATCTTCTCCTTCATTGGTTTTAAACCCTCAGCGAAGTGCCTTAGCCTGTCCCTTCTTTGGTTTGTTCGACTGAGGAGATCGATTGAAAATTGCCCTCTTGAATTTTTGAAACTGTGGCTTTCCATGGTGGTAGGAGCTGGTGGGGACCGTGTCGGGCTGGTGCGCCATCTGATTGCTCTGACAGGGATGGAGGCGGTCTAAAGATGCTGATGTTTATCTCATCGGCTGATCCTGCGCCGCCATTCTCCATCATTTCAACATTAATCACGTGATTGGAAGAACTAACGCTCCCGGTTTGGCTGTAATCAGAAACCGACATTTGTGTTTTTCCGCCGATTGTGCCTCCCTAATTGCTCCTCCTTGTCACTGAAGCTCTGCTCTGTTCTGTTCCCCTGCTCTTCAACACCACAAACGAGTAAAGTACAATCCAAAAGAATTACACTAGCATGGAGGCGTGAACATAGCATAGAATAGCACATGTAAATACCTCATGCCCCTAAAACCTCAAACTCACCATCTGTATGTTACCCTGTTTTAGACATACATTATACACGTCGACTATCAATTAATTTAGTTAATTTATAAAAATATAAAAATAAAAAGTATATTTTGGGAACGTTCCTGTTGAATGCAATATTCAGATATTGTTCTTGCTAGGTAGATAAAGGGATTTTATTTGTAGTCCGAACGAAGTATTGTGTCATCAAAGAATAAACAATCTTAGTGTCATTATTGCATGATATTCTCTCTACCCTTTTATCTCTTCCCTTATTTTTCATGTCATTTCTCTACAAGAATCTGACATTTGTGTGTGTATGTGTGTTTTCTTTTTCTGTTTAATTTGCTGAAAATGTTTCGGTAATTTGCGCCTATAGCAAATGGTCTTAAATGAACTTCACTCCTCAGGTAGCAATATAAATAGACTTTCTTATTTTTCATTTGCGACTATTGGACCACAAACGAGTAATATAAAAGAAAAAAAATTGCACTAGCATGGAAACTCAATTGACGTGAAGATAGCATAGATGGGACATGTAAAGTACCTCATACCCCCCTATAACCTCAAACTCACTATACTCATCTTATTCCATTTTAGATAATGATGGTACGAATAATTCATCAACTTTTGCTCAATATAAAATGTGGTCGCTGAATTTTTAATCTGTTCAATATAGTCCTGAATTTATGTTATATATTCAATTTAGTTCCTAAACTATATAAAAATGTTCAACGTTATTCCTGATATTGAATTAGTGGAATAACTACATATAGTTTAAGGGCTACATTTAATATACTAAAAGTTTATGGATTATATTGAACAAATTAAAATTTCATGAAACATTTGTGTTATTATCTCCACATTATACAAGAGAATCACCGTGAACGCCGCCGTGGACCACGTGCATTTTGAGTATAATGGGTGATTGGTGCTGTCGCTTTCGTACTTGGGTGAAGGGAAGGACTTGGCAGCCGGCTGTTTGTTCGTGATCTTGTTCGTGTTGTGCTTTGAGCACTTGTTTGCTAAAGCTGCGCCGGTTTACTTAGTGAACCGGTTGATGCGTTGCTTCGGAGACAGGTTCGCGAGAGGTTTAGGTCTGGCTTTGGCTCTTGGGGCTGTGGTCATCGAGCTTTTTGCGGCGGCATAGGGTCCGTTCATTTATCATGGCCAGACTAGTCCCTGCTCTCTGTTCCAGACTGTTGAAGTTGTGGGGGCGATTCTGCTTTATTTCTGGTTTTTATTTGGGGGCAAATTCTTGTGCAAGGTGGAATCACAGAGATCGCTAGCTAATTATCTCGACTTTTAGGTGGTTTCCTCATTTAATAGCATGGTAAAACTGGTGTAATAATTATAATTTAGAGGGGATGGCTTGTGGTGATGTTGCTACTGTGAACTATTCTTTTAGTGGGAAGGACAGGTTCATCGAGGATTTCTCGGACAAAAGGCCATTTTTTTTCAGTGTCTATTGGTTTTTACTTGGTTTTCTGGCCATGAAAGTGCATAACTTTGACTTTTCTTGATGGTGGAACATGAATTTTTTTTGAGTATGCAAGTGCATATTGATGTACGAAAATGGACAACTTATCTCCAAACTCACCACTAGATCAGATCAAAACAGGTGGGTTGGGTCCACCTCAAATCGACTCATTTAACCCGTTTACGACCCATTTATTGTAGTACAAAATTCTCGATCCATACCTGATCCAATCCATTCTCAATTCATAGTCAACCCATTTAACTAAATTTAAAAATGCTTATTTTTTTTTATGATTTTTTGAATGGTATTGCTAAAATACTTTCACGAATCTAGTGGACAATTTTTATATTTTTTTTTTAAATAGGCTTTCGTTTTTTTCTTGAATAAGTATTATTGAAGGAGAATTACAATATTTTTTTTTGTTTTTGCTTGAAATGTGAAAATAAATTAGAAAATGTTTTTTTGCCGTTTGATATAAAAAAAAAAAAAATATGATTAATTTTTCCTCTGTGACTCATTTTAATAATATTTTTAATTTTTCTTCTTCCATTTTTAAAAAATCGAATTTATAATTATTTTTTATTTTAAAAAATCGAATTTCATTATTTTATTTTTCTTTTTCTTTTTGAAAAATATAATTTTAGTTATTATTATTTTTTTTTTTTCTTCTTCTTTGGCTGATTGTCTACCACAACGACTATCGGCGACTAGCCACAAGCGAGCTTGAGGCTTGCCAAACATCGGCGAGGCCTTCACCTTACTAGATTGGCAAGCTCGAGCACAACTAACACTAGTGAGTTTGAGTATCACCAGTCATCGGTGAGCTCGAGCCTCACCCAGTCAATCGTCAGCTGTCATCATGCCAACCATTGGCTGAGGAAGATGGAAGAGGAAAGAAAAATAAAAGAAAGAAAAAAAGTAAAAAGTAAAAGTAAAAAATAATTTTAATTTTAATTTTTATAAAAAAATATATTTATAAGGCTAATAGGGAAGAGAAAGTGTGAGTCTTAGATTGAAAATGGGTTCTAAGTCTAACCCATTTAAAATTCATTTATTATAGGCTTTCAATTTTTAAACTCATTTAAATAGTATTTTCGAGATGTAAGTAATACTGTCATATATGGGTTTAAGACCCATTTTGAATTGATAGGTCTAGTCACCACTGTGTTTCATAGCATCTGTAGTTTTATCTAGAAAACTCAAAGGGAATACAGGAATGTGCCAATCTTCGGTTCTCGGGGTCAATTGAGCCCCGATTGTAGAGCACGCATCGCTGTTTTCTGAACCTTTAAGTTTTAACATGATTGTGGGACCCCGACTGTAGAGCACGTATCGCTGTTTTCCAGACCTTTAAGTTTTAACATGATTGTGGGCTGGAGTTTGGTACTTATTGTGCCCTTCTACTTCCCTTGATCTTATGGCGACATTGTCCGGCTGGGTCTTGGGATCTGTAGCACTCGGCCTTTTGTGCCCTCTTCCATACAGGGGTACGGTGATATCTGGCTGTCAGCTGACCTGCGTCTCCCAGTCCCTGATGTTGCAAGTGTAGTTGCTCCGAAGATTCCATATGGAAAGCTATGAATATTACTTATGCAAAGCTTGCTTGGCGTTTAGGTTATAATATATTACATTGTGGAGACTATGCTAACCGAAGCTTGCTTGTGCAGACTTAAAGCGTGCTTTTGTGTCTGGTGAAGATGTTCTTAGAACAATCAATTTAAAATCATTCATCTAATCTATGTAGGAGCCTCCTCTTCTGCATTAACTTTAACTCCATGGATGATCTCATGAACAGACTCTGCATGCCTGTGTTCTGCTTATCTGCTTTTAGAAACTGATTAAGACAGGCCTTATGTCACGTCTTACTAAAGCTTTTTTGATATTGATAAAATCGACCCTTCCCGGATACTCTAGATTGCTTTTACCAAATAGATGTGCTTTTGACCTGCCGACTACATGGGGTGCCTTACGTAATTGACAATTGATGTTGCACTTTTGTTTGTTAATGCAGTTGATCAGTGCATGAGTATTGAACTCTATCTTGCAGATGCAACTAGTCATTCGCAGATTGTTTGCAATTGGCAGGGGACTTTGTCATGCTTACTGGACACCAAATTTTTGGGTTTTCTACATTGTAATGGACAAGGTGCTGTCTTTTGTGCTAAGAAGATTGGGCTTGACATTCAACTGCATGCAGCAATGTTCAATGGTGGGCTCGTGGGAAATTTATCACCTTTTGCAGTACTTCTACAGGTAATTTCTTGAAATTTGCAATTTTCTGGTACATATAAGCTTTGCCAATCTAAAACCTCTTGTGTCGTATGAGTAGTAAGTTAATTCGCTTTGTTGATTTGTAATTTCCCAGCGATGTGCTAAGCAGTTCGACTGATTTCTTAATTTCTATGTATAATCGCATTCTTTGTTTCTTGTCTCCCACGATTTTTACGGTTGGAAATGCAATCTTCGACAAAAATATGATGCATTTAGCACTCATTGTGGGGACTGGAGTCATTGACCTTTTGAGTTTTGAGATGTCCTGTAATTTTCCCAGTAGCGTTGCCGTCCGATGTCATGGTCCTGCGAGCCTTATCTCCTTGTCTTATCAAGGCCTGAAGAAAGCTACATCTTAAGCTTATTGTAGTTCTCATCTTGTAGGCTAGTAAGCTTTCTGAGTTGCATCTATACACCATGGGCGTCAAGCTTTATGCCACAGAGATGGCACAAGCGCTCAACCCAAAAGGGGTGCTGCTTTCCGGTAAGTCAAGTCAGAGGGTGATTATAGCGATCCATTTGATGGTGATGACAGGTGTCCCAACTCCCAAGAGTAACGTTTTGGAAGGAGTTTTGGGAATGGAATCATCTGTAGTCCATGAGAGAATGGCCCCCTGCCAAACTAAATCTGATAGTTGTCATAAGGCAAGTATACTGGAATTTGAAGGGATGCATAAATTTCATGACAATCCATGTCTGATTGTAGTCACATGTTCACTTATGCAATTCTTACAATTAACTCCTGATTATGGTGTTTAACTTGTTGACAACAAAATCTTATGCAGATATGCCTATTTTCCCTGTAGCATATGACAGTTCGGGCTTTTTGGGTCCTCTTCCCCTTGAGACTGACCATGATGAGAGACCTGAAGATGGGAGATTGGCCTTTTTTAGCAGCGAGGTTACAAATAGAAATCGTGATCTTTTGATGGAATAACCCTTTTCCCTAATAATACATCAGGAGCTTTTCGCCTGTCAATCTTTAGATGATGTGGATGTTAGAAATATTGTAGCCGCTGAGCAACAGAAGATAGCGGCCGGCTGTCGTAGGAGCATAAAAGTACATGACCCGAAAGGCCCACAATTATGCAAACGATCAAAATGGAACAGAAATGATATTTTCATTCGATTTGTTTAGTCCCAGGAGACTCGCTAAAAAGTTTGCTGATTATGTTGGTGGTTAAGTATTTTTAACTGGATTGCAAGGGACTTCAAATATGTTTGTAATATGGGAGAACTAATGCACGTTTTGATCTGCTAGTCAAATGTTGTGTGCATTGGACATGTTAAGACCATATTTTTTTCTTAAAGATTGAACATAAATCAAATCCAATTAACCATGACTTTGAGGATTCTTTATTTGACTTCAAGTGCTATTAAATAAAGGATAGTTATTTAATTTAAAAGAAAGATCAATAAACAGTACGGAATCCGATAATTCCTTAGTAATGCCACTATTCACTACGTCAACTAAATGACTTCTTAGGATGAAGATACGAGACCCAGGCAAGGCAAATTCATTGATTTGATGAGTCAACCTAAATGTGTAAAGAGGCACAAATATTAATTAAACTTTTCTATCTAATTGTTGGAAGATAGTGAATATCATTGCTAGCCCGCAAAAATGGCACATTTAGTTGGAAAGTCTAAACATAGTAAAGAGATTAAAGGGTGAGGAGGAAAATAAACCCAATTACTAGGAAACGAATTGACTCGGTGGGTTTTAGTGACCCAATCCGCGGCCTTGTTGATTTCCCTCAGCTCGTGGAAGATGCAATTAGCAACAATGGATTGGGCCTGCCAAGGGGGCTCTTCTCGGCCCGATAAACGCTCAACAAGAGATAGGTTATCTGAAAATAAGAACACTTTCAGATCAGTTCCAGCTAGGAGTTCCGGTTGAAGATCAGTTCGGGCAGTTCGAGCTTTTTGTTCCTCCTTCATATCGGTTAGGAGAAAAACTAATCAATCTAATTTTTTCATAGCAAAATCGAATTTACTTTTTCTCTTGTGTCATGAATTTTGATTTAGCCATGGTTCTTCCCACATCTATCTTTAAATATAACCTTCACAGTTAGACAGAGTAATGTAGTGACACAGTTATAATATTATTTAAAGCTTAGTTCCATGCTCTGAAAATGAATAATAGCGAGCAAAAAAAAAAAGATTGTCACGGTAAGTGAAGGGGCTTCCTACTCGTTGGCTGTATATGAGCCAAATAGACTCGTCCAACTCGGTTGTCACTTTCTTTAATTTTTAAATTTTAGCAATGACCATTTGTGACTTTAGTTACGTTTAATGTTCGCCCGATCCGGTGAGGGTAGCCTTGCTAACCCAAGCCCGAATGTCCCTCGCTCGAGGTCAACAAAGGCAACCCTCGCCTGAGGCCGGCAGCCTCCACCGGCAATCAATGAGACCCAATTAAAAAAAAAGAAAAGAAAAGGAAATTAAAAAAAAAAAAAAACAATTAAAACTTTGAAAAATATTAAAATATTATTAAAAAATTCATGCTAGCATTGGTCGTGCCATGTGGATGGCCCTCGTCCAATCAGTGATTTCCGACGAAAATTGACTAAATGAACTCAATTAGCAAAACATGAAAAGATTTAGAATTTATTTAGCAAAATTAAAAAGTTTATTATTAATTGATATAAGGATAATAGATTTAAGACTTTTTGGACAATTTCTCTTTACAAATGGCCAACCAAAGGAGAGGAACGTTGAAAATATATTTTCCTTCCTTCTGGGCAGCCAAAGAGATATTACCCTCCGTGGGGCCACGCCCTCCGGTGGGGATCCACCCGCTACATCCCGGCGCTGTTCCGGTGGAAAGCTCCCACCGGCCTCCTCGACCTCCCAACTCACGCGCCAACTTCAACACACGCCTCTTCACCGCCCTTCCCATCGGCCCCACCGTCGCCGCCATCCACTTCAACTCGCAGAAAGAGCCTGCAAACCGCTGCCGATGACATCCCAGTCGAGTGCAAGCCGGCGAGGGAAAGTTTAAAGGCGCGGATGGCTATGGCTGTCGTCTTAGTTAAGCTTTGAACCTTTTAATGTATGCAGCGTTTGGCTGCATGTTATTGCTATATATGTGAAGTCGTCCTTCTTACTATAATTCTTTGAAGAAGAAAATTCAGATCTATTACTAGTGTCGAGGCGTACCAACCAATTATTCAGGGGTTCCATATGCTCTTTATTAGATGTGGTCCCCTGGACCTCTAAGTTTAAGCTTTTAGGTGGGACTATTTTTAATATAGTATCAGAGTTAGATTCCATCTCAGTTTATTTCGCATGTGCGATATCTTGTTTCTTGGATTTTACGTGTCATTCATAATTTGACGTGCATGCGATAAAAGGTATCAAAATATCTCACATCGCTTGTCATAGATTTATAAGCCATTTACATATATTTGGTGGGACTACTTTTAATATAGTATCAGAGTTAGATTCCATTTCAGTTTATTTCGCATGTGCGATATCTTGTTTTTTGGATTTTACGTGTCATTCATAATTTGACTTGCATGCGATAAAAAGATGACAAAGTATCTCACATCGCTTGTCATAGGATTTATAAGCTCTTTACATATATTTGGTCTCTCTCTCTGCACGACAATAATCTCAACCTTTTGGTCAGATATTCCAACAATTATCAAGCTCTAGGGCAAGTACACATGCCATTTAGATGCCGCAGATCTCATGATTTCCTAGTGATGATGCAGTAGAGAGAGTAATCCTATGAGTTCTAGGATCGGTTTGTACAACTAGTTCGTCAAGCCGGGTTGCTAGATTGCGATGAGGAATTGACACAGGCGATCTACATTTAACACCTTCGCTCTAAATCTGAACTTTAAAATTTCAGACTCTTAAGCACGATTTATGGGTAATTTCACAATTGCTACGTCTGATTCTTGCACTTTGATGGCTTCGCTCAACAAAAGAAATCGAAAAATTGCAGTGAGGGTTTGCTCCTCCGACACGCGATCGGGTTATGAATTGAAATTCTTGTTGCGTGCGTACATGTCTTACCGACGGGAGCGAGTCGAAGCACCAGCGAATCCACTCTTTCGTGCTCGGCTCACCAGGACTTGGTGCATCCGATCTGTCCTCCCCTGCGCAGAAAGTAGAAGGAAAATGAAGATGACTCTTGAATGATTCATATGAGATTGATTAGCTTCAAAGCTAATATTTTTCCCCATCACTGTTTCTCTCTCTCTCTCTCTCTCCAAACCCTCTGTCAAACCATTACATACCAACAGGCGATCAACTGCCCCTCCAGAATGAGAATTCGTTATTGCATGGACCTGATTCATGCATTCTCATCACAATTTCTAAGCCCCCATACTCGTTTGGCGCGAATGCATGCACCAGGTCCATGTAATAACCCATTCTCCAGAGTGCGCCGTCCGTACCGAGGTGTAGGGCTCGATGTCGCAGCTGTCAGCGACATGGTTCGAGCCATAGCTCAGGGAAGTGCCCACGCTCGGTGCAAACATGTCCCACCACGTCGCTGGTCACAAGACCCGCCGGAGGAAGCCATTTCAACTATCCGCGGAAATGCATTTTGAGATGATCAGGCCACGCCGACGCACAAGGTTTTGCAGTCAAGGGACCTCCAAGAACGCACACGGTCACAACGCTCTGGAGGCCTTAATGGATAGACTCGGTAACAAAGGGCTAAAGATATACACAGAAATAGCGAGGGACTGTAAATGTAAGTGAGGCTCCTGGAATTGTGTCTGGAAGCAATGCATAGTGCATCGAAAGGCATAAAGGGGGCCAAAAGTGAGCTCCCTAGAGAGAGAAAATCAGCATCCCTTTCCGCCCTCCTTTGGAAAGATGATCCTGGACCCTCTCACGGTCGGGGGAGAGAGAGAGAGAGATCAGGTGGTCGGTTTGACGGTATTTTTGTGACCCTGGAGATGAGCACAAGCACGAGCGCCCCACAGAGACCCCGGTGCATGGACCTTGGTCCTTTAAGCCTCCCCCATAGAGCCAGACTCTCGGACCCTAGTCTCCAACGCCCAAACAAGCACCACCGTGGGACGAACACAAGACAATGGTGTCTAGAGGCCAGATTGGAGCTTTCAGCTCTCCACTTAGGACCTTGGCTCGGCTCGTGACCCCGGTGCCCGACCCTAACACCTCAACCCCGGACTTGGGTTAAGCCCATAGGGTTCTCGACGCTCAAATTCAAGACCCCGGCCTCGGACTCAGCTCTAGCCTACCGAGATTAGCTGGACATTTAATTGACCTTCTCTCTTATTTATGGAAAAAAAAGCTACCAAAAACCCCAAACTTTGCCTACTATAATACATTTACCTCAATTTTTTTTTTTTTGGTTACACTAAAAACCCGAAACTTGTACTCATGTGAAATTTTTTATAACACCAAAAACCTCAAATTTATATTTGTGTGACACATTTACCCCATTTTTTTTTTTTATTATGACACGTAAAAACCCAAAACCTTTTCTAAGACACTAAAATTTTAGGGTAAATATGTCGTACCGATACAAGTCTAGGATTTTTGGTGTCACAAAAAAGAAAGTTTTGAATAGATATATCGCATTGTACAAGTTTTGGATAAATATGTTACATAAATTCAAATTTGAGATTTTTGGTGTCACAAAAAAAAAAAAAGGTTTTAGATAAATGTGTCATAGTTACAAAGTTTAGGATTTTGGGTTTTTGTTCTTTTTCCCTTTCTTTATTCCAAAAGAGTTCAAATTAAGATTACTGTTCAATTTTTTAAAGTTTAATTTTCAAACTAATCTAATCACAACTGGAATCACATTCCAAAAGATTTGAATCTGCGATGTCGGGTTTTGGGGACCCACGTTCGACCAAATTGAATAAAGAGTGCTTTTTCATCTTCTTATCACACTAGCCAAAACTAAAAAGAAAATGAAAAAGAGAGAGAGATAGGGGGGGGGGGGTGGTTTTCTAGTAACTTATTTACATCTTGTGTAGAATCTGGAACGCACGTGAGTACTTGTTAGAATTTCGCTTCGAGCCCTTTTGTGTCCCAAACATCCATTTGAAGAAGCTTTGGATCTCAAGAAACTGATGTTTCCCTTCTCTTGAGCCACCTCTAAATATGCATTACAGATTTACAGCGCAACCATTTAGTTTGTTTGCTCCTAGTTTGTTGTTTTTTTCTTTTAATTATTAGTACGTATTCTCTGCTATAACCGGTTCGATATTATTAATTCTAGAGTTACACATAGCTAGGCATATTTTGTTTCTATTATCAAATGCTTCATTGAGGGAAAAATTACCAAAATAGTCCTAAACCTATTATAATTTTTTCAATTCAATCCTAAACCTTTTTTTTTCTAGCCAATTTAGTCTTAAACATTTTTGTAATTTCATCTAATCAATTTTGGCCAATTAGTGCTACCATGAACATTAGTCATTTAGCCAACGTTGACGTGGATAATTTTTTAATAATAATTTTTTTTTCCTTTTCCTTCTCTTTTCTTTTTTTTCTCCTTCTTCCTCCTCCCTCCTTCCTCTTGCCAATCGGCCAGAGGTGAGTGTTGGCCAAGTAAGGGCGAAGCTTGGCCCCGCCAACCACTAGCAAGGGTGAGCCTCACCCAACAACGATGAGATTACCCTCGCCGCCATGGCTGGGCAAGGCCTCGCCTGCCTCTAGCTTTGGCGAGCCCCACTAACCATGGGTAGGTTGCGCCCTTGCCATGGCTAGGCGAGACCGAGCCTTGTTGGATTTAGCAAGGTCGGTTTTCGCCATGGTCAATGAGGGTCAACCCCCACCAACTCCGATGAGGGTGAGCTTTGCCCAACCACTAGCAACCCTCACCAAAGGCCGTGAGAGGTCGTAGCCTTTGACCTTACAACCTCTGGCAAGTTGGACCTTGCCCATGGTCAGTGAAGCTCAACCCTTGCTAGATTTGGCGAGGTCACCTAGCCATGGCCAGGCTTTCTTGCTGGCCTTGCCTCTGGCCTATCGCCAATGGCGACCGACTGGAAAAAGGAGAAGGAAGTGGGGAAAAATAAATAAATATTCAAAAAATAAAATAAAATAAAGAATTACTAAAAATTGTCCACGATAGCATTGGCCAATTGGGCAGCTAACGTCCACTTCAACGCCAGCTGGCCAAAAATGGCCGGATTAACTAAATTAGCATAGTTACAAAAGATTAAAGAATGAATTGGCAAAATAATAATAATAATAATGATAATAATAATAATAATAATAATAATAATAATAATAATAATAATAATAATAATAATAATAATAATAAGACTAAATTGAAAAAGTCACAATAGATTTAGGACAATTTTGGTAATTTTCCTAGTTCTTTGGCAACAAGTTAGTTATTTCTTTTTCAGATTAGTCAGGTGATTCCATTGTGAAATTATTCGACCACGAAAGCAACATGAAACTCTAAGCCTATCTAATATAGGAACATGAAATGATGTCGTTCTACTCTTTTGCAAGACACAATGCCCATGAAAGGAATTTCCCCATTTGTGTCGGCAACTTTATATTATTCCTT
Source organism: Eucalyptus globulus (assembly GCA_014182545.1). NCBI lineage: Eukaryota > Viridiplantae > Streptophyta > Magnoliopsida > Myrtales > Myrtaceae > Eucalyptus > Eucalyptus globulus. The sequence continues at coordinate 13,752,997 of CM024724.1, read as the reverse complement.
CTGGCCTTTCGTTCCGCGAAGGAGTAGAATCTCTTTTGCGTTCGGAAGGACAAGTCTTTTTCAATCTTAGAATCTCTTTGCATTGCGGCATGTGTCCTTCTCTACAAGTTTCCTGTTGCCCCCGTTCATGCAAACCCCGATCAGAAATGCCTGGTTCATTTCTGTACACTCTAAGCCCTTTGCCTTTATTCCAAAAGAGGAACACCATGAAACCAAAAGATGCTTGTCCAATGCCCCAACCCAAAAGGCAAAAGAAATGGAGGGAGAATGTGCTGCAGTGCTCCAAACCCTATGCTATGCCGACGTACACCTCCGTAAAGAAACTGCTCGTCTTCTCCTCGCCATGGGCAAAGAATCTTCGCCGTTTCCAAACGGAGGAGTAGATATGCTGGCCACCTCTGTCATGTTTGTACCGCTCGATCATATCCCTACCCTTCCATATGAGTTCTTCGAGTGTTAAGATGCATCCGTTTATAGTATCGACATCATCATCCTTGTTGGGCCATCCAACGTAGAACCACCTCCGGCTAGTAGGATGCATCAAACAGTTTCTACCGGTTTCATTGCTTTTCACCATTCGTAATGATTCGACTTGATACACGTGGGCGGCCAAACTTCTTCAATCTATGCCTCCAAACTTGGATGCCATGAGGTGGGCCTTGAAAAGTTTTCGTATGAAAAAGGATGGATTCAGAGATTCTCCGGACGTAGAGCGCATGGGACTTTGAACCAAATACATTACCATAATCGATGTAAACATATTAGTAGTTGAGCCTCGTTTAAAAGGTCTAACAGGTAAACTTCGTAACATATATAATGATTTTCTATTTTAGCAACAGTCTTGAAGTGGTAGTATGTTTCTTTATAACAATCGAGGTTGGTAAGCCAATCAATCCACATAATTATTCATGTACCAGTAGAAGATTCAGCAGTTACCACAGCACTACTTCCTCAAGTAAAACTTCGGGTTCAGGAGTTAGCCAAAATGCTATCAAGATATTAATAACTTTGGTTTCATAGTCATGAGTCTAATAAATCAGTTCATAATCTGTTACACCAACTTCTAATCCAACTCTTACTTTAGGTTCTGTTTGCATTGACATAAATCACTCCCTGATCCTCATGAATTGAGAACTCTCATAACAACAAGATCGATCCCATAGAGTTTCGGAGTTTAATGAAAGTTTTCGCAGTAATCTTTCACAAAATCATAATAAGTATTATCAAGTAATCACAATGGTTCTTGGTTATATCATGATATACATAGTTCTTATGTACTCTTTCCTATGTGTGGTTTATTCCAACTCTTGTTTTTTAAATTTGGAATCTTTCCTTATCCCTGAAAAAAGAAAGGGCATCTATATAAAGAAAGCGTTAGAATGGTTGCTGGCATATGATACGAAGTTGATGGAGACAGATTCTATGGCACGGATGATATTCACTTACTCAGGAAGAGAAGAGACTCCCTTCGAAAACGATAGCATCCTAAGATAGTTGATATTTTTTACTGTGATAGTAATGTTTTAAATATATATGACAATTTAGTGTCAGTAGCTTTTATGACTAAGATAATAAACTTTTAGAGGGAATGAAGCAACCGGCACAAGAGATATAACAAATTATGTTGTGCTTGTTGTTTTGGTTTGGGATAGAAGGGCTTTGGTTTGGGGCGGGATCTTTGGGCAATGAGTGCAATCATAGGACAAACAATACCATAGTTCAGGCTGATCAAAAATGATATTGGAGTTTAGGTTGAGGTGATTGATACAACTATAGGATCTCCATTTCTGGTGGAAGTATCATTGTCATTCATTAAACAAACATCTCTTTTTCAATGACTTATAAGGGTCACATGTTGATGCGCACATCTTGCCTCTTTTTACATTTTCAATAAATATTGTTATTTTAGATTATAATAAATGCTTTTCGGCACTTATTTACAAGGCCTCTTTCATGTAAATTCCTTTTATCAGGAAAAATGGACTAAGTAATCTAATGCTTAGCTTGCATGAGTTTGAATATGACTTAAGCTTTTAGGTTGGAATTATTGACAATTATTCCAACCCTTCAGCTGTAAGTAAGTTTTTATATCTTTCACGCGGATGGAGTATTTTGATGCATTTATGGAGAAAGTCGGAATTTCATACATGAATCAAATAAAGAAAAAGTGCCTTTTGATATGTCGTATAAAGAGCATAAAAAGGTTTTTGCTTTCTCTCTTGACAGTGCAAGAAGCAAGACGAATCAATCGAACCGAAAACCACCTGAACTGATTCAAACTAGCCATTTGGGTCTGATTCCAGGAGTAGCCAGTCTAGTTCCTAGTTCCTAAAAGTGAAATTGGTATCTTGGCAATCTGATTCCCGGTTCTAAGGAAGAATCGGATCAATTATTTTTTTTTTATGTGCAAACCTACTAATCTAAAATCCCTCGTTTTATTTTTTATCTATAAAAATGCACAGCAAATGTAATCCCATGCGTGTAATTGGTCTTTTTATCACCCCCATTCTCTCTCCACCTTCGGCGTTTCCCATTCCCTCTCCATCACGTCTTTCGCTCTCGACCCTCGGTCCCATTGGCACCATGGATTCTTGCGACAACTCTTCCACTGACAAGAAATTAGGTGACTGATTCTTTGGTCTTTGCCTTTTTTTTTTCCCCCTTTTCTGATGTCTGTTGTTGGTAAGGTTCTGAACTTATCTTCTCTCTCTTTTTTTTCGGGGGTGTAGATGCTTCGGAGAATGGAAATGCAAGTGATCCCAAAGTTCATGTGCTCTCCCCACCGCCCATTGAATCGAAAATCAATCAGCCCTGAAAAAGACATAGGAGGTGAGATTGGAAAATACATTGATGAACTTGAAATTCAGAGAAGAAATATTCACCAAGGTTTGACTAAATAATGGCTTTGACGGTATTGCCACCCCATTGTCGCTTGATTGTGGATGCGATTAGGCTTTTAAAATAAACTAATGACGAAATCCAGCTTGATCCATATCAAATTAACCTTCTTGATCTTATTCTTTCTCTCTCTCTCTCTTTTCTAATTTCCAGGAAGTTTGATAAAGCTGATGGGATCGAAATTTCAACTTTTTTTGGGTGATCAATTACCAATTCTTTTCGACCCAAAAAATTACCAATTATTAGGAATGTCAACCTTCTAGACCCACGTCCTAAACCTTTACGATTGCTGACTTCACAAGGACTCATGCCTGAGGCAGTGTATCTAAATACAGTAATTTGAAGCTCTTCAACCTCTTCATTGGAGCTTGCCCATATGTACTTGCAATTTAGGAGCAACTATCACATTCGGCCGATGAGAATTTGCCAAAATTTTAAAATAAGAGGGGATTTAGTTGCAAAAGGGAGTTTATAATTACTGCAATAAAATATCAAATCCAAATCAAATGCGTATGAAAAGTCTTTAATATTATATATTTTAATCCCGAAAAACAAACATTGAATTGCTCGATCAAACAAAAAAACAAGTTGAAAATATAAATACTGAATTTTCAATGTTGATAATCATAAGCATTGAAAATAGAAATATCAACAAAAATTCACATCCCACAATGATATTTCCATCTTACATTAATAATGCGTTTGGGAAGGCTTTTGGGGAAAGTTTTTAGGAAAATGCAAAAACCTTTGAGTTAAAGGTATTTTTCAAAATGCAAAGTGTGTTAAGTAAATTGTAGTTTGAAAGCCCATTTGAAGTATCTTTGAGCAAAATGGTGTTTGGGGGAATTATATTTACAAAGGGCTTTGGTGATAAAAAAAAAATTATCAAAAGAAAAATAAATAAAAAAATGATTGGCAAGGGCAGGTGGCTGTCGGACATCGAGCAACCACTGGAGACCACTGGCGAGGGTCGCCGGACGTCGGGCGACCACCGAAGACCACCAACGAGGGTCACCGGACGTCGGGCGACCACTAAAGACCATCGGCGAGGGTCGCCGGACATCGGGCGACCCCGCAGCCGCAACCTCTCGGTGACCAAGATCTAGGGCGGCGAGGTTGCGGGAGGACCTCATCGCCCCGGATCCGGGTCGCGGCGAGGTTAGCAACCCAAACCTCGCCGCGACGCACGGCGATCGCCGCGACCCGCACAAGGTGGCGGTTGCACCACTCCTCGGCGACTGTCGCCTGGGCCATCGCAACCATGCCGAGCCGTCGGCAGCCACTCACAGCTTCGAGCAACACGTCGGCCTTCAATGGAGAAGAAGATGAACAGTACAATGACGAGGGCAAAACCGAAAAAATCGAGAGTAAGTGAGAATAGTTTTGGAAGAAAATAATAAAAAAAAACAATGCCACTTGTATTCCGAGAAAGCTGAAAGCCCAAGGCATCCGCACACCTACCTTGGGCTTTTAGCCTTGAGAAGGTCAACTTTGGCCTAATGAGAATTTCAAAGTTGTTCCCAAACACCCCAACTTTAGCCCAAGTATCTCTAGAAGCCCAAAGCCCTTTGCAAAGTTAATTCCAAACGCAACCTAAACACAGCACTCTTGCTAAGCCTCTTAAATCACGAGTAAATGGATATTGGAATCCTGATCTCTTTTGGTTGATTGAACATGTACTCTCTTTGATGGTCGGTCTCTATTAGAAAAAGAACATCGGGCCTAAATTGGATCGGACAATTTTTCAGCTCGCAAATTGTAGAGGGGCTGCCCAGCCCTAAAAAATTCTGACTCCTTAGAGGCATGGCTCCATTGGTAGCCATTTAAAGCTAGCCACCTCGGCCCATTCTTTGAACTGCGAGTCTAGAGAAATAGGAGGAGCATCAGTAAGATTTGCTTCTAGGTTTCTACCCCCATAAAGTTTCAAATCTTCTATTTTGTTCTTATGACTCCAGAATCCATCAAAGGGCTTTCCTTGTTAGCCCCAACCTGCCCTCCCCCATTCATAACTTGAGCCTGGTTAGATCTTTAAGGCCCAGCTCATTTGACGCAATTTGGAGGGCTATGCCCATCCACTTCCCTTTCGGCCCATGACCTTTTCTGGCACACGGAGAGGCCCCATTGATGGAAAACGTAATTAAACGTAATTACTGACAATTTATCACTTGCACTTACTAATTAAAACATAAGCATCAAATTTAATACGATATTCGAAATATGATCAAAAGATCTGTAGACAGGCCATGAAAAAGTAAATGATTCTTTTAATTTAATCCCTCTAGGGGGCCGGGCTATTCCTCACTTAATTGGTAAATAAATTAAGGTTGCTTTAAAAAGCACCCGTAGGATGATGCTTTTTAGTCAATCAGAAGGAACTTTACAACTTTGGGTACACTAATTTTTGTTTTATTATATTTAATTAATAAATAAAAAACCGAAATAATCCTTTGTTTGTATATGCTTAATAATCATCTCGAGCGTAATTTTTTAGGACAAAAGCCAGAAATTTATTTTCTCTTCGGGCCTTAAATTAATTCCCCCCAAAAAAAAAGTCAATCCCGAAAATTTGGTTTTTTCTTGGCTTTTCCCCAAATCTCGCAACGTTCCAGTGTCTCTGGCTTCACACCACCTTTTTCCGAATTCGCTTGTTTTTCCCCCATCGAAATCTTTGCAGAACGAGAGAGGGACGCGCTTCGTTCCGGGTTGGGTGCTGACCATGCCGAGATTTCACGGGCAGAGCAACCACGCGCCTGTGGACATCGTGAACCAGCTTCAGAAGCAGTACGTCGATTACTTGAGTTCTCTTTTCCACGAGGTCAGTGTCTCCTTCCTCTGAATCTTCCCACCGCTTTTGAGATGGAATCGTGCTTATCTGCTTGTGATTCGTGATGGGTCGATGTGAATATGGTTAGTTGGCGATTTGTGATGAAAAAGTTCTCTTTTTTTGTGGGGTCTCTTTGCTGGGTACCGTTTGACTTTAGCGTCTCGAAAGATGGTTTTTTTTAAGAAAAGATGACTATTTTGGTGGTGTTTGGCGAGTTTTGGTTGATGGGTTTTCGTTTTTCTGGCGGATTTATTAGGGAGTTTTGGACGACCAGTTCACGCAGCTGCAGAAGCTGCAGGATGAGAGCAACCCAGATTTCACTGTTGAAGTGGCGACTCTCTTCTTCGTGGATTCGGACAAACTAATAAACAATATGGCCGCGGCTCTGTGAGTAGATCAGTTCGCTCATCGTATAATGTTCGCAATTTTCGAATTCGAATGTGAGCAAAGAAAGGTGTGAATTTTGTTTTAATTGGATTTTTGTCGATCTCTTGGGCAGAGAAAGATCACCTGTTGATTTTAAACAAGTAGATGCTGATGTTCACCAGCTTAAGGGCAGTAGTTCCAGGTATATCCTTTTTCAATTACCTTTCATCTTTCTTGTCCGCACTAGTTGGGTGCTTTCTGTGAACTTTGGATTTTTGTGTGTTTTGACAAGAACGTACGAATTGTTTTAGGAATATACTGTTTAGTCACAAATTCGAGGAATGCACTACATTGTCGGGGTTTTCGTTTGGTGATGCCTGTACTTTCAAATTGGTCATGTCAGTCCATGTCTTTTGGTGCATTAGTGAAAATAGCCCCCCCTCCAATTTCCAGTAGGGTTTCCCATTGAGTTGGGTGAGGTGAAATCCTCTGAGGCTGCCATGTAGATGGCTCCTATGAAAATCCTATTAAATTTGGATGGGAGGATATATTCACCGATACACAAAATAAAAGGAATTTCACTATTTTAAAAGTGCAAGAGGTTACTGGGTAGAACACCAGAAGTACAGTTGTTGTCTAGACATTTTGCTTGCTAAAGAAGTCCACCCTAGTGAAAAGGAACTCTTTTTGTTTTTGATGATGTACTTCATAGCTTGTCTTATTGTCTTTTCCTCAATAAGCAAAGTAAGTATTCTTTTGCAAAATTTTTACAGCATAGGTGCGATGAGGGTGAAAAATTTGTGCATTACCTTCAGAAGTTTCTGTGAGACGCAGAGTTATGAAGGGTGAGTCCTAATTCTTGTTTTAACAGAACTTGTTCATTATTTGAGGCCATTTTACAGATGAACCATTTTGAAGTGTCTATCTTAAACATGTTTAGGCTGCTTTATGCTTCACACTTGTTCCTACTTATGCATAGAAATTACTCGTAAATGTTAGCCTCTGGCAGTGGGTGAATCTGGGACAGACATTCTGGGTGGAGAGTATGTGGTATGGTTGAACATGTATAGGGGTAGATATATCCAACTGCATGTTTCCATGAATATGTGACAGAAAAATATTGCAAGGTTATATGTTCTACACATTTGACAGCATCGGTCGTCCTGTCCAAAAAATAGACTAATTTAGAATTTGACTTTTCACATTATTTTATTATACTATAAACAATTGCATCTTATCAGGACGAAAGATAGGACTGCAGTTAGCATGTATAACAACTTTCTGTTTAGTGTTTCTATAAGAAGCAATTCCTTTGGAACCAATTATATGAAGTGCTTATACATGCCTCTTAATAAACTTAAGGCCTTTTAGTGGCCTACCCAAGGAGAAACTTTCAGGCAGCACACAACGTCCCCAGTCGCCCAAATTAACAGCCTCACGCTAAGTTTTATGGATAATACTTGGCACATTAAAATTGGCTTGGATGACGGGGACATCATGCTTGAGGTGCACCTAAGTATTTCTCATGAGGAGCATCCAATAATCTCTCAGCTTAGTTTAATAATTGAACCATTTCTCAAAACAGATTAGTTTGGCTTTTGAGTTCTACCAAAGGAGCACTGCTGTAGATGATAGGGTGATGTGAAATTGAGTTTCCAGTTCTACCAAACTGAGAGTATTATGTGAGTTTTTTATTCAATGCATGATGTTAAGTCTTGTGCTGATCCTTCTAGACTATCACTCCTACTCTCATACTTGGATATTCTTTCTATACATATTGGAAAATATGAGTTCAAATGCCATTTTCGTTTACCTGTAGGGCCTTAAGGAATTATCAACTTTTGAAGATTCTCTTTTCTTGCAGTTTTTGTGGGGATGTAAAATAAAGACATTTTGTATTGAATAAGTTAAATTCAAATAGGACACAGTTTCTGTAGTGCACATACTCTCTATTTCCTTAGCTAAGAGTCAGTATCTGCATGCCATTGTAAATGTAGGCATGCTATCATTGATGAAGTAACTTACCTATCTATCCTGATGTGGCATTTCACTTTAAGTGGTCATATCTAGTCAGGAGTTAGAAGTATTGTCTCACCAAATCGTCATTTAGAGTAGCATTGTACATCTGCATCTTCATTCCACACTTAAGATATTCATGTCAGTGGGGACCTTTCTGTGATTGCGTAGAATTGCTGGTGTACCTGTGAGTATCATCTATTCGAAAGCGATCAAAATCACAAGGCAAATGCCTTAGCTTTGTGCCTTTTCCTATGATTTTCGCAGTTATAGTGCTTGTCTGGCAATGTAGAAACTTCAGCTTTGCTTGTTCTCTTTTTCTTTTTAAATTAACTTGTTTCCTTTTTGTTTGCTCAATTTGCCACTGTGGAAGTTGCTTTTTGCATTGACCCAAAAAAAAAAAAAAAAAAAAAAAAAGTTGCTATTTGCTCCTTCTGCGGAAAGCTAATTTATACAGAATCAGTATGCCTTACCAGTCATTACAGAAATCCAGGTTTTCATTCCTAAATGTTTATACCATCACATAATAACTAGGTAACCAAATCCAGGAACATCTATAGGGGCAATGATAGTAAGAGTTGGTGTTCATGTGGAATAATATAAGATACATTTTCCCTCTCTTCTCTCTCTCAGCAAGTGTTGCCGTGCCTCTTCATGTTGTCTGAAATGACATTATAGCCATTCTTGGTGGAGATAACTCAACAATCCAAACTATATTGTGACATTTTGTTGGCAAAAAGGACTGTAGGAATGCAAATCAGCCACCACCAACTTCTATCTGTGTCATTACGAGTGTGACATGCTGTTAGATTTCTGTTTAACATTATTCTTTTGGCAGGTGCTTGATATGTCTTCAGCAGGTGAAAAATGAATGTGCTGTGTTGAAGGACAAGCTTCAAAATCTATTCAGGGTATGTGTTGAAACCTCCTTTAAAGGAATGTGACTGTTCATGAATGTTCTGGCCTAAATGTTACTGTGCAATCCGAACTCCATGTAATCTTTATTCATGCCCTGGTCAGAATCCTTGTCTATCCTGACCCTGCCTTGAAGAGAGGTTAAAAGATTGCTCTTTTGCTGTTTTATTGCATTTGAAGTGAAATTCAGAAGTATTTAGCAGCTACCTCGACATTATTTAGTCTAATATTATATTTTAGCCTCCTATTAATTTTTATTTTTTTTAATTCCTTAACACCTTTTCTTTGATTCTCCATTTTCTCACTGTAGATGGAGCAGCAGATTGTGGGAGCTGGTGGTTCGGTTCCTCTGATGGATTGACCTATTGCCGGGTTCTTTCTTGAAGGAAAAAAAGAGAAAGGGGGAGAGAGAAGGGGGGGAGGGAATGGAGATTGGAGAGTACAATTGAGGCTGATGATGGGTAGTTCTCTTTGTAGTTCATATGTGGGCTCATTTCATGGTATGAACCATTTCTTTGGGTGTGCTTATTGATGTTGCTGGAGGCATAGGTGTTGCAGGTATTGCTAATAAGTATCTATAACATTTCTGCTGGTGTCATGTTGTTTCTATGTCGCTTCTTACATCTCTTTGGTGTGAAACGTGCACAGTATTCTTGTGCACAACCAATTATCTCCTGATTGTTACTGCACATCCTAGTGCACATTTTGCCATATATATATGACGGACAGTTACTGATTGTTACTGGACATATGAATTCTTTCATGTTCATTTTCTTATTGAGCTAAAGTTTTCTCACTTGCTTATGCCGCATTGATAAGCTTCTAAGCACACATTTTGATGATCTGAAGCAAATGACATGCGCTCTGTGTCATGCATACAAGTCTGTGACAGTTGCTTCCCCGAGTACCTTTGGCTCCGTGAGCTGATTCAGAAGTCATTACCTTGAGTGGGTTTGTTGCATGTCGTCATCTAGTAATGCTGAACCCCTTAGTTATTTCGATCGAATCTTGTGGTCCAAGAAACGATCAGACCAAGAGAATGAATGTGCTTGTTCAGTCTTTTATCGTATAAAGAATGACCACTATCTCTTTTTGAGTCTCCTTTAAGCAGCTTTTTCCATGCATGGCTTGGGTTTGAGAGAGAAGTCGTAGCCTCGAATTCCCTCTTGTCCAAAGCTTTGCGCTTTTTCTTCTCTTCTTTTCATACGTCTACCACAATCGGTGAAAAAGGCGAACCCGTGTAGACTTTTACTTTTTTCTTTTTCTTTTTTGCTATCGTAGATTCGTAGCTAATGCCTTTTGACTTATTTTATTAAAAAAAAATTGAATTTCCTGAATTATTTGCAAGAGTTGAATGTAGGGTATGTTGATGCACATATAATTTCGTTCATAAGTTTTGGAAATTATAACAATATTCTAAATTTTGACAGGAGAAGAATGAAAAAAAAAATATTTTGGCTTATTTTTAAGTGTAACAAATTGAGACAATTACATGTAAATATGTCAACTGCTTGACATTTCCTGAATTAAAGACGGTCTTAAAACAAATTGGACAATTTGCATTATGTAGAAGAAGACAATCAAGAGTATGGCAGCAATCAATTAGTTTAAGCTCTAATCTGTTGATTTGTCATCGGTTGCCAAAATTCCTTGTCTGATGTTTAACTCGAAAGAATGAATATAAAGCCAAAAAAAGAAAATCCTTGAATATGGTTGTTTAAAGAACGAATTTTTGCAGTAATATCAAGAAGATTAATTCAAACTTAAAAGTGAAAGAAACATAAAAAATTGCAAAAAAACAAATAAAAATAAAAATAATAATAATAAATAATAATAATAATAATAATAATAATAATAATAATAAATCTCGTATATAAATAAATTAGCCACAACTTCAATCATAACTAATTTGATTATTTATACAAATTCACTTAAGATTGTGTATCATAGTTGAATAACTCATAAAAATATGAAAAAAAATGCATTTTTGTCAAAATGAAATATGGGGGGTAAAAATAAAATTTACGTCGTGAGATTTCAATGTGTTTTGAAAATCAAACTAGATCGACCTCCATTGAAGATTCGTGGAATCAACGTCAATTAGTCTAAAAGCCAAGCCGTCGATAAATGTATGATTTAATAATTAGTTTTTGCAAAACTGTTGCATGGGGAAATTGTTCCAAATAGTCCTTAAATTGTGTAGCGTTAACTCGATCTTTAGTATACGTTGAATAACGTATACGACTGGTTTACTTCATGAATCGGTTTGTGGTATGACCGCATTAATTTCTTTCTGAACATTGTCAAAGCTTTCACTTGACACGGGCACGTGTTCACATCCGTTTTCGATGGATGCAAAGTATGATCACACGGCACGGTTCGCTGACCGGACCGGGTTCTCTCCTTCCGGCCACCACAAACGGAGGATCCAAGTACCTACCTCTCGAGCCTCGTAGGCGAAATAGAATTCCGACAGATGTTGTTCGTTTTGACGGCATTGTTCCTCGGAGTTGCAACCATAACACATCGATTTTTTTAGTTTGTAGTGCAGCGTACACTTGAACATGAAAATGCTTCCTCTCTAAGCCAAAGCTCAAGCACAAGTGAATATCGGATGCTATAAGATTTTGTGGATCACTATCAATAGTACAAAAAGTTTATGCTACTAGATGATAGTGCGATTTGATAATTAGATATTCTATTACTCATTTTCACACTTAATTTGATTTTTTTTTAATAAGGGAAGCAATGAGGAGTTTGGAAAAATCTGAACTCATGACCCATGTTTTAATGATCATGTATCAAAAGAGATAGAAGAATAGAGGAACTCTCAATGGTTAATGTGACGACTAAGAGAATAATCCCTTGGAAGCTCACTTTTTTAGAGACGAATCCCCAATTCTTCTTGTTACCTTTGGGGAGGACTCATTATCCTTCGATAGAGAGCAATACAAGGGGTTATAGTCATTAATTTGGAAATTACAGCTATGGCATAATCTAGCCAGATCTCATGCTATATTGAGATTAGGTAGCGCATGAGAACATTTATGTTTCTCATGCTTTCTATTCTTTTGTTCCCCAAAACAAAAAAAGAATAGAAATCCGTTTGGTAACGCCAAGTTATTTTTCCATTCCTGAGAATAGAAAGTTAACCCGGGAATAGATTTGGAGACGAGAAGCAAAAAAAAGTTGCTTCTTGTTCCCAAGAACAATTTTTAGAAATAAGCTAATTTTCTTTTTTATTTTTCTTTTATTTCTTTTTCTTGCCGCGGCCACCGTCAACCGCCCGGAGCCACCACCCACCGCTGGCTGCCGCCGCCACCGCCGCTCGCTGGCCACCGCCAGTCGCCGGCCGCCGCCGGTTGTCGGTTGCCGGCCGCCGCCTCTGCTGCTGGTCGCCTATCACCGATCGCCACTGCCACTGCCTGCCACCTCCGCTGCATGACCGCCAGCCGTTGACCGTCACTGTCGACCACCGCCGCAAGCCCATCGACCACTGACGACCGCCGGCCGCCGTTGTTGCGTTATTAAACGCATTTTTATTCTTTTTCTACTCCAAGAGTAGAAATTTTGTGTAATTACCAAACGGGTTCTTTTACTCATAAATTGTTCCCCTAATGTAAATCGAAAAAAAAAAAAAAAAAAAAAAAAAAAAAAAAAACTCTTCCCCAGAACAGAAGCATTGTCATGCGCAGCATGATCTTGTTATCAATAGGGAAAATGCACTATCCTTTAATAGAGAGCAATGCAATAGGGTACAATCATTTAACTATCCTTATTGCACAACCTCAATAACATCCTTATCATTCCGATAAATGGGTCATTTCGTGTAAACTTGGATCACATCCACCATTAGATCATATGAATCTCAAGTAACTCTTGAATCCGATGGTGCAAGTGAGATCCTTGCCTCATGATGCACGAAGTCTTTGGTGAGAAAGCATTACATGGTCGCTTCCTTCGTATAAAAGCTCGCACTCACTATCCCTTCGTCAACCTCTTTGCCAACTTCACGGAAGAGTTTTTCCTCTCCCGTCACATGGCGAACCCGCCGACCACACTCTCGTCCTCCCTCATCTTCCTCGTCCTCCTCGCACATGCCGCGCTCCTCGCCGCCTCCCTGCTGCACCCCGCCGACTTCCTCTCCCTCCAAGCCATCAGCAAGTCCCTCCGCGACACCCCCGGCTCCAGCTTCCTTGCCTCCTGGGACTTCACCTCCGACCCCTGCGGCTTCCCTGGCGTCTCCTGCGACTCCTCCTCCCCATACCGCCGCGTCCACGTCCTCTCCCTCGGCGACCCCCGAGCCTCTGCCCCCGGCCTCACCGGCCGCCTCGACCCGGCCATCGGCAACCTCTCCTCTCTCACTGATCTCGCCATCCTCCCGGGCCGCGTGTTCGGACGGATCCCTCAATCCCTCTCCCGGCTCAAGAACCTCCGCTTTCTCGCTGCTGCCGAAACTTCCTCTCCGGTGGGATCCCCGCTGACCTCGGGCTGCTCCGGAAACTCCAGACCCTCGACCTGAGCTACAACCGGCTCACCGGCCCGCTACCGAGGGCGGTCGGGTCGTTGCCGTTGCTCTCCAACCTCGTCCTCTGCCACAACCAGTTCTCCGGCCAGGTCCCTCCGTTCCTGTCCCAGACCTTGACCCGGATCGACCTGAAGCACAACGAGCTTTCCGGTCCGATACCGCCGGCCTACCTCCCTTCTTCCCTGCAGTACCTCTGGCTCTCCTCGAACCGGCTCAGTGGCCCCGTGGACCGCCTCCTCAGCCGGCTCACCAACCTCAGCCAACTGGACCTCAGCATGAACCAGTTCACCGGCCCAATCCCCGGACAGGTCTTCAACTACCCCATCACAACCCTGCATCTTCAGAGGAACGCGTTCTCCGGGCCAGTTCGACCAGCCAGGCCGGTCGCCATCACGACCGTGGACCTGAGCTACAACAGGCTATCGGGGGAGATGTCGCCGGAGCTCTCGACCGTGGAGAGCCTCTACCTGAACAACAACCGGTTCACAGGTCAGGTGCCGAAGAACTTCGTGGACCAGTTGCTCGACTCGAGCATACGGGTCTTGTATCTGCAGCACAATTTCCTGACGGGGATCGAGATCGATGCGACGGAGAAGATTCCAGTGAGGAGCTCGCTGTGCCTGCAGTATAACTGTATGGTCCCTCCCGCACAGAGTCACTGCCCGTTGAGGGCCGGGAGATGGAAGAGCCGGCCGGCCGGGCAATGCCGCGCCCGCGGAGGAGGAGGGGCAAAAATGTACAAAGGGAAGAAAAAAGGTGACAGAAATTAATTACAAGAATAAACCAAATAATAACCAAAATCATTTAAAGGTCAGTTTTCCTAGAGGGTTTGGGATTTATTAGTTGATCCATTTTAATTAAATATGTAATATCGATGTCCATTTAATTATTAATCTTTTGTGACGTTCAGAAGCTTGTATGTGCACCACGAATTTGGAGCAAGACGAATAAGGAGTACACGAATTTATTGAATCTGAGGAGTTCCAACCCTGCAATTTCACCACGATAGTCGCTTGAAACATGTATTCGACTTCGATCCATATTTTCCACTGTGAAATTCGAGCAAACGATACTTTCGTCGTATATCATTGTGTCTGAAATGCAAATCAAGTCGAGGACTGGCTGCCAAAACCCAAAAATGAAATTTCCTTCTTTTAAATTGGTTTCCCACTCTGTCAATCCCTTTGGTCTCTTTTATGTTACAATGTTTCTATGGTATATGCACAATTTTAAGAATGGTATTTACTGCCAAAAGAACAAAAGGACTGATCCTTTGCTTTCCCTATGCCCTATATACTTAGAAAACTTTCAAAGAAACCCAAATTAGTACTAAAGACACATATGTCTCATATAACCTGAAACTTGCGGTAGTATCCTACGATGTCATCCTTAAAACATAGACACCCATTCTTGAATCCTTGCAAGATTTATTACACACGAAGCCTACGGATTCGCCAAAAAGGATAGAGAGAATTCTAAGACTCCGTTTATTTTGTAGAAAATAACTTTCGAGAAAACTTTTTTTGGATTTTCCAAGCGTTCATTTAATAGATAATGAACTTGTGAGGTGAAATATTTTCTACCAACAAAAAAAGTCATAAAATAGGGAAAAATGTTTCCCACTTTGAAAATGAGAAAAATATTTTCCTCACTCACTTTCTCTTATCTCAAAACCATGTTAAATTTTCCATCTTTCTTTTTTTCCCTTTTTTCTTTTTCTTAAATAATCAATTTCTTAATTTTCTTTTTTCTTTTTCTTTCTTTCTTTCTTTCTTTTTTTTACCTCTATCCGGCTGGTCGCCAACCACAATGATGGCCAACAACCGGCCATAGGCAAGCCACAACCTCGAGGCTCGCCAACCTCTAGTGATCTCGTTGCTTGCCAAATTGACAAGCTCAAAGCTCTCTCGATCGATGGTGAGCTAAAAGAGCTATGAGCTCTAGCTCGTCGAAATTTAGCAAGCCTTGAGCTCATCGACATCGGGGAGCTTGAGCTTGCCTTCAGCCAATCATTGGCCAAAGAAGAAAAGATAAAAGAAAGAAAGGAAAAATAAAAATAATTTTTAAAACAATTTTTAAATATAAAAATAAATAATAAATAAAATTTTAAAAAATAAAATAATAAAAATTATTGAAAAAGAGTGCATGAAGGAAAAGATAGCAAAGGGCTTGCGGAGGGCTTGTCAACCAGTTCTAGGGGAGGGCTTTTTTCCTACGAGATTCCGCTACCCAATTAGCTACACTATTAGAGGGCCTATTAAAATGGAAATCTTTAAATTAGAGAAAAGAAGCAGTCGCCCATGGGCCTCGCTGATAAGTGCACGGTCTTGCCAGAGCGAGTCAGATGTAGACTTCAAGCTGTTCACTAAGTCGAGGCAGTTTGACTCCAAAGTGAATCGTTGTATGGCATAAGAGAGGGAAACTTCAAAGTCTCCACCAAAGTGGCATTGCATGCGACCAGAGGTACAAGGTTAGCCCGCGGTTGCAAGTTGTGCCATTAGGCATGCTAATCCTGTAGTGGGTATTTCACCCACCCTCATTTACCCCAAGCGTGAATGGTTACTATACAAACTTATTCGGTGGTAGCCAAGACATGCATGCACACTCCCCGACGTGAAATCTATCTTCCCCATCGTAGAGTCTACCTTTCCCATAATGAGACCCACATATTCCCGATCTATCTTTATCTTCTTGACAAAGAGGGAATATGGAGGACAACATGGAATCTCCCACCCTAGGGCGGATCTCTTACATGTTTCCTTTTTTAGCCTTTTAAGGATATGCCCAAATCCAAGGGCCTATTAAAATGGACAATCTTTAAATTAAAGAAAAGAAGCAGTCACCCATGGGCCTCGCTGATAAGTGCACAGTCTTCCCAGAGCGAGTGAGATGTAGACTTCAAGCCGTTCACTAAGTTGAGGCAGTCTGACTCCAAAGTGAATCGTTGTACCGCACGAGAGAGGGAAACTTCAAAGTCTCCACCATGGCAAGGATTTCAGCTTGCTCGGCCAAGGTCCTAGTAGAACTTCACACACATAGGCAATTGATCCTTCATTTGAGCCAGGTAAGTGCGTTGCCTTGATGTTTATTTTGAACTCCCCTTTTTCTGGTATTTCCCATCTATTCTCCTTCTCTATTCTCACAGCAGGTGCCTTTCTGTTCAAGTTGCCCCATTAAGTGAAATTTCCGAGCATTTGTAACCCTAAATCCACCGGGGGGGCTTTGGATCTGGAGGTCGCCCTTTGAAGACAAGGTTGCTTCTCGATTTCCATATATTTAAAAGCACAGTTGAGATTAATTCAAAGTCTAGTGAATTATGTTCCTTCTGTTTTGAAATTTAGTGAAGGATTGTCCCACACCGACCTCGACCACTTGCATAGAAGAAAAAAGTACTCCTGGATTTTGACATGCGCTTGGCACATTGGACACATGGGACCATATATAATCTTTCTTTTCTATGAATTTTCCTTAGTTGAGAGAGCATTTTGGCATAAGCTCCATATGAGATTTCGAAAGCAAGGACATATATCATGTTGAGTTGGAGCATTTTTAACTTGGTAGTTTGATTTGCCTTCGAAGCTATCTTTATGGTCGGTAAATTCATGGGCATAGTAGTTAATCTATTATCATGTCATGGCTATGTAGTGTTCTTTATATGAGCTACTAATAACTTACATGTTGATGTTGATCGAATTGAGCCAGTTTGGATTGTACTTTTCCTTTGATTAAATGCCACCTGCAACTCTTGCAGCCGTATATTTTGACAATTTTTTTTATCATGAAATATTTAAAAATCTATCCTAATATATGAGTTTTAATACGTGGAGTCTACTTTAGCCATTTTCAAATTTCGGAGGGAAATGTTATGGATAAAAGTGACTAAACAACTGGACAAAAACAGTGATTAGGCCCAAGCCCTAACAGAGAACTCTGCATTTAGACCAGCCCAGCCCATGAGCCCACCACGACAAAAACCTCGAACCTCGCGACCTCTGTCCGACGACCGCGAGTTGCTTCTTTTTGTTCATCATCTTCTTCAGTTCTTCGTCGGCATCACCATTGTCGGCCGGTGCAGAGTCAGGCGCTCCACCAACAATTGGAATCAGAGGAGCTCCATATCGACCCCACTTTTCTCCTACGGATTCTCTCTCGCAAAAACCCTAGTCATAAGATTTAAATGTGCTTTGAAAATCAAACCAAATCGAGCATCTATTCAAGATTTATGGGATCACGGTCAATTAATATAGAAATATAAAGCTGTCAAATAAATGTGCGTTTTAATATTCAAATTTCCTGACTTGAAACCGCTGCTAGAAAAAACGTACCAAATAGTCCTTCAATTGCGAAGCATTAACTTGATCATTAGTATAAATTTAGTAACTTCCAATTGGTTTGGTTCATAAATTGGTTGTGGTATGAGATCATTAAAGCTAAATTCAATTGTCTGAACCATTGGGGGTTCGCCCTAGTGGCTACCCTTCCAACTTAAAAGGGAGAGGTGGGGGGTTCAAATCCCTACCTTCTCAGGAGAGATTGGGGTTAGGATGATTTCATTTCAGGAGTGGGTTTTGACTCCCACGCTCTGCAAGGAGGCAGGGCAAAAGTCTGAAAGTGAGTGTTAGAGTAGGATTAGAATAAAACCGATCAGAAAAGTTCAGTCGTCTGAATTCCAATTAGTATCGGATACGATGGAATTTGAAATCCTCCAAATATCTTCTGAATAGTAAAAAATTCCATCATAAGTTTGGTATAATTTAGGATATGATTGAAAATCTTAGAAAATGCTGTAAACAACATTTATGAAATTTAGAAAGCCTTTCGTTTTTCCACCACAACCATTTCAGCAAACGCTGTAAGAAAACCGTTTCCTCCATTGATGAGGATGGACAAATCAAGCAAAATTGGAGTTGACCCAAATCGGCTGCAATTGTTTTTTTTTTTTTTTTCCTCGGAGTCTGAGTTGTAGTTTATTCAAAATCTGAAAACCAATTTGAGGAGGTTCTGCATTTGCATGAGGGTGGGTGCGAAAGAGGGAGATGCTGAAGAGGATGACACGCATGTACTAGAGCAAAGACCCCGCTCTTAATGGTCCCGATTGCGATCTCTTTGTTTACTACTACAAACACTGGGGCTCTCACCTCCTCATCACTGCTTTTTTTCGTGTCTTTTGAGTTACGTTCATTTGAAAGATAGCTACTTGCAGAAAACACCAGAGAAGATGGTACAAAGAGTAAATAGGCCTGGAAATAAACGAGAACAGATAATTGGATGCCATGAGGCCGAAGCCGACAGGGACAAGGAGAGAATTGAGGTGAAGAAGGAGAGGTTGTAAGGACGATCTTGATGGGCTGGAGGGCGTCCTTGGAGGAGGAGTGAGTGATAGAGACAGCGCCGGTGGGGGGTTGCGCATGATGTTGATGGAGTCGTGGTTATTAAGTTATTTTCAATTTTTCTTATCCAATCTGGCTTGTCCCGCCCCCATACCGGATATTTTATCCGACATTCTATCCGGATTTATCCCATCCAAAAGACGTCACCAAATACTTGATAGGATAATCTGTTTTCATATAATTTGTTGATGAGGCAAATGTAACACATCCATATTTTTCTAATCTTAATGGTGAAAAAGAGTTTTTTTCTCTAAGATCAAATCTCAAGTACAAGCAAGCATCGGATCGCGCCCGCCTTCAGATAAGATGAATGTCACGTGAGTAGTCGAGACGGTGCAGCTGAGATCTTCACCTTGTATACGTCGTGGTCTTCGGTGGAAAAGGTTAATGGCTTCCTCCATCCTCCGCCACATAAAAGCTCTCACGTTCGATTTTCCCCACGGGAAACCCCCTTCCCCAGCCTCTCTGGCCACCTTCACGGAAAAGCGTTCCCCCCCACTTCTCTCTACAAATTCAACACCGCCTTTCCCTCCCATCCGTCTCGATTCACATGGCGACCTCCGGGACCACGCTCTCCTCCTCCCTCATCTTCCTCGTCCTCCTCCTCGCCCGTGCCGCGTCCCCCGCCGCCGCCATGCTCGACCCCGTCGACTTCCTCTCCCTCCAGGCCATCGGCAAGTCCCTCCGCGACACCCCCGGCTCCAACTTCTTCGCCTCCTGGGACTTCACCGCCGACCCCTGCGGCTTCCCTGGCGTCCTCTGCGACTCCTCCTCCCCGAACCGTGTTGTCTCCCTCTCCCTCGGTGACCCCCGCGCCTCCGCCCCCGGCCTCACCGGCCGCCTCCACCCGGCCCTCGGCAACCTCTCATCCCTCACCGAGCTCACCCTCGTCCCCGGCCGCGTCTTCGGGCGGATCCCTCAGTCCCTCTACGGGCTCAGGAAGCTCCGCTTCCTCGGCCTGGGCAGAAACTTCCTGTCAGGCGGCATCCCCCCTGACCTCGGGCAGCTCCGGAACCTCCAGACCCTCGATCTGAGCTACAACCGGCTCACCGGCCCAGTTCCAAGGGCGGTCGGGTCATTGCCGTCGCTCTCCAACCTCGTCCTCTGCCACAACCAGCTCTCGGGCCTGGTCCCTCCGTTCCTGTCCTGGACGTTGACCCGGATCGACCTGAAGCACAACCAGCTCTCTGGTCCGATCCCGCCGACTTATCTCCCTCCTTCCCTGCAGTACCTCTCGCTCTCCTGGAACCGGCTAAGTGGCCCCGTGGACCGCCTCCTGAACCGGCTCGGCCGGCTCAACTATCTGGACCTCAGCATGAACCGGTTCACCGGCCCGATCCCCGGACGGGTCTTCAGTTACCCGATCACATCCCTACAGCTCCAGAGGAACGCGTTCTTGGGCCTGCTTCGACCGGCAGGGCGAGTTGCGATCCCGACCGTGGACCTGAGCTACAACAGGCTATCGGGGGAGATACCGCCGGAGTTCGCGACCGTCCAGAGCCTCTACCTGAACAGCAACCGGTTCACGGGCCAGGTGCCGGGGAACTTCGTGGACCGGTTGCTCGGGTCGAGCATACGGGTCTTGTATCTGCAGCACAACTTCCTGACGGGGATCGAGATCAATCCGGCGGAGGAGATTCCGGTGACCGCCTTCCCTGTGTCTGCAGTACAACTGCATGGTCCCTCCCGTACAGAGTCCCTGCCCGTTGAAGGCCGGGACGCAGAAGGCCCGGCCGACATGGCAGTGCCACGAATGGAGGAAGAGGAAGGGGTAAATATGGAAAAAGGGGAGTAAAAAAGGCGGCCGAAATTACACGAAATAAACCAAATAATAACCATAGTCATTTACACGTCAGTTTCGTGAAGGGTTTGGGATTTATTGGTTGTTGCATTTATTAATTAAATGAATCTTATCGATGTCCATATTATTATTATTCTTTGGCGACGCTTAGAAGCTTCTAATGTACGCCATGAACTTGGAGCAAGATGAATAAGGAGCGCACGAGTACACTGAATCTGAGGAGTTCGACCAGACAATTTCACCGTGATAGTCGCTTGAAACTTGTATTTGTCTTCGATCCAAATTTTTCACAGCAAAATTCAATTGAGCGATACTATTGTCACATACCATTATACTCGAGATGTAAATCAAGTCTTGGATTGGGCTATCAGAGCCCAAATACGAAGTGCCCTTTTCATTAATTTGGATTTCCTACCTCCACCCTAAATCTTTTGGGCTCTTTTATATTTAGCTGCGTTCATGGTGTTTTCAATTAAGGGTGATCCGGAACCGATCCTCGAACTTATTGTGGTTTTTTCGGTCTAGTTGCAAGGTCTACTCAAGAACTTGTTTTTCTTTTGTTCTTTTTTTTTTTTTTTTCATTTTTACAGCAAAATAATATGAGTAACAAAGCGATTTAAAATAAAAGATAAACAAGGATAAGCAAGCAAAGGCAAGTCAAGAACAAGCAAGGATTGTGAGGCTCGAACGAGCAAGGGAGCCACGAGCAAGCGAGAGGAGGCTGAATGGCCAACGAGAAAGAGTCGGAAAAGTGTTCAAGTGAGGTTAGAGAAAACAGCAAAAAAATGCCTAGAGAAAAATTAGGGTTAACTAATTCCAAATTCAATCCGTTTCTTTAGTGGTTCTTCACACAAAATTGGGAATCATATCAATTTTCAAGGTCATTTAGCCCAGTTTTGAGGTAAAATTGGCTTAGGTAACGCATGAGAACGTTTCTGTTTCTCAAGATTTCTGTTCTTTTGTTCCCCGAAACAAAAAAAGAACAGAAACTCGTTTGGTAACGCCAATTTTTTTTTCTATTCCCGGGAATAGAAAGTTAGCCCGAGAATAGATTTTGAGCAGAAACGAGAAGGAAAAAAAAGTTGCTTCTTATTCCCATGAACAATTTCTAGAAATAAACTAATTTTCTTTTTTATTTTTCTTTTGTTTCTCTCTCTTGACGCAATCACTTTCAACCGCCGGAGCCACCGCCCACCGCCGGCCGCCCGCCGCTCCATGGAACCGATTCAGCCTTGACCGGCGCTTGGGCGCCCGTCGCCGACGTCCGAGGCTGAGCTGTGTCCAATGGTCGGCGCCGCAGATGGGTCTCGTGGGTTCTTTGGAGTCGCGGCCACCGGCGTAAGCAAAAATAAGAAAATAAATAAAAACAAAAAAAGAAATCGGGGGAAGCATGAGCGGCGACGGCGTCGGGCGAGATATTATCAAACGCATTTTGGAGTTCTCTTCTTTTTCTATTTCAAGAATATAAATTTTGTGTAGTTACCAAACGGGTTCTTTTATTCAGTGGAAATTGTTCCTCGGAATAGAAATATAAAAGAACTATTTCAAAGAAAAGAAAACTATTCCCCGACCAAGAAGCATTGTCATCCGTGAGGGGATTCGAACTCCTCCCCTTCATGAGAGAAGAGAACTCAAACCATCGCGACCACCAAGGCAGTGGTTACTTTCAATGAGAATTTTATTCATGACAAAAAAAAAAAAAAAAAAAGTTTGGTCCTTTGCTTTATTTATACCCTGTATATTTCGAAAAAAGCCAAAGGAACACGACTCTAATGCCCACTCTCGTCTTTTTTTTTTTTTGCAATCTTTCTATTTCTTACAGACAAGATGAGAATCGAAACCCACTCATGAAACTTAATCGTCCCCACCCCAACCCCTTGAGAAGGTGGGGATTCAAACCCCCCACCTTTCATTTCCATGTTGGAAGGGTGGTTAATGGAACAAACCCCAATGATTACATATGTCTCATATAGCTTGAAACTTGCAGTAGTATCATACAATGTCATATTAAGACATATCCTTTTGACATTACCGTTCGTACCCAACTAGACACCCATTCTTGAGTTTTTACAGGTTTTATTACCCATACGAACTCTAGGAATTCAGCAAAAAGGATGGAGAGAAAACAAAGAGAAAGAAAACAAGAGCCGATTCCCAAGTATGAAACTTGATTTACTCAATTGTGTTCTACGAACAAGAATTCAACTATATTTACGAGTACATAATTAGAATCCCTTTCTATATCTTCTAGGTAACAATTAGATAACTCATCTTTATGTAAACTTCGAAAATTCGCGATATAATGCAAATACCTTTTGAGATGAAATTACCTAATTAAATGCAACGCACCAGCAGTGCATCAAGAAAATAACTTAATTTGCTAAATTAAAGAATTAAAATGACATGATTCTACTAATTTTATGTTTCTAGAATATTAAACCAATTAGAGAGTAAATCTTTTTTAAATTTTGATGCTATCCTAATCATCTACGGCATCATTTTGGTTAACTTTTAAGATTAATACCTTGAAAAACTCCATACTAGTGCTCATATGACAAATCTATCCCAATTAATTTTTTTATCACCAAAAATCACAAACTGGTATATCTTTGACAAATTTACCAAAAACTAGTACAATTGTGATAAATTTACCCTTATTATACTGTCAAATTATTAATTTGAATGACACATGACAATTGATTGGTATACCGGTTTAAAATTTTACTATCCATTTGTCATGGTTATACAATTTTTATGATTTTTTGGATATTAATCCAATTTAATGGAGGGTATATTTGTCACAAATATATCAATTTGAGATTTTTGACGGTTGAACAAATTAAATTATGACAAATTTATCATAAATGTACTAGTTTGGGATTTTTTATGGTCATTTAGGGTAAATTTGTCACATATGTACCAGCTTGGGGTTTTTCATAATCAAAAAATTAGTTTAAGATAAATTTATCACATGTATATCAGTTTAGGGCTTTTCAAGGTATTAACCCTACCTATTATATGTTATTAGTTACTATGATGTTATTTGCTAGTTTTTTCGATGGGTGACTGGTTTATTCAAAATTGCTAATGGTAGGACTTTATGGCTAGTCAATAAAGGTTAAAGGCCAATCCTAATAGCCTCGGCTCTCCAAAAACTAGGGGGAAAATGACGTAAATGATCTCTAAACTTTAATTCAATGCACAATGTTGTCCATAAACTTTTAATTGATTCAATATTGACCCATGAACTATTGCTAAACATTTAATGCAGCTTTTCCTTTTTCTTAAACAACAAATCAAACGTCATATGATGACTGTGGATTATTATATGCCAAATTGGAGTTTTAAAGATGATGAGCCAACATGTCGTTCTTTTCACCTCTATGCTTTAGAAAATGGAAAAAAAAAATTAGAGCGCTAATATGTCAATCACTACTCAATTACGTGGATTATGATATATTTTATTTGAGACGAATACCTTACTTAGACAACTCATGTATAAGTATAACTTCTTCTTTTGTTCATTATTCAAAGTTAACGGATCAGAAGCCATATCAGCAAATTTTGTTGACTTAAGTTAATAAAAGGACAGTATTGAACATGTTCATATGGTTTAGGAACCAGATTGAATATTTACTAATAATTTAGAGACCACATTAAACAAACTAAAAGTCCAATGACGATACTACACTCTAAGCAAAAGTTTAATTACCATATGTATCTTTTCCCCAAAACTAAAGGGTGTGAGCATCCTTTGAAGGCAACATTGGTCATCCAAATAATTTTGAAGAGAAAGTGAATTTGAGGTATGAACTAGAGCAAAGTTATTTTTTTTTTCAAAAAATTTCAATTTAATATTGAGCCGGAGCATTTTTAACTTAATAGTTTGATCTGCCATCTTTATGGTTGGTAAATGCACGGGCGTATTATTTAATCTACTATCGTGCCGTGTAGTGCTGTATTCTTTATACAAGCTAATAAGTTTTTCCTTTAAATTACAATTGAGAATAACCTAGACGTCGGTCGGATTGAGCTAGTTTTGAATATACTTTTCTTCCGATTAATTACCATCCGTAACTCTTGCCCGTCATATGCTTTGAAAAAAGATTTTAACGCAAAATATTTTAAAGTCTACCTTAGATTCTTAATATATAAATTTTGATACTTGAAATTGTATATAAATTTTTTTCTCATAATTTTGAGATAGAAACGCTCTTACCATTTTCAAATTTTTTGGGGAAATGTTATTGGTAAAAAGTGACTAAGGCCCTGTTTGTTTAAATCTGTTTTTGTTCCTAGGAATATAAATTTTTATTCTTATGTTATGAAGAACAAAAAAAAAAAAAAAAAAAAAAAAATAGAAACGCGTTTGTTTACACATTTGTTCCCGATAACAAAAAATCTACATTTTTTCCTAACAGATTTGGAATAGAAACAAGAAGTAGAAAAAACTTGTTGTTTGTTCTCAAGAACAATTCCAAGAAACATCTTTTTTTCTCTTTTTTCTTCTTCTTTTTGCTTTGGCCGATCGTTGGTCTCAACCATGGTCAGCGACCTTGCTGGAGCATTGTCAGCCCTTTGGCGAGGCTTGGCCTTGCCTTGGTTAGGTGAGCTTGGTCTCGCCCGGTCTGGGCGAGCTCGAGCTGGCCCAACCACCGGCGAGGCTTCGCCTCGCCTAGCCAAGGTGAGGCCGCCAGCCCTCGTCGACCGGTTGCCGGCCATGGCCGAGACAAGTGACCGGCCAAAAGGAAGAAAAAAAAATATATATTTTTGGTAACCTAAGGAATCCCTATAAGGAAGAAAAAATATATATATATAGTATCCTTGCCCTGTCGAGTAAATCGTGGGTTCCTTCCAACAAGGCAAACGACGCTAGGGATCCGAACATCGGACCTCTCACGAAAAGAATGAGTGCTCAACCAACTACTCGCAAAAAGAGCGAGTGCTCAACCAGTAAGAAAATAAAAAATTTAAAAAAAAATATTATACAAAATTTACCAAACATTTCTTTTTATTTTATTCTAGGATCGAAATTTTGTGTAGCTACAAACGTATTTTTTTTTTATTCAAAAATCTCCCCGAAATATAAATAGTTTTTTTTATTTGTGTTCCTAAAATAATTTTTTTAATAACGTTACCAAAGGTGCTCTAAACAACTGAAAAAAGTAGTGATTAGGCCCAAGCCCAAACAAAGAAAACTACGGATTTAGACCGGCCCAGCCCACCACGACAGAAACCTCGAACCTCGGGACCACCATCCGACGACCGCGAGCTGCTTCTTCTTCTTCTTCATCTTCCGCTTCTTCTTCAGCTCTTCTTCGCCGGCATCGCCGTCGTCGTTCGGTGCAGAGTCAGGCGCTCCCTCCGTCCCTCGCCGACGAGCGGTTGGACCCGAAGGAGCTCCATCTCGGCCCAGGACTTCCTCCGATTCGAGTCCAATCTCTCTCCCTCTCTCGCGAAAACCCTAGTCAAAGATGCCGCCTTTCTCAGTCGCCCCTCGCCGCTCGCAATGAAGAGAACCTGGAAGATCTCCGCCTCCGCCCACTCCGAGCTGCTATGCCTCCGGCGAACCCCTCGCAGCCCCACGACCCCGAGGCCGCCCCGCCTCCTCGCCCGCCCGAGGTCGCCGGCCCACGGGCCCTCCCGCGGAATCTGCGGCACGGCCGGCCCGAGCCCGGCCGTGATGAGGGACATCATGGAGCTCTTCGTCGAGAAGTTCGCGCGGGCGGAGGAGAGCAGGGCGGCGCTCGGCGAAGGCGTCCGGGCCAGGGTTGTGGAGCTGAGGGACGAGCTGGCGCGGCTCGACGGGCCGGACGAGATCGTTAGGGTTTTGGACGAGAAAGCCGAACCCTTGCTCCACTCCGTCGATGGGTTGGCGTTTGTTGAGTTCCTGAAGCAGCTCGACTCCTGGCCTCATCAAGCTCTAGAGGTGCTGATACATTCCGCTTGCTCGTTTTCCTTTCCATTTGCGTCCCGTTGTCAGTGAATTGCTGTAGGGGCTGTAGGCCTTAGTTGATTGGATTCGATTTAGCCCATCCTGCATTGGTATCGTTAAGATGTATGGAAAGCCATAGGAGCATTTGTAACTTTACTAAGCGTGAGCTGAACCTCTGCATAATGCCTTCTTTTTTTCTTTTTCTTTTTTTGTCTCAATGAAAGTAGGTCTTTTTTTGGAAGAGGAAACTTCAGGAGCGCGGTATTCCGATGACATCGGAGGAGTATGTCAAAGGCATTACGGTTGCTGGTAGAATTAAGGATGTTGATCTAGCTACGGAACTATTTACGGAAGCTACTAGTAAGAGATTGAAGGCGAACTCTACTTATAATGCATTGATGGGTGCTTATATGTACAATGGCTTGGCGGGAAAGTGCCAGAAGCTTTTCCAGGAGTTGAAAAAGGATGCAGACTGTAGTCCTTCGATAGTTACGTATAATATTCTTATCTCTGTTTTCGGGCGCTTAATGCTGATAGATCATATGGAGGCAGCTTTTCAGGAGGTAGAGTGTTTAAAACTTGCCCCCAATATTGTCACGTATAACAATCTAATTTCTGGGTATTTGACTGCTTGGATGTGGGACAATATGGAAAGAACTTTTCAGACTATGAAGGCAAGTCCTGTTAAGCCTAATACAAGTACATACTTGCTGATGCTTCGTGGTTATGCACACTCGGGTAATTTGGAAAAGATGGAAGAGACATACGAGTTGGTAAAAGACCATGTCAATAAGAATGATGTGGCTTTGATTAGAGCCATGATATGTGCATACTGTAGGAGCTCTATCATGGACAGAGTTAGGAAAATTGAGACGCTACTAGGGCTCATTCCAGAAAATGGGTATAGACCTTGGTTAAATGTGTTGCTGATCAAGGTTTATGCACAGGAGGATTGGTTGGACAAGATGGAAAACTCAATCAATGAGGCCTTTGAGCAGAAAACCTCTGTAAATGCAGCAAGTGTGATGAGGGCTATAGTGGGCAGTTATTTCCGATGTAATGCGTTAGATAAGCTTGTGAACTTCGTGAAGCGCGCAGAATGTGCTGGGTGGAGAATCTGTCGTTCTCTTTATCATTGTAAAATGGTAATGTATGGATCACAGCAGCGGTTGGTGGAAATGGAGAGTGTGCTTGATGAGATGGACAGTTTTAATTTCGATCGAACAAAGAAAACGTTCATCATCATGTACTATGCCTACATTTCCAGTGGTAAAAAAGATAAGGCAGAGCAGATAAAAGGACTGATGTGCAAGTATGGTTATGGGGTACCTCATGATGCCGTCTCTTCATAATAAAACCCCTCCTTCCATCTTCTTGTACTGGGTGGTTACATGTGAACGTTTAAGTGTTATTATCAATAACTGCTTGCACAAGGCCATTCAGCTGATTGTTCTGAATTAGGTATGCATCTCATTTCCGCAGGTGCTTCATAAACTGACTGTCAACTAAGCAATGCAGCCAATGATTCAGTTGACATGCTAGTGACTGTCTGATTAAAAAGCAGGTTTCACAAGTTTTAGTTAATACTGACTTTGTCATAGAATTTTCTTTGTAAATCCGTAAAATTGTACCAAGGAGGAGGGAAGTGTGATGCACAAATGAAAACCAATTTACAGGAAAATATATTGAAAAGATGAAGAATGGACTGTGCAGAGAAGGAGCTGTCACTGATAAAGTGGATATCTCTTGTCTTTTATTATATGACCTCTCTTCATGTTCAAAAGCTCTTCTACTTCTCTTCTTTCAAATGACCCAATGAAATGGAAAATGGAATCGGAGGCAACAAATCTTTTCTGTTTGTGAGCTGATAAACCTGATAAACGCTTCACCGTATTTGAGATCAAACCCCACTACCCAATTTGAGCCACAGGTCATTTTAGTTTGCAGAAATTTCAGATTTTGTCTGGTCTAATGTCATGGAATAAAAGCAATCTAGAAAATGCTTTTAGGAAATTTTTTACAACGATTACATCGACAAAAATGAGGAAATTTGTTTTCAAAAAGGATTAAATTATTAATTGAAAAGAAGGTTTTTACTTTTTTCATTGTTTTTATTGAGAACTTTAGAGTTTGGAAAACCAAGAGAAAAGCTTCTCTTACTATTCTGGTGGAATACAATTATGCATTTTACAGTGTTTATATCTAGAAAATTCTTTTCACTCCTAAACATGCTTCCAAGCCTGAAAATTATTGCCATTATCATTCTCCATAAATAAGAACAATGACAACTTTTCTGAAACAAAATGTTCTCATAGTGCTAGAGTTATGCTAGAGTTCCCCAGACTCTGAAAGTGAAAAAAGAATTGTTTGATGTCTCAATGTCCCTTTCACTATGAAACACTTGCTATCTGCACTGAATACTTTCTTTGAATATAGGAAATAGTCAGAACTCTCTGCAGAACACATTGTGAAAATCAATGACGTAGCATTTTCTGGTAGATCTTCCGAGGAAGTGACAGCACTGCTAATCAGTGCTGATTTGTATAGTTGCATCTATAAGCTGATTTCACACAAAATAATGCTATGAAGCTACCCACTGAATCTGATATGCCTACTATAGTACCACTTGTCAAGGTGCATGTATGCATCTTATCCACTGAATATGATCTGCATTTTTCACTAGATCTACTTAACCAATCTCACTAGATTTATTCCTTATGGTTTTTACCATTGTTCATGATAGGGAGTGGCCTTCTCTTCTAAATCATTGTGAAAGGAGAATTCTGTATTCTTTTGCAGTTACTTGCATTTTCTCTAAATGACATGTCATACATTCTCAAGTCACACGAGTAGCTTTAAGTGCCTGGTTTCCTTTTTCATGCATTTAGTCAATTCATTAGCTGCTTTGATTGTGCAGGAATTGCTGTTGTTCATACGTGTCCTTGGATAAGGAATTGTTATTTACTTGTAGAAGATGAACATGATTAGCAATGCAAATGGCCATTTGCATAATTCCATCCGACCTGGTACTTCAAGCAGTATTCTTTCTCACCAATTTCATGATTCAATCTGTCTAGAGTGTGTTGAGTTCTTTTGGAGCTCTGAGCTTACCGGCAACGCTTGGGAATGGGATGCACGATAAGCTCTGCGACTTTGGGCATGGTATATTGGATCTGTGCACTTCATTTACCGTGAGCACTTTGGTGAATGATTCATCTGCTACGAAGTTGGCCAGATTAAATCAGTAGGCCATAGCGAACTGATTTTTGGATTTTACCCATGGGTGGGGCAAACCCCCAGAAAATTTATTGTACCATTTGTGTTTTAAGATCTCTTATTCTTTTCTGCGGATTTTGGATTTTACCCAAGGTTTGGGCCAACCCCAGAAATAAGAGTTCCAATTTTGACGTTCATTGTACCATTTGTGTTTTAAGATCTCTTGTACAATATGGGACATGAATCTTCTGAAATGACCTTGGGGATGAATTGGGGTGTTGTGACTGAAAGAAGTGGTAGACAGGATTTCTTGCAATTGCCCAGGTTTTGTGCTTGCAATATACTGCTGGTACATCTGTCCGCATATGTAGAGCTTGTGTATAACATTTCGAGAGGAGAAAATAACACCTGGTGGATGGCTGAATACTCATTTATCTAATTTGGGCATAAATATTGAAGCATATGCAGTATCTCTTCTCCTGCCTTCTGGTAGTATTGAAGCGTCGACACGCTATCTTTATGTCTTGTGAGTTGTTTTCGACACTAATTATAATAATTGACTGTAGTCTTGACATCTCACCAATGCATATCATCAAAGATCTACTTAGTTCATGTTCTGTCATTGTTTTGAGTGCTTATCATCGATCTTTCCTTGGAATTAGTGAGATGGATGAATGCAGCTGCTTCCAGCTGGGAGAGGCCGAGCCAAGCTGCCTGGCACATTTATCGGGTTGCTAGAATTTGAGTTGATCTGTGGTTCAGCGCGTTCCTTGTGATGCTGATCAGATGAGGAAGGTTGTTTACTTTAGGGCGTTTCTCCAGCAAGCAAATCAGTGAATTTTCATTTGTCTGCCATGTTCCGCATCAAGCTTTCCATTCACCTTCAGTCGGGTCATTTCTTCAAGAATCAAGAACAAAAGAAAGCTCAGGGTGTCATATCGCCCTTCACATCGGTTCCACGTGTATCTCCATCCTAGGACTTACTCAGCGCAGGATGTGATCCGCCCGACTTGCGTGAAGTGTTCGAGCGATGCGGTCGATAGGAAATGAGAAACTCGTGATTCCATGCATTGGGCGAGGATATAGTATTTTTGTTACTCTTCCCTGAGCATGTGGCTCATGTATGTTTCGATTTGCATGACTTCCATAGCTCAAGTCCACTGCGCAGTTCTCGGAAGATCAGTTTTGCTCAAAAAGACAGGGCCAGGTTCCTTTCTTCTGTTCATATTTTAAGCGATCGACTGTTGTCGGATACACAAAGTTAAATGTTTCTTCGGTTGTCGAATGAAATTATAGCCAGTACCCTGATCCTGTCAGTTTAACCTACGTAAATAATAAAAGTTATATACTATTTGATAATTATCGAATTAATGTAAAAAAATATTGGAAAAGAATTCCAAGAAAATATTTATTAGGAAACTTGAAAGTGATTGCACGACTTGAAAGCAATTGCAACGTGGAGCCTATCGGTCGTGGTTTGGGGAGACGACAAGGAATTACACATCAAAAACATGATTTAGTTTTGTCCCATCCTCTTCTTTCCTCACGTCATCGATGTCCCGATATCATCAGACATCTAAGAAAATATAGAAAATTACCCAACTACAGGAATTGGGTAAGAAATTTTTTTGGCCTCGATAAGAAAAGTAATCCTCGTGAATCTCTCAATCTTGACATGGATGATTTTCTTTCACACAATAAATTTGATTGACGAGGGTGGATTAACCTGTCTAGAAAATGAATTTCGAATTTCACTCTAAATCGCCGGAAGCAAAAAGGGGGAAAAAGCCAAAAAACATGACTTTAATCAAATGGAGGAATCTAGACGGGGTTTATGGCTTTGCTTTTTAGGTTAACTTGTTACCCCTCTCCTCCTTTGAATAGACTAATGATAAGCGTGACTTTGTGATTGTGAGTGCGGTGCTGCCCCCATTTTATTAAAAGCGTTTTTGTCCTAAGCAGCCATATTAGACAATGACCCCTATTTAAGATTCAAAGCACATCATTTTGTCGTATCCCAGTCGAATAAGTCCAAAGACCACGACTTCTCTAAAAAAAATTGAAGTTTTTTCTAAGGAAGAAACCCAATCACTAAGGTGCACAATTCAATGAAAACAACCTCAACAATTTTCAACAGAAAAAAAAAAAACACAGAGTAAAATTTGCCGTCTAAAAAATATTTATTTTAATAACGATGGTTTATACCATTTATAAAAATATAATTTTTTAGATTATCAATTTTTTTGGGAAATGAACGGAGCTTTTATGTTTCCATCCAACATGCTTAGCTGTTCCTGCGACTTATGATGCCCCCACGAAACAACGTTAAGACGATAACCACGTTGGGGAAAGAGAAGAGAAAACAAAAGGGCCAATGAAATTTTCATCTTTTTTTTTTTTTTTGTTTGTTTGTTTGTTTTTTGTTTTTTTTTTTTGGGCTCTCTGTCTATGCCCTCGATTTCAAAGTGGTCCCCTCCATCTATAATACAAACAAAGTCGCCAACCACTCGTTAAAGGGAGTTTCCCCATCACCCAAAACGAAAGGAGCCAAGAGCCTAGAGCCCCCAAGTTCCTTCTCTCCCCTTCTTTCTTTCTCTGCCTTTTCAATTCATTTTGGCAATTACCCATAAAAAACCTCAAACCAAAAGCACCCCCCGGTGGCCACTCCAGGACGCAATCGACTAGGAAACTGACAAAGGATTCATCAAATCAATCACCTCCCTCCTCCTCCCCCAGCACAGAGATTGTGATGTATCCTATGATTAGGACCCGTGGCCAATCATTCCCTCCCTTCCCCGTTCCTTTCGCCCCTGAAATTCTTGAATTTCCCTCTTTCCTTTGCCCCTCTCTCTCTCCCTCTGCTTTGCAATGGGGGCATTGATTGGGACGGTCGGCCACGCCACGGGGCGTGGAAAGTCCCCTGGCGCCACCAATCTCTCTTCGACTGATGACGACTCTGGCATTAGTCTGCTCCCGTTTGGGTGGCCTCCTTCCTTTGGAGCGAATGGTGGGAGGGGCGAATTTATTTGAGTTCTCTTTGGGCCTTGATGGGAAGCCAACATGAATTGGGATTTCTCTAGACGTGTCCCTTTCGGGAGGGATCGGATTTGATTGATTATTGTAGGGCCGGAAGGGTTCAAACTTGCGCCAGTGCGCGTGGAGATTAGTGTTGGCGTCTCCCGCACGACATCTCCTTCGATCCACGGCACTAGTGACGCCCACGTAGAGCCACTTTTGCTCGTGGGGGTAAATCTTGATTTTTTTTTATTTTTTTTTTTGCTTTTTAACAAATTTGTCTTTGGCCTTGTTGCCTTCTGTCGTGCTCGTCCTGATCGAATCTTGAACCTTGGTTCTCTTCGTTTGTTCCTCCACAATCCCTCAGAGACAGGCAGAAACTTTCATTTTTCCAATTTGATTAAATGATTAGCCATCACCTGCTCAGAATCTAAGGAGATCACAGGGGAAAAAACCGAGTGAAAAAAACAGAGCTTTTTTGTAGCTTTATCATTGTTGGCATCAATGCTTAACAGAAACAGTGTCGTGAGATGTCTGATAAATTCTTAAAGTCTCATCTCAGCACACAAGAAAAAGGACCCACCGCAGTTTGTACTATCATAAAGAACCCAGCCTCTTCCTATGCTTGCTTCCTATCGCCCAACACAAGTGTTTTGAGGTTTGAACCTTTAATTTGAGTAAAGGAAAAACAACGCTCCTATTTCCCTCCGTACGGCACCCTTTTCATGAAACAGGGAGATTTTGGCGATGCATCTGGAAGGAGACGTTTCTCAAAATGCAAGCAAAAACTTGCAGTCCGAGAACTAATACAATCCCAAGACTGTTGAACAAGTATTGGAAAATCACAGTGAGAGAAATTTGAGAGGCAGGAGAAGACCAAAAAAAAAAGATATCTTTTCATTTCTAGGTCACAAGTATAACATACAACTCCACAGCATGGTGGAATCAAAGTAGTCTGAGATTGTTTTCTGGATCAGTGATTACAGTACACCAACATGCTCCTCTCACTCGGGAACAGAATCATGACCAACCAAATGCTGTACATCCAGCGATTCGACCAGCCAGTTGTGGCCCGAACCGAACCGGGCCAGGACGATTCGCGCATTCGATGTCCAGAAACGATTCCCAAGCACTGAGTTCCGAAGTTGCCAAAGCGATCCATTTGAGCCACATCCCAGAATTGTATACATCAGTGTCAGCTTCTTGCGAGAACGGAAACTGAGCGGAATCCTCAAACCGCCACGAGAAAATGGTGAAAAAGAAAGAGAAAAAAGAAAGAAGGGTAAGTAATATATTGCACAACCCCTATAAACTCTACACACCTTTTCGCTGCGAAAGAATAACCAAAGTCTGAAATGTCAAAGCTGCTGTGATGTATTTTTTGTCGGCCGTATTAACAGTTAGAATGGACAAACTCGTTTATCTCCTCCATGAGCCGATAGAAATGGTCGTTGTTCGGCAAGAAGTAGAAGCCGATCGTCGCCTCCTTCAGGTGCAGCAACTTCACCTCGTGGCCGTATTTGGCGAGCCCTTCTGCGTATGCCAATTGCCAGTCCTGGAGGAGATCCAGGCCCGCCACCACCACGAGGCTCTTCGGAAACTTGAGCCCCTCGAGGCTCCGGCCCCGCGGGCCGAAGGGGTTACACGCCGGGTGGTCTCTGTCTTCCCCTTCCGGGAGGAAAGCCCGCCAGTACCAATCGCGGTCGGGGACCCTGACGAAGTACTTCCCGTCCAATCTCATCTCCGATTCCGTTCTCTTTTGGCCGCCGAACAATGCATGGAGGAGGATGTTTCCCAAGACCTCGACTCCGGCATCGGCCGCCTGCACAGCTACGTGGTGCACGATATTGCCACCCGAGCTATCTCCGGCCAAGTAGACATAGACCTTCGAGTCCTTCCCGCTCTGGAGCCACGGCCTTGACTTGACCCACTTGAGGGCCGCCCACCCGTCGTCGTAGGCACACGGGTACCGATATTCAGGTGATCGCCGGTAATTTACAGAGACCACCGCGACCTTGCAGATGTTCACGAACCGCCGGCACAGCGTGTCGTAAATGGCGGTGCTCGCGGTGGAATGAGTGAAGCTTCCTCCATGGAAAAAGATGATGACCGGGACGACCTCGGTGGTGCTCAGGGGCTTCTCGAGGTCGATGATCCCCCAGCGGGCCTCGTTTTCAGGGGCGGCCAGATAGACCCGGTTGAGGAGCCCGGTCGTCCGGTCGACGTGATCGAAGGAGAAGACCCCGTTGACCGGTATGGCGTTGGCGGGGACCTTCCGGTCGAGGAAATCGTCCAATTCGCGGTTGAAGGTCCCGTCGGGGCGGCGGAGGAGATTGTATGCTAGCTTGAAGTTGGAGATCAGGACGTAAGTGTTGAGGGGGACGACGCTCTGCGGATTTTCAGGAGAGATGGCAATTCAGATTCATGTAAATTGACCTCCAAAGTTTACAAATTTTCTGCATATTTCAATCACATGACACCAAGCACAGACAACAGAGATGTTACGCAGTTAATCGCCATTTGTCGGCTGCATAAACCCTGCTGAAATAGAAGACAGAGCTGAAAGTGGGGAGTGGGGGAATGTGAAAAGGAGAGAAGTACAGAAAGGACAAGGAAGAAGAGGCCAGGCACAAACACAACATCTCGTCACTTACCCTCCAATCAAAATCGAATTCTAACCCTGAAATTGCCCACACCCAAAAAAGGAAAGAAAACGGAAGAAAAAAACAGACGCGCACAGCTTGAATCCACAACAAGAACTCAAATTTCGGAAACACCCACAACAGTTACTTCAAAAATTAACATCTAATTGATGAAATTAGCAGCACAGGCGCGAGGAGAAAGTGAAAAGCTCCACTTCCGTTGCTGAGAGAGGAAGAAATTCATCAGATAGAATGAAGAACACAAGAGTACCACCGAATTGACCAATCGAGGGCCCAAAGAAGAAAAAGATTTAAAAAAAAAAAAAAAAAAAAGAAGAATTGAAGAGGAGGAGCAAACCTTAGATTCGTTGACGTTGACTTCATCACTGCCGGCCATGGCAAGCTCCCGGGCGATTTCCCCCCCTACCCCAAAGGCAAAACAAGAAAGGCAAGACAAACTCGCGAGAGGGACGAATCCAAGAAATCTCAGAGCAGAGCGGCAAGAGCCTCCATGGCAATACGACCCTTTTTGCAGCGACGCCCCTCGAATCAAGAAAAGCCCAAGAACACACTCCACCGCCCCTCTCTCCCTCTCTCTCTCTGTCTTTGAAACTGCGGTGCTGTGAGCGAGCGAGCGAGAGTTATAAAGAGGCGTTGGGCGAGCACGTTTTCTTTCCCTCCTGGGGTTTTTCGGGAGGGGGGTTTGAGGGGAGGGGCTCTAGACGGAGCGCTGCAGGGGTGGCTGGCGGGTGGGTAAAATTCGTCGCGGAAAAGAGGGGAGCCGAGGAGGCAAGGAAAGGGGATGGCTTGGGGAGAGATCGAGAGAGAGCGAGAGAGGTTAATAACAGAGAGGAAGAAAGTACAGAGGAGAGAGAGAGAGAGAGAGAGGAGAGAGGACGGACGGAGACGAAAGAGACGACAAAGGGGGCGGCCAAATTAATCTGTTTTTTTTTTTTTTCGTGGGCCCTACCAAAATTTCCTTTTTTTATATAATAAAAAAAAAAAAAAAGCAATTTGGCCAGGTTTAATTTTATTATTATATTTTGTGAAATATTTTTGTTTTTCACCCTTTGGATGAATAGTGTAACATGACGTAAAGACCGGTTTACTGGGGACAATGATGAATTACTCATTTAAATCACTCCTATTTTATTAGTATATTATATATATATATATATATATATATATATATATATATGTGGAGGTATAGATTTGCATTGTATCTTTTAAGAAGGTGTAAAAAAAACACACATGCCACATTTATCACTTGAATGGTACATATATTGGATTTAATTCTTTGGATTCAGTGAAGTGAGTACATATACAATACCCGAGGTGAATTTGTACTGTACTTTTTACACACTAAACTTCTATGGAGCCACTTCATATATTAGAATGGTAATTTGTCTTCTACGTGATAGATAGTATATATAAATTAGACCAAAACATGGCTCGAGTTTTTGTTCAATAATCATGGAATCATGGTAGAAAGTCTTGCGAGATTTTATGCCAAATCAATCAAAGGGATACAAAGACCATGAGAACGTTTAAGAATTAATGAGTTATATTGAACTCATTCAATCATTTGTTACTCACTTTTTTATCATTTCTATTTGCCCCACCCTTATGAAAAGAAAACTTATATAGCTTATTTAGTGACAAGTACGCCTTCCATGTAATATATATGTATATCTCTGTATACATGTAATAACAATTTATTTTTCTTGAATTTTCATGCTTTCGAAATCACAAGCTAGTATTCCACCATTTTTTTTTTTTAACTCAATGTACAATTTCAAGAACTGTATTCCACAGTAAATTTAAAACGAGTCCCCATAAATACTCACAACACACCCCTTTTTTGTGTCATTATTATTCATTCATGCTTTTTTCCTTTAACATTAACCTTATTTTTCTCTCTCTTTTTTACTTTGGTTTAACTTTTTATGATGTGAGTCGGTACCAACTAGAGCAACGTCTGTATGCTTCGAGCATAAGACAACAACAACAGCTACAACGCAATGCGTTTCGTGTTAAAAAGAGAGGAGGGAAAGACAACAACTTTGTCTCTTGATCATTCTTTTTGACAATGTGACTTTGTTGCTTTGTGGATAAAATATTCCGCACTCCCTCCACGCGAAATTCGTACACTTGTTGTCTTTGCCCCATGACATGAACGAAAGTCGAGCACAATCGGTGCATTGTATCCATACCCTCTCTACAAGAATTCACATTGATCATGCCAAGGTTTCTAGTTAGGTTTTTGGCATACCTTATGGCCTTACTGAGACCGGTGAACATCGAATCTCTCCATGCGTTTTTTTTCTCTCTCGCTCTCTTTATATCTCAATTGGCATGGTCACGAGGACATAGTAAACTTCACGATGGATGTGCCAATGTTCTTAGTCCGTTTGGCTTATGTTGTGACCTATTCGAGACAAGTGTAAAGAAAATTTCCATGATGTTGGATAACTGTTTTTTTCTTGAGTCTTTACATGTCAGCTGGATGGACAATCAACTAAATTTTATGATGTATATAGTAAGCCTCGCATTGATTATGTCAATGCCCTAATTACATCGGCATATACTATGGCTTCATTTGAGATTGGTGAGAGAAATCTGTCATCACATCAATCTTGAGTATATTTCCTCCTCTTGTACCCTGTCTAAATAAAACAATTAATTTTACTATTTCATAGTATGCTTCAAAATTGATTATGTTGAAGTTCTAGTCGCTTTACCTACTTGACGTATGGAGGAAATCTCCATCACAGCGATCCCCGTTTGTTTTACTCTTACACTTTATCTAGACCAATCAACTAGCATTCCTCATACACGGTATATTTTCACATTGATCGTGTCAACGTTCTAGTCATGTCGGCATAGAACATGACTTATGCTGTGGTTATAGGGAAATTTGCATTGTTCTTACCTTTACACGCTAATCATAATAATTAACTCATTCATACATAGTACATTTTCACATCAATCATGTCAGTGTTCTAGTCATGTTGGCACATATCATAATTTACGCAATGTGGGAAATCTACATCACATTAGTTGCAATGTTGATCTTACCATTACACGCTAATTGAAACCATCAGGCTGTATATACATAGTACATACTTCACATTGATCATGCCAATGTTCTAATCATGTTGGCACACATCACGACCTGCGTAATGTGGGCACAAAGAAATTTGCATCGCATCAATCGAGATGTTGTTCTTACTTTTACATGCTAATTCGAACGATCAACTCATTCATACAAGGTACATTTTCACACCAATCATGCCAATATTCTAGTCATGTCAACACATATTACGACCCATGCAACATGGTTACAGGGGAAATCTACACAACATCAATCGTGATGTTATTCTTATCTTTACATGCTAATTAGAACGATCAACTCGTTCATACATGGTATATTTTCACATTGATCATGCTAGTGTTCTATCACGACCTATGCAACATGGGTATGGGGAAATCTACATCATATCAATTGCTACGTTATTCTTACTTTTACACGCTAATTATAATTATTGGCTCAATTTTTGTGGTTATGATAATTTTTGTTATGCCTAAATTCTATTACGGTGGCTCTCAAGGACACCTCTAATACAAACAAATTCACTTTACTATAATCATAATTTCCCCAAATTAATCACAAAAACAGAGGGAAAAAACACGTACGTACTTATTAAAAAAATCACATCCCTTCCCCAATTTTTTTTTATACGAGAATAAAAAAAAAATCGGAACCGCCCTAAATAAAAGCGCGAGGCAATTAAATGGGAGACTTCATTTATTTATTTATTTCATGCCTCCCCCAGTCAAACGAAGGCCGGAAAAATCGAGAAGCTCATAAAAGTAAAAAAAATAATAAAAATACAGATAATTATTATCCGAGTAAAAAAGAAAATGAGAAAGAAAAGAATAAATGATAAAAGGTTTTGGGGGAGGGGGAGGGGGAGGGGGAGAGAGAGGAATTCAATACGACCTTCCTGCGTGCGGCCGACGCCAAGGCACGTGGCGACGAGCGGTTCCGCCCTCGGCCTCCCCGCATTCCCGGAAATGCCCTCGGCCCCCGCCCCGAATCACGACCGGGCCCCGGGAGGCGGCAGGCCGTGCGTTTTTGTCGTCTAGCGCCGCGCGCGTGACGGCGGCGCGTGTTTCTTCTTTTCTTTTCGGTGCTTTTTTCTTTTTATTTCTTTTCATCTTTTCCCCTCTTTTGCGTTTTGCGCTCGCTTTGCTTGTGACTTTTGTCGTATCGAAGGGAGGAGGAAGGTGCGCGTCGCTGCGAACTCGACCGCCGCGGTTGGGGGCCGCCGGGACACGTGGCGGCGCGAGGCTGCCCCGATCGGGGGGGCTCCGCCGGGGGCCCGGCTGACGGGACCGCTCGGCGATGATCGGAGAAAGTCTCGCCCGGCGGGGCCCAGCAGCCTGGTAGTGGCCCATGGACGCGCCACGTGGACGACCGAGCTTCGCATTTATTGGCGTACTTTTTCCTCAAAAAACGTGGGATTTTTTTTTTCCCGTCTTGTGGGACCCATAACAGTGGCTCCCGCCTTTGGATTTTCTTTTTTTAATTTCTTAAGTTTCCTAAAATCGAACCTGTGGACTTTTAAGCTTTTTGGCAGGTAGTCTCGCCTCTTTCATGTCATCATCGTGTTATATTTGCAACGTTTTTTTCCTTCTTTTTTTTTTTTTTTTTTTTTTTTTTTTTTTTTTTTTTTGAGGCTTTGTTGGGGAGTGTTCGGCGAGGAAAAATGGAGATGGAAAAAATACATTGAAGTTAAAACTTTTATCCTCTTCCTTCTCATCAAAATTTATTTTTTTCCCCTTTTTATCTAAATTTTTCGTGCCCTCCTAATTCTCTCACTCTTCGAACATACCATTTAAATTTGAGTATTCATCAATTGTCACAATTTATAAGGAAGAACGCATTACGTTTAAATGGATTAAATATTTAACCCATACGTAACGAATTTGTTGTTTTTATGTAAATGAATTATCGATAAGTGTAGAAACAAGAGTGAATTTTACTAAACACACTTGACCTGTCTCATAATTTCGTCTATATTATTCACGATGAGCTTCAACTTCAAGTTAGTTCTTTTGAGTGAATAATAAATCTTGAAACATTTCATATATCTAATTTGGTTTCAATTACTCTTTGTGCCTGCTACAAGATTGCGCCAAAACAACCGATTGCTTTCCAACCAATCAAGTGTGATGTTAATTAGTATGTGGGGGTGGTGATTTCCTCTTGGCATTAGCCTATTTTTTGAGATGGACTTGCATAAGCTACTAAGGATGATAACTAGGTTTGGTTCAACTCGAAAATAGACCAAACTAGATTGTATCCACCAATTCACGATCAGCTCTAGGGAGACCCAATTCCTTGAATGTAGGGCCTACATAACATCGATTGTTTCCAAGTTACAAGGCCAAAATCGCCTATTCTACTTGAAATCGGCTCAAGCAAGTTCTAGACTAGATTTTTCATTGGTTTTGATTTTTTTTTTTTAATTTATAATATTGTACATCAATCCAAAATCAAATTATAGTCATCGATAAGAAGAAGCAACTACTTGAACCACTTAATCGACATATAAATAAAATAGTACCACCTTATAAGAATCTATTTTTTTAAATAAAAAACTAAAAGTAAACAATTATGGAACTGACGATTTTAGATTCGTTTCATTTCAAATTTTTGGAACCTCGAGTCACGGACTAGGTCTCCAGTTCTATGACAAAAGCCAATAATTTCGAGGACCAATTACTCGAAAAAGTCGTGCCGCCCTTAGCGTACTCGATCAACCTCCATTGATCAAGTCTAGAGAGACACATTTGAACAAAAAATTCACGTGTGCAGTCGGAGAAGAGGCAGTCGACATCGACCACATTTATCATGGGAAAGATTAGATAGTTCCTCCTCTCTCTCTCTCTCTCTCTCTTTCTCTCCTTGGGCTCGCCTCATCAATAATGCTTTTTCGCGTTCCATTCTGGTCTCGAGTGTCAGAAATTTGCATACCAAAAAGAGGCTGTCGAATCGAGTAAAACAGAGGAGAGGACGGGGGGAGGAAATTGATTGATGAGGTCCGTGTTGTTTTTTTTCTTTTTTTTTTTTTTTTTTCGTTTTTTTCTAGAATGATGACGACGAGTCGCTTGTACTTTTGGGCTAATCAGGGCCGTTGATTTTGTACCACCCCCACATCGATGATGATGACGATGATGATGGTGATCAAGGGCTTTAATCAAAGTGGTTGGCAGGCCCTTCTCCCAATTTTCCATCCGGGAGTTTTGTTTGTATTATTTGGGACAAAAGAGTAACCATCATTCAGTCAAATAAACTTAACAAAAATAGAAAAATGAAAACGAGTTCTTGGGTAGGTACGCCACGTTTTGCTCTTGAACTCTCGACCGTCACACGCTACATGATCAATATCTAAATTTTGTAACCTGACATTTTGTTGCCGAAATTTTTTCCCCATTTTTTTACTTAATTATGTTTTTTTTTTCCCTTAAGATACCTCATAGTTTTGTTAATATATTCATCAAATATCAATTTTTTTTTATATATATTTTTATGTTAACGTTTTAGCTAATTCATTTTTCTCCATTTTTTTGTGTTTTTCCATTTTTTAACAAATGAGTTCTTTTTTTTTCTTTTTCTTTTTTTGGTTTTGCTTCTCTTTTATATGTACACATATGTGCGGTGTGCGGTGTTCACGGGATTGAACCCAGTAGGTGGTACTTTAGTGCCCCACCGCATGCCTGTTGGCATAAATGAGCTTTCAAATGAACAAATATAATTTAATGGATGGAAAAAGGGGTGATTTTAAATCTAAATCGAGGGTAAAAGAGAGATATCTTACGGAGAAAATACACGTTTACCCCCTTAAAAGCTACGTGCAGAGTAGTGCTAAGGTCAGAATATTATTTATATCAGCGCCCCACATAATTTATCTTGACCGCAACAAAATATAAGAGAGAGAGAGAGAGAGAGAGTAATGCATATATCAAAGAATTAAAAGAAAGGAAAAGTTGCATTGCTGGGCGATTATTGACCATATTCCTCCAACAACTTCCGCATACCAAAATCATTAGTGTTTACCTAAGCTCAATTAATGACCACAACCGAACTTCACCTTTCCCAGATGATTTATTGATTTCGCAAAATCTATGAAGTTGTACAATTTTCTTCTTTTGGCCGCGTATGCAATTAAGATGGGCCACACGAAAAGATAAAGTTTGTATTTCTGGAAAAAAAGAAACATTCAATGTGCCCATAAATGCCTAAAGAAACTGAACATTATAAAGACATGCGTTATCCTACCATAAACAGAAGGAAAAAAATTAGGCTTCGTTATTATTTAAGTATTGCCCTCAATATACCCCCATTGAGGTCAATTTACTTTTTTCTTTCTTTCTATATTTCGGAAGGAGTATGATTATCTTGGCAATTAAGAATTGTGAAAATCTATATGCATGCGATTAGTAAGTAGCAATTAGCTGCAAAAGGATGAATCGTTAGTTTCCGATAACGTGATCGAGATGTCTTGGCTTAGCTAGCATAATAGCATTATGGATTATCCCATTCTGTGTTAACATGAAAATCTTTGATTGAGAAAGTGAATTTTTCCTATCTTTCCTAATTTCCGCCTGAACAAAAAAGTCAAAAAGTAGACAACCATATGATTCGTACTTTATAAGAGATAATCACCTTATTGGGAAAGGATTTTAAAAAAGGAAAAATGTTCATATGCTCTTTTTGTCCATTCTCTTATTGTCG
Organism: Eucalyptus globulus; assembly: GCA_014182545.1. NCBI lineage: Eukaryota > Viridiplantae > Streptophyta > Magnoliopsida > Myrtales > Myrtaceae > Eucalyptus > Eucalyptus globulus. The sequence goes on along the minus strand of CM024724.1, from coordinate 13,709,647 downwards.
TGATTATCGTCGCATGTCGCATTTCAAACGTGATAATCCAATCAGTCCTTTGCGTGCAAGCGAAATTTTCTAGATTCTTTTGATGGGGAATATAAATTGGGTGGCAATTACCCGAGTCCAAGGAAAAATCGATCACATGTGGGCCATCTAGCATCTCGCAAGCCAAAGTTACTTATGATTGAGAATGCGTCACCCGGCATAATTTTATCTTGACTATATAAGAACAAATGAGAAAAAGAATATGAGAGAGAAAGAGAGGAGAGAATTATGCATGCATCAAAGAATTAAAAGAGAGGCAAGGTAGCCTTGTTGGGCGATTTTTGGCCATATTCCTCCAACAACTTCCACACACAAAATCATTATTGTTTAGTTCAGTTCAATGAATGAGCACAACCGAACTTCGCCTTTTCTAGATGGTTTAATAAATTAATTACTTTTACGAAATTCATGATGCCATGTAATTTTCTTTTTTCTTCGCGTATATAACTAAGGCGGGCTTCCCGAAAAACAAAATTTTTTAGTTTCAGGAAAGCAAATAAGATCGTTGTATTTTTATTGTCAAAATATCCCTCGTTGTATTTTTCGGAAAGGCTAGGGTTATTTCTACAATTAAGATCGCGATATGCATGCAATTAGAAATCACAAAATGACTCCAAAAAAGACGAGCGTAGTCTGATGCAATGATCGAGGTGTCTTGGCTCAAGCAGCCTAGCGTTAGGGAAAAATCCTCTTTTGCTTTAGCATGGAAATCTTTAATTGAGAGGCATTTTTAAGTCAAAGTCGTGGAGTCAATGGCAGTTGCGCACTCTCGCTTTGGAAGGTGGATATACTTTAGGAGTTCCATTTGCGATGGACTAAAAGATAAGCCATCTAGAAATATAAGCGTTGGGCTTAGATTAAATATGTCTATCTAGTCAAAATGAGATGCCAACAAAACTCTTCCTTCAATCTATAATTACTTCGAAAGCATAGTGAGCTTGGAAGTTTTTCAATTGCCATGACAACATGGTAGCCACCGGTTAATCTCAATAGAGACTTAAATTCCTAAGTATATTACGATGGGATCAAGTGGTTCTGAGATCGAATTGTAAAAATGAATTATAAACAAAATGACATATATTACATATGCTTTTTGTACTTCTCTCTCTCTAAAGATTATAAGAGAATTGCACCACTACCCTAAAATCATTTGTGTCGTAAATTCGTTATTGGCTCCTACCCTTTTAACATCCTCACCTAACTTATATTATTTATCATCATCACAATTAATTGGTCATGCTGATTTTGAAAAATTTCGGTTAACCAAGAAGCAAAACGACCGTGGAACCATTCGAGATCATCACGAGAGTTCGTGTGCAGAGAACGGGCAAACCCCAAGTAGTCGGACTGATCTCCAAGGCGTGGAAAATGATGGTGACAAGATGCTCGCCAAATTCCTCATCGATGATGACGACGACGATGCTGGCTTGACTCGGTACAGGGAGACGCTCCCTCCCCCCATTTCGACGCAAGGTTCCAAGAAAAATCAAACGGATAAACACTCGATTTGTCTTCTTCCACCAGTCGCCGTCATGGAGAAATGACAAACAAGAAAAGGAAACGAGGAGGAAAAAGCCAAGGGGGGCGATGGCACGCTAGTGCGCTGCACATTTGGATGCATCTCTTTGTCTTATCCCGTAAGTGGCTAGGCATGTGCCACGCTTCGCACACCATGCACGGCGAAAGCAAGAAAGAAACCCTAGAAAACCCTCCCTCTCTCTCTCTTCCTCTCTCGGTGTCCCTACGCTCACTTCAGTGACCATCGGTCCCCGTTATTCAACAGGTTTGCATCTTTCTAGGGTTTCTCTCTCCCTTTCTCGGTCATTCTTTTTGGGAGTAAAATCTCGAACGAAACCAGAGGAACAACGTGCGGACCACAACGCGTTCCCGTTTGGCAGCATCTGCGTTAGGTCAACAATTGAGGAGAGGCCGTTGGCTTGTTCTGCCCGGTCCGAGTCAAATCCCACCCAGGGTTTTTTCCTCTACATCTTCTTGTTTTGACCTTGGAGCTAGTTGTTAAAAACCCTAATCCCGGGTTCCCTTCTGGGTCATGGCTCTTTCTTGGAGCCTTGTGGCATGCTGCGGATGTCGTCTTGGACTTTTGCTTAGAGGCGCGCCAAAAGAGGGTTCATTACGAGTAGGACACGGGATGGGAACATGGCAACGACTAAGGTGGAGACTCCCTCCTCCGTTGTTTTCTTTTTTGGGGGGATGGGGGAATTAGAGCCCATGGTTTTTGGTTTTTCTAAAAAGGTTGTTCAGGCTCGAGGAATGATTCTATTCCATGATGATGCTACATACGGCATGTTATGTTACGTGACTTTTAAGATGAAAGAATGAAAAAGGAAAATATGCAATTAGGGTTTATGACCCATCACATTTGATAACTATAAACTCACAATCTTTCGCAACTATCCTTTATTTTATTTTGATGAGATTTATTCTTGTCGGTGAAAATTTTTGGCCTTTTATTCTCGAGAGAAAGGACTTAAGAACCACACGTAAGTAGAATTCATTTGATGCAAGATTAAGGAAAGTTACCCCCATACATATAAGTGTGAATAATAGAAAAAAAAATTAATCGAGGAAGAAATTGTGGTTTCAATTGTCTTCGAAAATGTACCTAATTTTTTTGGATTATAGGAAAATTTTAGTTTAAATTATGAATAAATGAGAGTATGATTATTGTGCGACCCTTTTAAATTGCTATTCTGTCCTTTATTTTATACTATATCGTTATTATACATCTCAAAATAGATACAAACGCTATTTGAAAGTTTTCCAATTTTATAGAAATTTGAAATCTAAAGATATATTAATCTCTTCTTCACAATATAGAGAGATATGGCTGGTTTTACCGGGCCCCGACCTCTAAACGCCTTGGCCATGCCCGTTCAGACCCGAACTTCCAGCCCCGGTTGAGTGCCAATATTGGCGAAGTAGGGGGACCGGGCCAACTCCTGCGGGCATGATGCACGATCTTCTTTAAGAGTTTCTTTTTTAGCTAATATATGGAAAAAGGAATAGAGAATGATTCTAGGATTCCTGGTATTTTTTTTTTATGTTTATACTCTTGCGCATATGCTATATGCAACTTTCCTGTTACGCGTCAAGGTAGAAAATTAACAGTAGTATTCTACAGGCATATCTTATACAGTTCCATGGACGGGCCGGCCTTGAAATAGAACGGCCGGGCGCGCCCAATGGGCCAAAAAAGTTCGCCAAGCCCACCCATTTTCTTGCGCGACATTCCACTATGCATGAAATTTATGCACTTTTGGTCAGCTGATGCACCCCACTACAGAGTAGAATAGAAGTCACCATGATCAGCTGAAGGAAATGGATATACCTGTAACCTGCCTATGGGGTTGGCACAGCAGTAAAACGGTCACCTGTCTTTGGCGGCATATCCTTAGGCTGGGTCAAATGCTTTTGGGTGGGGGGTAAGATCCTCATGGTAATGCCCGGAGATAGTTACTAGCGTTTTGATCGCTCGTTCCCGCCCCTTTTATCGATGAGAAAAAGGACGTGGATTTGAGGACATGGACTCTAATCTTAGGATTGGTATTGTCGATATATAGAAATTAGTGTTTGTCTGATATCAGATACTTAGGTTGAGAAACGCCCTGAAGAGCTCGCCGTGCCCTTTTTCTCAGACTTTCAGGCGCGTGGTTCGTGGTGGTTGGAGCGGTATTTTTCGACCAAAGCATGGTGTGATAAGACCATTTTTTGGTTTCATTAGAGAGTGTTTCTTGGAACCAATTACTGTCTACCTAGGAATCAAAGGTTATCGTTGGGTAGAACTATGAAAGATGGCCAGACTTGCCGGGTACTCGATGCGACATCAATTAGATTGACTCGGTCTGTTCCTTGTGTGCACCGAAGCCGACAGTCCCAAGTAAGAACTCGTTCTGTGCTAGTCCTGGCCTGCAGCCGTTCCTCATATGACTAGGTGATGTGAGCCGGCTTAGACAAGTAAGCTTTAGAAACCGATTGCAAATAGCCGCTGCCGGAGTGAAAATATAACCAGTTCGTGCTTCGATGGAAATCAAACCAGCAATTGGACATTTGAATAATCCATAAGCGATGCTGGAAATATTAGAGAACTAACATCTCATTAATTTGAAGTTGCTTTCATCAAGTCCCACACACTGGACATGATTTCTATGGAGATTTCCTAGTTTTTTCCAATGGAATCTGACCCATAAGCATTAGAGAAGAACAAGAATGAGACCGACATCAAAGTTGGAACTCCCTGTATCTTTCGCTTACTAGCAGACGCAGCTTCGCTGCATTTGTGATAGATTTGTTTAACCGATGGCTCTGCACAACCAGTTAGTACTGGCGTCCATTTGATCTATTCGATTCCTATGACTAAATGCATTTGAAAAATGCAAAAAACCACCTGGTCAATACAACTGCGAATATGGTCATCGCCTATATTTTAATAAGGCGAAAAATCAGCTAGCTCATGACAATTGACAGGTACAATAATATTTTCTATTAGACAGTCACGATGGCATTTTAAAGAAAAAAAATCAGTTCAATAGCAATGGAGTTGTGCTATTTGGAGTAATTCCCGACTGCAATGCCGCTTCATCAGAGAAGCAAATTAGATCACAGCAGGGCAAAAGATATGGAGGGAAGAAGGAGTTGCAATCGCATATTCATGAAAGGACATATCGCACCGTCTTATGATGTTTTGTGAAAGGAATTACTATAGACACCAGAAGAACGGGCTGTGCTTAAACATCACGAATTATTAATGTTTAGGGAACACAATTGACGATTAACAGAAGTTCTATTGCAGAAATAGTTTGTTGTCATTAAGGGGAAAGGAGATTGTCCAATTACTTGGTTCTAGCTGAATCATATCGATAAAGCAGACCGCCAGACAGTGGATGGTGGATGCTACCGGCTTGGCTTTGACCGTAAATGACTGCAAGATGCACAGTAGAATCTTTATATAACTCATTGCTCACAATTTCACAGTACTTCGCCCTCAGGATGTCTTGTTTCTTGAGAGTGCTTTCAGCTGACGTGACAAAAAAGTGCCGTTTTGTCCGTCAGCTGATCCAAATTGACTTTCTAGAAATGATTCGGGGCGTGACGGGAAAATGTCGCGAAATTTGGTTCTCTAAATTAAATTCTGCTTAATTTCTTTTAGGAGGCAGCAATTACGTTCAGTTCTCTTGCAATTGATTTATTAATATGCGTCACAGGATGTTGTTATCAGCGGCCCCATAAGCACAATTAATTAAGCTGACCCGTCGACTAACATCTTTGAAAATCAGAAAGAAGTTGGTTAGTGTGAACTAGAACAAGGCAATGTAAGATCCCTTGACTGGGTATAGATCAGCTGCCTTGAATAGACCAGTAATTTCATGATATCAACCTCATATTTTTGGACATTGTGTTGGGAAAGCGCTACCTCTCATTTCCTAAATTGGATGAGGTCAACAAAGGTCGGAGCGGCACTAAACTTTCTATTTTTCTAGAATATTTTTCAGACATATAAATCTAGACATTCATTTAGAAGGGGAGAGACGCGTTATTAGCCTGATCATACACCAGATAGCAGATAACCTGCAGTAGCTATTAGTCACGTAACCTGCACTTCATGCTTCGACGGCAATCAAACCAACAATTGGACATTTGAATGATCGATTCAAAGCGAGGCTGTAAATGTTAGAGAACTAACATCTCATTAATTTGAAGTTGCTTTCATTAAGTCTCACACACTGGACATGATTTCTATGGAGATTTTGTAGTTCTTTCAACGGAATCTGACCCTATGAGCATTAAAAAAGAACAAGAATGAGAGTGACATCAAAGTTGAAACTGATGCTCTAAGTTGGAACTCTCTGCATCTTTCGCTCACTGACAGACGAAACTTTGCTGCACTCGTAATAGATTTGTTTAATCGGTGGCACCGCGCAACCAATGAGTACCGGTGTCCATTTAATCTATCCGATTCCTCCTACTAACTGTATTTGAAATTTGTGAAAAACCACCTGGTCAATACAACTGCGATATGGTCATAGTTTATCTTTTAATGAGGTAGCTCGTGACAATTGATAGGTACAGTGATGTTGTCCACCAGACAGTCACGACGGCATTTTAAAGATAAAAATCAGTTCAATAGCAAAGGGGTTATGCTAGATAGAGTAATTCCTGATTGCAATGGCGCTTCAGCTCGTTTCCAGGAGTCATCAAAGAAGCAAATTAGATCACAAGAGGGCGAAAGACATGGAGGGGAAGAATGAGTTGCGATCGCATATTTATGAAAGGACATATCAAACAGTGTTATGTTGTTTCATGAAAGGACCTGAAGATCGAACCGCGGTTAAACACCATGAGCTGTTAACGTTAAGGAAATGATTGACGATTAACAGTTGTTCTATTGCAGAAATAGTTTGCTGTCATTAAGGGGAAAGGAGATTGTCCAATTACTTAGTTCTAGCTGTATCATATCGACAAAGCAAACAACCAGACAGTGGATTATGTCTACTCGCTTTATAACGTAAATGACTGCAAGATGCATAGCTGAATCTTTATATAACTCATTGCTCACAAATTAGCTTGCAACATATTTGCTTTCACATTACTTCACCCTCAGGATCTCTTGTTTCTTGAGGGTGCTGTCAGCTGAGGTGACGAAAAAGGTGCCATTTTGTCCATTAGCGGATCCAATGTGACTTTCTAGGAATGGTACGAGGCGTGACGGGAAAATGTTGCGAAACTCCAAATCAACTTCTGCTTAATTTCTTTTAAGTGGCAGCAATTATATTTAGCTCTCTTGCAATACGTCGCAGGACGTCGTTATCAGTGGGCCCGTAAGCAAAATTAATTAAGCTGACCCTCCAACTAACATCGTTGAAAATCAGAAAGAAGTTGGTCAGTGTGAACTAGAACAATGCAATCTAAGATCCCTTGACAGGGAAGTGGGAATCGATCAGCTGCCTTCGAACAGGCCAGTAATTTCATGATATCAAGTTCATATTTTCGGACATTATGTTGGGAAAAAGCTACTTCTCATTTTCTAAACTTTCTATTTTCATAGAATATTTCTCGGATGTATAAATTTAGACGTTGGGGAGAGGAAGGCATTATTAGCCTAATCATACACCAGAGAGCAGATGCCCTGCAATAGCTATTAGTCATGTAACTCTGCTGCACTGCACAGATACGTTCAATTGAGTCTGTTGTTGTTGCCGCACAGCATACCAAAAGAGAGAGAATACCATGATGGCCTTTAGGATCAACGGGGGTCTCAACTGCACAGTAAAAGAAGAGAGTACTCTACCCAAAGTGAGATTGAAATCGAAAGTGCTAGAATATTTAAATGATAAACTACGCATTTATCTAACAACTTAAGTTTTTAGAAGAATTGACAGTGGTCCCACTAAATGTCATATGGTATCAAAACAATAAAACATATCAAATTATTGAACATCTCTACCCCAAATCAGCACTTTCTTTGCTCCAATTGCTATCTCAACAATGTTCAATACATCTCTAATTTTTTCTTCTTCTTTACCATCTCTTTATCCCCATCCTTTTTTTGTTAATCCCAATTTCTCATCGCCTCTCTATAATATTGCACCCACTTTCACCTTTTCTTCCCTCTTCTCTATTTCTCCGATCTTTGTTGCTATTCAAATTATGATTGAGCAATCATCCTCATCATCTCTCATTCTTCTCAACATCACAATTCTTGTCTCCATCAAACTCCATGTAGACAATTATCTTTTGTGGAAATCTCAATTTGAATCTATTTTAATTAGCAACGATTTGTTAGGCTATGTGGATGGTTCTTTTTCGTGTCCGCCAAATCTTAACAATAATCAGAATGACACTATAGTGATCAATACCTCATATTCCACCTAAGTAAAGACATATCAATGCATTCATAGTTTGATCAATTCAACTCTCATAGTTAAGATTTTCCAAGTGAAGTTCACGACCTTTGGACATCTCCGGAGATTTGGCTTGCTTTAGGACAACGTTTTATGTATCAATGTGTGGCAAAGAAATTGAACTAAAACTTGATTTTTAGAATGTTGTGAAGAAACCCAATCAGTCAATGTCTAATTATCTCTGGCATCTGATGTCAATTGTGGACTCTCTTACCGCAATCAATTGCTCCATATCTGATAAGGACTTGGTGAGTCAAGCCCTTAATGAGCTCCTGCTTGAGTATGATCGTTTCGTCACCATGGTCACAAACAGCCCTACAATTCTATCCTTTGGTGATTTGTGGTCATGCCTCCTCACCCAAGAAGAACGATTTCTTTGAAAATTGAGTGCATCACCTTATATGATATTCATCACACTTTGATAAGTCGTGTTACTTCATCTAGTCCTCCATTTTGAGGATCTTGAGGTGGACGTAATTCTAGAGGCCACAAATTTGGTTGGGGATAAGGTGGACAATTCTTGCATGATCAATTGAGTTGGCAATCTTCCTATGTTCGGTTTAGTTTGCAATCATTATCAATGCCCTATACCTCCTCCAACTCCTCTAATTAGCCTCATGGTGGTTTAAAGCCCTAGGTTCTCCCATTCACACAAGGAGGTATTCTTAGATCTAAGTCTCATCTTACTTGTCAAATTTGTAATGGAGTAGGGCACAGCGCACTTCAATGTCACCAAAGATTCGACCAAGCTTTTATCGCTAGCGACATGTTGGACTCCTTCTCAGCTCTCTTGGTTCATGAGAGCTTTGATTCAAGTTGGTATCTTGATAGTGGAGCGTTGGCACACATAACTAGTGATATTAGTAACATCCTAAATTCTAGATTGTTTTACGGTTTGACAAAAGTCTCAATTGGTGATGGTGATTTATTGCCTATTAAGCAAGTCGGTAAAGCCTTTTTAAATACTGGTTTTGAATCTTTGCTATTATCTCCATTTTATCATTTATCATGTTCTTAATCTTGCTCGCAATCTCCTATCAATTGCTCAACTTTATCGAAAAATTCTTGCGCCATTGATTTTAATGGTTAGTCCTTTTCTTCGAAGGACAAATGAACTAGGAAAGTTCTCCTCTAAGATGATTCTTCTCATGGTCATTATCCGATTTCCAACTCAGTGGTGTCATCTTATTCATATGCTATTGTGGGTTCCTCTGCTTCCCTCGCTAGTAGGCTTGTCTTGGGCATCTAGATAAACAAGTTTTGAGTTGTGTTTGCAATTCTAGTTCTAAGTCAATATTATGTGAGTCATGTCTTGTAGGCAAATCTCATTGATTGTCTTTTGAATCTGGTAGTAATCATGCATCTTTTCCTTTAGTTGTAATTCATTTTGATGCATGGATGAGTCCACTTTTTTTAATTTTTGGTTCACTTGGATCTTTCCCATGAAAAATAAATTTGAAGTGCGTAAACACTTATTGCTTTTGTTGTTCTATTGAAAATTTAGGCAGTACCAAAATTAAATTTTTACAAACTACTGGGGAGGAGAACATACTAGTATGCGCTCCAAACATATTTATGTGAAAATAGTATTATTCAATGTTTTTCTTGTCTAGACACTCCATCTCAAAATGATTTATTAGAATGCAAAATAATACACTTAGTCAAAATGTCTCGAACCTTATTAATCCATGCTCATATGCCTTCTTCATATTGGTTTGATGCTCTTCTCATTGCCATTTGCACTATTAATCAACTTCTCACTCTTGTCATATATAATCTCTCTCTTTTCCACTATTTATTTGGGTTCAAGTTTGATTACTCATTCTTTTGGGTTTTTTTGGTGTGCTTGTTATTCTTTTCTTCTATCTCGTGTCTCTCACAAGCTGACACCTAATTTTGTGCCATGTGTATTTCTTGGGTATGCGTCAAATCACAAATGCTATAGTTGTCTTGATCAGATGAGTGGTCATGTTTTTATTAGTTGTTATGTTTGGTTGGATGATGAGAATTTTCCCCTTTCTTCAAAACCATCAAATCAATCTTGTAATCCATTGTTCCAAATTACGTCATTCGCTTTTTGTTTACTCCAATCAATTTATTCTTCTTTCTACCTCCTTTGGTCCTCAAGCTCCTCATCCACCTCTTTCTTCTTCTCTAACCCAACCTTTTAATTTGCCTTTATCCACCTCTCGACCTACCCAACTTGTTTCCAATTCTTTTTGGCCTCCATCTCCTCTCCCTTTGAACTCACTTACTATGTCCTAACCTCACTCCTCTCTCGACTAAATTCCTCCTGCAACAAACTCACAAATCCTCTCTACATCTCTATCTAGCTCCTCTGCTTTTGTCTCTTCTTTTTTGACTCATCCTATGCAAACTCGTGTCAAATTTGAAATTTGTAACCCTAGGATAATTTTTAATCTCTCTCATTCTTTTATGAAGAGACACTGACTTGCTACTCTAAGACCATTCTTGACCCATGTTGGAAAGAGGTCATAGAAGATAAATTTGATGCCTTGGTCATTAATCACACGTGGGGTCTTGTACCACCTAGTCCTTCTTATAATTTAGTTGGTTATAAATGAATTTTTAAAATTAAGAAAAATCGATGAAACTGTGGAACTTTTCAAAACTTGTCTCATTGCATAGGGATTTAAGTAGTAAGTTGGACTGGACTATGACAAGACATTTAGCCCAATGGTTAAATCCACTGCAATTTTCACATGATATCAAAACTAAAGGTTCCGAGTTCAAATTTTTCCAAGCCTCATTTGTCTCTCCAATCAAACTTCCACGCCTTAGTACTAGGTAAAAACCAAACTAAGCGCGAGGGAGAGTGTTAGAATATTTAAATAATAAATTATGTATTTATTTAATAGGCTTAAGTTTTTAAAACACCGGTGATCTCACGAAATTTCACAGAAAGATCTATCTAGACTTTACGATGGAATGAAGCATCATTGAAAGTCCTAACCTTCGATGGTCTCCCGAGATGCAGCAAGCTCGGCCTTGTTCCGACTCTGTCTATGAGGATTAACAACCTAGGCACGTTTTGTTTTACTCTCGAAGATGTCGAGAGTTTGCACAGAAAGAATTTCCCTGGTAATTACCCAACGACACGGTGGTCGTGACTTGTCTAACAATGTTTAACTCACAGCTACTCTTATAGTCATTGGAAAAGAAGTGACCGCAACAGAGATTAAAACATTGTCGCATAGAAATGCCGTGAATCTGAAAGTGATTACCAGAAGTTAGGAGTCTAGGGAAATCACTGGAGTTGCAGTTAGGTCTTAAAGAGTCCAGTTTTTTCAATATAAATCAGGATCACTGAGGAAACCTCGAAACAGTATCGGATAGACAAGGCCAAGCGATCTAATGCCAACACCGACGCACCAGGGCCGCGGATAAGAAGGTGACAAGAAAATGGTCTCCGTTTGGTAGCAAGCTGATGAGAGCGACATCGTGTATCGTTGTCGAATGACGCAGTGCAGTGAGAATATGCCGAACTGGTGGGGTTTTCTTTTTTGGGTGCCTAGTGGTTGAATGACATCGAGATGGTTTGAATAACGAAACTAAGAAAGGATCGTCCTCCGTAGATGGGAAAAGACACAGAAGGTGGCCAATGAAAATGACTACTTTCTGCACAGAAGGCTGAAGAAATCGTCTTCAATTGGAGCATAAGACGTGTAACCTCGCATAAATCGCATAGTATATTTTTCTTATCTCGGTGATGTGCCTAATCCGACAAAGACGGGAGGGTGCTTTGTATTGATTAAACTAATCTGGCTTATAAATTAATCGTGGGAGATAAACTCATCTTATGTTCCGGTTAATGGTTTGCTTAGCTCAGCATGAAAGCACGGTGATCATTACCAGATGAAGGGTTAGCAGAAGAGGCTCCATATTTTCTTGCTCTGTCATTCCCTTAAGCCTCTCGAATCATCAACTCCAGCTAATTGTGGTCCCCTAGGATTGTTTAGAATCATCGACTGACAACTGATTTTTTTCCCCTAGCCAATAGATTTCGCTCTAGTAGCAAACGTCGCTGTCGGACCCATTTGTTTTTTTTTTCCGCATGATAAGCGACCATCTGAGATCTCTTATCTAAGATCTGTAGTTTGGGGTTTCCAACGGACCGGATCAACTGCTTGATCTGTGAAGTATTTCTTTGCCCTGCAAACTGGACATTCAACGCGCATGCTGGACCAGTCTGCAGATGGCCAAGGTCAACTCTGTAGAGCCCGAAACTCGGTCAATGATATCGATCCCTCTAGGCATTCTCTAGCGAGCCCTTAATTATGATGGAGGAGATAGGACATCATGGGAACCGGACACATGATGGCTCGGTGAAAATGCGAACCGGATCGCCATCTTCCAATTTTTGCATTTACGCAGCATCGGCGTGTCTGGCATGAAATCATGTAATCGCATGAACAGCACAGATCTAAGAAGCTTGTTGATGAAATAGCCCCCAGAAATTCCCAGAAGTTTCATAAGAACGAATGGCTGAGTCAATTAAAAAGAATTAAAAATTGAAAGTGCCTCTCTGTCCTCCCTCCTTCAATTAAATCAAGCAAGCAAAGCACCTTCAATGGTCAAAGGAGCCGATCAAGGACTTTTTCCCTTTCATTGTCGAAGTCACCATCTCTCCCATTTTTCAACCAAAGCCCACTGCAAGTTAAACCCATAATTTAATCACCTGATTACAATAAAGAAACGAAAGACCAATCAAGCATTTCATCATTCCGTTCGACAAGCCTCTCTCATCCTCATTCCTCGCCCCTCGCTTTCTGCATTTCCCTTCACAAAAAGGAAAGCACCACCCAGGTTGCCCCCAAATTCCTCAAGGAAAACACAAAGGGTTGCTGCTTCTTGAAGCTCCTTCGGCCCCCGAGTATCGTCCCGCCATGGACAGGCTCGTGAAGCCGGATGTGACCGAGGTCGAGTTGACGTTCAGGAAGGGCCAGAAGTGCGCCAAGACGTTCCGGGTGACCAACCTCATGCACACCATGTCCGTGGCCGTCTCCCTGACCACCGCCAACCCTTCCTTCTTCAGCTTCAGCCAGCCTTACTCCATCATCCCGCCCCTGTCCTCCACGTCCTACACGCTCGTCTTGGCCCCGTCTGACCGCCCGCCCCTCTCCTCGCCCCCCGATTTCGTCACCGTCCGATCTTCCATGCTCATCACCGGGAAAGCCCACCAGGACGACCTCCGCCGCCTGTTCTCGCGGCCCGGCCCCCACGTCTTCAAGGACGCCACCATGCCCATTGCCTTCGTGGGCCTCCAGGTGATCGAATTCCTCATCAGACAGAACACCGAGATCAGAGAGACCGCTTCGCTGCTGAAGAAGGCGATTCCTGGATGTGACAGGTCCCAGCTCACCAGGCTTTTGAATTATGCAATCTCGTGCGGGGACGTGGGAATAGTGGCGAGCCTGATCGATGGCGGCGCCGATGTTAACGACGTGAATCCAGATGGAACATCCTTGATAAGCCTGGCAATTGAAGCTGGAAATATCGAGATTCTGAAGATCCTGATAGCTTCAGGTTCATCAGTCGGCAAAAAGAACAAGCACGCGGATTGCATCCTCCACAAGGCGGCAGCAATGAACAGGGTTGACCTCATGGAAGTCCTCTTCAAGGCGTTCGGGGACGTCATTGACCCGAACGAGCCCGACCCCGACGGGCGGACCCCGCTGCACGTCGCGGCGGCCAACGGCTTCGTCGACGCGATCAGGTTCTGCGTTGCGGCTGGGGCGGACGCTGACGCGACGGACTCCGCCGGATTGACCCCTCTCCACCTCGCCGCCGCCGCGGGCAACGCCGAGGCCGTCGAGTACCTGGTCAACCACTCGACGTACGCGAGGCACGCGGTGGACGGGGATGGGAAGACGGCATTCGTGCTCGCGGCGGAGAACGGGCACTCGCGGCTGCTCGACTCGCTGCGGCTGCGGGACGTCCTGCTGCGGGCGGCGAGGGTCGACGACGTCGTCGGGATGAAGAGCTGCCTCGAGGGGGGAGCCGACGTGGAGGCGCGGGACCAGAACGGGTGGACGCCGCTGCACCGGGCGGCGTTCAAGGGGCGGGTCGAGAGCGTGAAGGTGTTGCTGAGCCACGGGGCGAGCGTGAACGTGGTGGACGACGCCGGGTACACTCCGCTGCAGTGCGCGGTGGAGGCGGGGCACGCGCACCTCGCTCTGCTGCTGATCGCGCACGGAGCGAGGGCGAGCCCGAAGGCCGTGGCTCCTCTCGGCTCCGACGCGGCCAAGCATCGTCTCCACCGTCCGCGTTTCCTGTATCCTCTCCGCCGCGAGAAGGGGCGGGCTTGAACCGAGGCTCCGCACCACCTGTTCGACGAAATGCCGCAGCGAAGAATGGAAGACAAAAACAGAGAGGCCACCGCCTGTTTGACAATATGCGTGTTTATACTACAATCTGTATATAGTCCTGTGATTTGTGATTCACCATGTAGTTCGACAGTGTCAGATGGTCGAATAGAGAGAGAGAGAGAGAGAGAGGGATGTATTGCAGTGTTCATTTCCCTCTCCCGGCCCGTTCCAACCTTCAATTTTGGTTGCATCGGAGTCACACTTGTCTGGTGTATACTGGAAACTTTGAGTCTAGGAAATAAGAACATGATTAAATCTGTAACTTCTTTAGGGATTAGAACATTGGATTTTTCGGCTCTTGATTCCCTATTTCTTGTTGCTTTTCTTGTCCACAAGTAGATTGCAGAAGCAAGCAAATCTTTTCTTCGCTTGTCTGATTGGTTTGCTTCCATTGCAGACCGTTCTGTTGCGTTTAGTTATATGTGCTTCTTTACCAAAGAACCGGTTTCTATTTCCTGAACTCCATTTGTATACAGTTCTCTGAAAGGCGTTCTCGTGTTGTTGTCTTGAGCATGTGCCTTTGCTATTTGCTTACCCTGTGTGGGAGGAGCAAAGCACGGATATGCCGAGCCAGATTAGCGCTACATATTCGGCAATATGAGCTGATTATTTGGGCATTCCTGATGGGATCTATAGGCTGCGTCGGCTGGCCATGGCTTGAGAAGGATGGATGCATTTCTCAGGTGTTATTCAGCTACCTTGGCCAAGCGTGACTGAGGTACGCTGTCAGGCTTGCGTAATGAGCTAGCGTGCCAAGAAGCGACGGATACACACAAGTCACACAGGTCATCGCATCGGCTTGATATTTCTCAGAGTATGGCAATGCTCACACAAGTAGGCAGCGAGCAAGCTAAGTACCGTTTTCAGATGAACCCAGGATGAGAAATGCGCTTGGATGCTTACACTTATCATAAAATTGTGGGCGTCGGTGTGACTTGACAATGATGAGAGCATTGCGTAGTGAGTTCTCGTCGGACCATAATATCGAGTAGCATAAAATGTCGATGATCCGAGCATCGGATCAGTACACACGATGCTTGATATGATATGTCAAGCTTGAGCAGTGAACCTGAATTCAGAAGCGTGAATCTTGGGGAGTCAAACAAGCAAGAAGGGTTGGACCATAAACAAGGGAGTCTCCATGTTCGGTTCAATGCTTCTTTAGATTCCCGAGCAGCATGCCGACTTTTTTTATTTGGAGAATATTCAATGACAGCGTAGGCGAACGCCGAACGGCCAATCGCCTCGTGATTTCAGAGACAACGCTTCTCGCATAAGCACGAGCAATCAAATGAAATAAAGCGGCTACGTAAGACCCGGTTAAGAATTCGGAAAGGAAAATTTTATTTGTGCTTAAGGAACAGAAAACTATATTGATGAATCACCGAAAACATGTTATATTCAAAAAAGGAAAATGCCACACATTGTCCTTAAACTTTGACTCAATATGCAATATGATCCATGAATTTTTAATTTATTCAATATGATCCCTAAATTTTCACCCAATATACAATGTGATTCCCGAATTTTTAATTTGTTCGTTATAATCCTTAGACTTTTGATATATATTTAATTTAGTCCATAAACTATATGAAAATAATCAGTGTTGTCCCTTAACTTGAATTAATAGAAGAATAATGTCGAACATTATCATATAATTTAAAGACTAAATTGAACATGTATAAAATTTTTAGGGATTATAATGAACAAATTAAAAGTTCAAGGACAACATGGAACATTTAGTAAAAATTCAAGAATTACACTGAACAAATTAAAAATTCATGAGTCACATATTTGGATTAAAATTCAAGAATCATTTATATCATTATCCCAAACAAAAATTGACATTCTTTATTTTCTATACAAGCACCTGCTGGAAAATTCCAAGCGGTTGAAGTTAAGTTGACAATTTTGACCAACAAAAAGAAGAGTCAAGTTGACATTGTGGATCCTCTCCTGATTTGATTAAGTTTAATAAGGTATGCTTCCTTGATTTCTATATATTATGTTTTGATTGGCAATATAGTTCATTAATAAAAGGCTAAGTTAATGCAGTTATGTGGTTGGTATCCATCACTTTAAACCCCCTTGCCCCAATTGCCACCACCAGGTTAAGTGGACCACATTTCACAATGTCATGTTTTCATTAGTTCTTCGTGGCCGTGTCACTTGACATCACAATCATCTCTCCTATGCTTTTCGAGGGGTATTTCTCAATGACAAAGTTATCACGAGCGATCTTGGCAGTTAGGTCTAATCCACAAAATTTTGGCCTCGACTCTCCACAGTGACCGACGAGATATAATGTCAATCATTGAGTACAATGACAATGAACTTGTTGTTGATAAGGTCGCGACATGTTAGAAAAGCCTTCTCGTTCGAGTCCTAAGAAATGGTTTGATTTTGTCGGCATGCCTTGTTTCTAATGATATGTAGACCCGAAGTCTTTGATGTGGATCTACAGGTTGGTTCTAATGTAATCCATCTTGCAAAAGGAATTGGCGTGGGACTTGAAAGGGCAAAAAATTATTTTGGGTTCAAGGTATGTTATTTCAATGGTGGTTTAGTAAGATTTTATTTTAAGATGGATTATTTGCGCTTTATAATAAACTGTTAATCTCACAATAATTCAAGGATTATTGTGCTAGCGAAACCTTTTTTATTTTATGTTATCAAATGATCAAGGGTGAGAGGTACTTTTCGAGCTTATGATAGAATTTCAAAGTTATCGATTTTCCAGGGGAGAATTGATGTCTTTGCTAGGTTGGGACCCTTCCATGTTGGGATTGATTTTAAATTGGTACCGACAGGACCTCTAAATGCAACTCGAGAGAATAGCAGGAGTAGGTCGAGGATGATGGAGAAGATCAGACCCGTGGGTTTTGCTATGCATTGGTGTCGATTCTCCTATGCAAAGAAGAGTGTGTGGGTCGAGAATAGTGATATGGATGGACATCGATAATTTAATGATATGCTTATTTCATGAAAGATGAATGATTTGAACTCTAAAAAATAATAATTTGCATTGCTTATAAAAATGGATAAATGAGATATTTCTTCAAATATGTGTGAAATATTTAAACATAAATTATTGTTGCCGATAAAAATATTTTTTTATCGATTAATTATTTTAAACGATATAAATTTTTTTGAAAATATTCTGGACAACCCCAAGTGATCATCTCTTCGTCGTAGGTCCACTGGAGAGCAATTCTAAGAAACTCCACGTAATTGGATGAGTCAGATTGAGAGAGACACGTTTGAAAATGAGGCTTCTCTCACGAAATGTACTAGGATTATAATTTCTCTAGAAGCTGACCAATTGAATGGTCAAGTTACCATATATATTTTCTTTTTTCTCTATGATTTTCAATCTATTTCTGTGACAACGTCGCCTGTTTGGATTCGATTACGAGTTTCCCGATACCCTAGAAATGCAACGGTCATGATTGAGAGGCACAAAATATCTCAATCGGGCTCTTTTTCATATGAATTTTTCGAACGATAGAAAAATTTCGTGCGCGTCAAAATTGGAGGCCTTCGAGAGGAATCCAAAAGTGGGGATTAATTGAATTATAGAAGCAACCGTCATTTTCTTTTCAAACATGCGAACCAAAAAAACAGAAAAAAAGAAAAGAAAAGAAGGAAATCCAACGGCGTCCTCTCCGTTGACCATTGACTCTCCTCCCCCTCCTCTCTCTCTCTCTAGAAATCCTTTCTTTCTTTCAATTTTTTGTTTTTAAATTTTATTTCTAATTCTTTTCTCCTTCTCCTCTTTTTCCCATTCATCGTCTGTGACTGCGACTCTCTCTCTCTCTCTCTCTCTACCCACTCGACGTTTGACTCGTTGCAGCACCACCCGGCGCGGTCCCGATTCCTCCACCGCCGCCGCCGCCGCCGCCGCCGCCGTCATTGATTCGCTCCTCCCCAAATCGAGAAGCTTCGGCCGCCGGGGTCCCTCGGAGCCTCCCCGAGCCCTCCGCGATCTCGCTTCCGCTCGGGGGTTCGGGTTCGGGGCTCGGGGCTCGGGTTTGATCCTTTTTCGGATCGGCTGAATTTCGAGGTCGGGCCTACGGGTGGGGGGAAGGGGAAGCTCCCGTGCTGCGCTCTCTCGCGGCTTCCATGGGGTCGAAGCCATGGCTGTACCCGGCGCCGACGTATCGGAACCTGGAGACCCACTGGGACACCGACGAGGACGCCCCACTCCCCCGCGTCGGCCACACCCTCACCGCCGTCGCCGCCACCAAGTCCCACGGTCCCCGCCTGATCCTCTTCGGCGGCGCCACCGCCATCGAGGGCGGCGCCGCCTCCTCCGCCCCCGGCATCAGTGAGTACCCGTCGTGTCGCTTCGAGTGTGTTTTCCGCGATTTTTGTTCGCTCTTAATGACTGCTAAATTTCTCGATCGGTTCGTTTTGGATTAGTTCGGCTGTTTTCACCTTTTCAATTCTCTCTCTCTCTCTCCCGCTCTCTGAAATGCTGGTTGCTGTTGTGCTAGGATTAGCCGGAGTCACGAATTCAGTGCATTCTTACGATATTCTCACCAAGAAATGGACAAGGCAACTGCTTTCCCTCATTTCCTTTCCTCTTTTTCCCGTTTTGAGTAGTAGTATCGGATCTTGATTAGTAACTGCTTTTGTTTACCTCTGTATGATTGATGAATTCAGGATGAAACCTGCGGGTGACCCGCCATCTCCTAGGGCTGCACATGCGGCGGCTGTGGTGGGCACTATGGTCGTGTTTCAGGTAATTGTGATGTGGAAATATGTGGCCATGAATGGCTAGTGGTGTCTTTGTTGGTTTAAATTTACGTGTGAAGTGTCTCCATTGATAGGGTGGCATAGGCCCTGCTGGGCATTCCACGGATGATCTTTACGTGCTAGACTTGACAAATGACAAGTTCAAGTGGCACAGGTGAACTTCTGCTGCCAAATCATGAGAAGTAATTTCTGCACAGAGAAGGATTTCTGATAAATATTAGTATTCGGTCTCAATATGTAGGGTGTTGGTGCAAGGGCAGGGTCCTGGGCCTCGATATGGTCATGTAATGGACTTGGTTGCTCAGAGATATCTTGTCTCTGTCAGTGGTAATGACGGTAAGTGTTTTCAATTGTTTTTGGTTTTTCTTGAAGATATGCTACTAGAAGTGATCAACTTGTCATTTATACTGGTAACCGCTGCAAATTTAGGGGAGATGCTTTATGATCATTGCTCTTTGCTCATACCTTCTCTTTGATTAGATGAGATGGCTATAAGACATGCTTTGTGCTGAATCTATTTGCTTCTCTAGTTTTGTTTGGAAAAGATTTCTAACTTTTAAGTAGATGTGTATATATACTGTGAGCAAAATGCTGCAGCTAGTTTCAAATGTGTTGGGCTTGAACCATTATGGTGTTATTCATCCTCAGCAACTCGTTTGAATGGTTATTGCGATGCTATTTTGATGATGCATCAAAATGTTCTTTTTTATTTCCTTTTTAGAGTATGTTCATGATGATATTATACAAGTATCCTACATGGCTTGTCTTTAAAATTTTTTGGGGACCTCATATACTTGTAGTCTCCATCAACATAATGGCTTAAGTATTAGGAGTGAACTTTCTAACACGGTATCATGGCCTAGTTTCGCATTCTTCACTGAACTAATAGGTCATTTCCCATGTGGTTCTTGTTTATGTTGTCATGTGCTTCGTACAGTTTCTTTCCTAAATTGCACTTGAGAGGAGGTGTGAAGTGATTCGTATTGTTTGTTTAGGGATTTATTTGGATTATATATGCATGGAGTCTCCATCGCCATTATAGCTTTGGATCGAACTTTCTAAAGGATATTATCTGGCAAAGTATTCTTTTCAATTGTGGACACGTGGTGCTTGCTCATTTATTATGACACCTTATATTGCCTTTGCAATACAATGCAATGCTTTTTGTTTTCTTCATTTTATTTCTAGAATTGTCGGTTGGTCAAGCCATTATTCTTGCTTTTAGGTCTTTTTGTATTTTTGATGAAGGCATTGTTGGAAGGCTAATGATAACGTGACCATGGGAAATATTCTTTTATAGGAAAAAGAGTTCTTTCGGATGCTTGGGTACTAGATACTGCCCAGAAACCTTATGTTTGGCGCAGGCTCAACCCAGAAGGTGATAGACCTTCTGCAAGAATGTAAGTATATGTTACACAGTTGGGAAAGTCAGTTGCCTCTAATTGCATATTGTTAATGATGGCGATTAGTAACTGCAAATGATTTCCGGTGCATTACCACTTTGTCAATGATTGTACCTAAGCTCTTTTACGTTGGAAAAGCAGATGCTATCTATTCATTCTCTCCACATATGAAATACCAAATTATACATAACTCTACAAAACTTTTGCAGGTATGCAACAGCTTGTGCACGATCAGATGGCATGTTTTTACTTTGCGGTGGAAGAGACTCCTCAGGAGCAGTAAGATCTATTTTCACTAAAGAACTACTTTCAATAGTATTGCTGACATGTAATTTGGATGGTTTCCTCTTCCACTTGGCTTTGGTTATTGAGCTTTGTTCTTCCTAAGTTGCTTCTACTTGATTAGTATGTGGATGAAGATATTGAATCATGTGAATTTAGTTTCTCCCTAATCAAAGGAGTGACCTTTGCATCTAGGCAGCCCTATATAAGGCACTTGGAAAAGCCTTGTGCTTCCCCTTTAAAATTTAGGATTTTGTGTTGGCATTTACAAATTGATACATCCAATACACCCTCTTGTGATGAATTACTGGTTCTCTTCGGGGGCAGTAAGATCTATTTTCACTGAAGAACTACTTTTGATGGTACTTCTAGCGTGAAATTTGGATGGTTTGCCCTTCCACCTGGCTTTGGTTCTTCAGCTTTTTCCTTCCTATGATTATTTCCACTTGATTAGTATGTGGATGAAGATGTTGAATCATGTGTGAGTTTAGTTTTTATCTGATTGAAGGAATGACCCATGTGTTTCGGCAGTTCTTTATGAGGCACTCAAAAAATGCTTCATGCTTCCGCTTCAAAATTATGAGATATTGTGTTGGCATTTTCAAATTGATACATCCATTGTACCCTCTGTGATGTTTTGTTGGACCACATACATTAGGCCTCTTCAGGGCAGTAAGATCTGTACCTTCAATGGTATTACTGGCATGCCATTTAGATGGTTAGCTCTTCCACTTGGCTTTGGTTCTTGAGCTTCTTCCTTCCTAAGTTTGTTTCCACTTGATTAGTATGTGGATGAAGATGTTGAATCTTGTGTGAGTTTAGTTTTTCTGATCGAAAGAACGATCTTCGCATTTAGGCAGTAATTTATAAGGCACTTAGTAAAGCCTCATGCTTCCCTTGAAAATTTTGAGACATTGTGTTGGCATTCCAAATTGATACATCCAATGTAACATCTGTGATGGTTTGTTGGACCACATATGTTGGACCTTAATTTACAGCTGTTCCTCCTTCAGCCTCGAGAACATTAAAATTCAACTGTCAGAATCTGTGGGACTAGGTCGAACTCGTGATTTTCGTTACACAAATGCTCTCAATATCCTACAGTCGAAATGTTTCATGATGGATCTTTTTGTGTTAATTTCAATAAGGAGGAAAGGACAAAGATGGCAAACCCCTTAGTACTACAGCAAGAGGATAGTAATACTACAGTATCCAGTTGGATGTTGAGGATGGAGAGTTTTCAAGCATAGACCTTTTATTTAGAACTTCACTCTCACCTGCACATGGAGGTGTGCGGCCCAGAAAGAAAGCAAAAAAGAAATAAAAATAAAAGAAATCAAATTACCAAGATCTCCCGTATCTGATAATATACGTTTTTGGTCTTTTCGTACTATATCTCTTAAACTATTAATCTGCCTGGCATTCACAGCCACTGGCCGATGCTTATGGCCTGCTTATGCATAGGAATGGTCAATGGGAGTGGACTCTTGCTCCTGGGGTATCTCCTTCGCCAAGGTACCAACATGCTGCGGTAAGTATATGCTTTTTCTTGTTCCCACTTTGCTTAATGAACTTGAAGAGCAGTCGTGCAGTCTTTGAGAGGACTGGGTTTGGATATGCATATTACGGCTTATTACCCGATGAACCAAAATGTTTGTGTGGTTGTAGGTCTTTGTTGGTGCTCGGTTGCATGTCACAGGAGGTGTCCTCAAAGGAGGACGTGCTGTTGAAGGTGAAGCAGCTATAGCAGGTAATCTCTTTAATCTACGATGTATATGCAAACTACTTTTGGCATAATCCTAATCATCTTATTTTCCAATATCATCATTATACTATGCAAATATCTGTTTTTACAACCTTTGTTATGTTTTGATAGTTTTGGACACTGCTGCTGGAGTCTGGCTGGATAGAAATGGACTTGTGACTTCGTCTCGCACTAGCAAGGATCACTCTCAGTATGATCCCACATTGGAGCTTATGCGCCGTTGCCGCCATGCAGCTGCTGCTGTTGGTGTTCGCATATATGTCTACGGTGGTCTTAGAGGAGGTAAAGAAATTAATTTGGAAAGGATCTAGCAAGGATCTTATATTGTACCTAGTAGTTTCAATGACATAGTAATCAGATCATTAATGGTTTTTTGGTACAATGACATGAACAATAAGAAAAGCAATAATAAAATGGGTCCAAATGTAGCATGATTTGAATTGTAAACTTTGAACTTGTGGTTTGTCCTTTTGAAAATTTTGGAGATGTAAAAGAAAATCATGAAGAGCACTATTTTTGGGACTCTAGTTATCTAATGGAATAGACAAAGTAAAGTGTATGACCTATGTACCTTTCTTCACCTGCTTATTGGAGTTCATCAGAATTATTTTACCAACAAGATATGAACTGTACATTCTTTATTAAAGAATGGTACAGATTATGAGCAATTGGCGATAAAGTTAGGCACAATTAATTAGGCGTCTGCAGGAGAACTTGTGCAGCTTGCAGACTTTAGGGAACTATCATAGTCGGGAAGGTTCCAGGGTGGGTATTAGAGCTTGTAATGTAGGTTCTCAAGTTCTGAAAAATTGGGATTGGTGAGTACAAGGTAGGTTCTAGGGTTTGGGTTATACATTCCTGTTTCCACCTCGGATTCCTCTGCCTTGTACCCTGTAGATTATTGCTTAATTAATTATGTTTGCTTTTAAATACTTATGACTTTCTTAGTGTCAGTATGAAATCTTCACATTTCAATGGATGAAGGCCCTAACTGATTAACTATCTGCAATCCAATTTTGCCCCACTTGTGATGAGCTTGGTTATGTCTACGACTTTTTATCTTAGTTCATGCTTTTAGTAGAGTGGGATATATTTTATATAAACTCATAGATTTAAAAGATAGGTGGAACCTGATTTATTTCTTTATTTTTTCTGATGTTACTGTTATTTTAGAATTATGTTACAGTTAGACATGAACATTTTTATGCCGAATGATCAATCGTATAACTATAAATGTGACAATTTTTTATTCAAAAAAAATTATCTTAGAAAAATATGGGGTAGTACAGGGTACGCTGGAACCTCTGTAACTGACAGGTTCGGGTTTAGTGTGGTTCCAAGAGACTACGGGGTACATTCTAAGTTCCAAAAACTTGGAACTGGTACCTTCTGGATAGTTCTAGAGTAGGGTAAATACTCTACTTACCTTGGAACCTGCGCACCAATTTGAAAATGTATGTGTAGATACTCTTTGTGGATCAACGAGTTACCAAGTCCTGCTATTTTGTCTTCCAAAGACAGTTTATTTATTTAGAAAACACACAAAAGGATTCCTGATCAATCTAATCTGAAAATGAGGATATAAGTCATTTTTGCATGAGGAGTTAGATAGATCTCTCCAATCAAATGGATACTTTACTTATATATAGCACCTACATATAAAGACAATCCATAATTTTAATGGTGCGCTTACTTTTGCATAGTGAAACTATAGAGGCTGAGGGTGAGCACTTTTTTTTTTTTTTTTTTTTTTTGGGGGTGTGCTTGGGGGAATTTCATATCATTGATGTCAAAGCTATTGTGCTGTTAAATAAGTGTCGTGCAATCTCAAACTAACTTGACACATCTTAAAGTCATGTGGGTGTGACGTGTAGATGAGCCGACTATAGCTCACAAATTATTCTAGTGGTGAACCTGATTTGGGTCGTCCAGAGTGGATATGTTGGAAGTTGGATTATTTCCACATCATCCGTGTTTGAATAGATGTATTTTGACAAGTAATTTTTGCGCATTTGTAAGCTAGCATGACTCATTTAAAAGTCATATGATTTTGGGCAAGCCATAAAGCGGGCAATACGGTCCTTGTGCTGGGCCTAGATGAGTGCAGATGCAGCTGCGTCATTGTTACATGCATGTTAATTTCATTTTGTGTAACTTATATCTATTGATTCACTGGTGCATGGCACGGTACTAGGCTAGTTGTATTTGCAAGTTCAATATCTACTCTCACCAAGTTTACTATTTACGGCTTTATTAAGGAAGACAAACTGCTATTCTATCCACCATTATCATGTTGTGTATTAAAAGGCATGTTATTCCTTGGAATCAATATCGATTTATTGTAGCACTTGGTGGATGGCAATTCTAGATTTAAAAAAGGCCGATTAAAGAAGAGTTTGTTTATAGTAATTAGATATTTCTTCTTTTGGGTCGTAATGCTTAAGTTGGAACTGTATCTGGAAACTGTATAGAAACCACAATCTTTAGCAATTGTTCTTGAAGAATCTTCTGTCCTGCTCAACTGTCTCTTATTAGACTTCTGTCATCAGAGATTTCTGGTTACGGTCCTTGGAGGAGACCTATTGCAGATCATGTTAATGTTAGGTCCAACAACCCTGGCACAGAGGCTGTTACTTTTTTGGTTGCATATATAATTTCTGATGGCTTCACACACAGCTCAGAGTGAAGTAGGTGTTTTGCTTGCCTAAAATAATTGGGCATATTATGACAACACCTGTACAAAGTGAAAGAATGTTTATTTTTTTTTCAAATGAAAAAGTGATGCTTTATCAGGACTAGTTGGTAATATCTGGTATAACAGTATCTGAGTTGGTATACCCTCTGAGACAGGGATGTCAGGTCTCTAACAGATGTTATCATGCAGGTTAAAGCTCTAACAAAAATAGCTATAGCTGAACAAAGAATGAACTTCCCAAAGTCTTAAGATTCCAAAATTTTGTCAAGTAAAAGCTTCGGTTACATGTCATTTGATCATGTAGACCAAAATGTCAAAAACTATAATATTACAAAGTTTATATACATAAACTGACTTTTTTCAGTTTCAATTGTATTATCAACACTAATTTTTCCGGTGCAATAATGATCTTAGACAAGAATTAAAAATAAAATGGGAATCAGGGTCCACATGGAACTGGAACTCTTTTTTGTGGTTCTTGTCTTGTAATCTTCTCATTTTTAGTTTTCACTGGCTCGACCTTGGTTCATATGTGAGAGTGAGACTCATATAACAGAATGGAAATGGCCATCCATATCATTCGTCTCATGTTTTCCTTTCACTATGGGTTTAGTTGAATGTTATTCTGTTGAAAAGAGGAATGTTTTCAAATTTACAATAAGCAGACATATTATGAGGTATTATATGGACAAACTGGTTAGATTAAGAGCTTTGTAATGTTCATTCATGCAGCATACTTCGCTGATTTATGATCTGGTCAGATATTTTGATGAAGTTTCATTTTTGTCCATCTAATTGTTTGTTTAGTTCAGAAGGCTTTTCCAGCGATTGCATGACATATGTTCTTCTCATTTGGTCATCTATTTGTTCCCTTAATATAATTTGAATTATTTGGTGCAGATATTCTGCTTGATGATCTTTTGGTCGCCGAAAATTCGCTGTTCCAGTCGGATAGTGATTCACCCATGTTAACATCGGAGAGAGCCTCACCTATCAGTAGTCCAAAATTAAATGCGCCTAGAGTTGTTTCTGCAACATCTCCAACTTCAGATAGTGCACTAGATAATTCATCTGGTGGCATGGGGTATTATACTTTCTTCCCCATTTCTCCTGACCTTTCTTTTCTCAAGTACAAGTCTGGAATTTGTTGTGCCTGCAGTGACATACAATTGTTTCTTTTCGCCCCCAATCTTGTGTCCCCTCTCTGCCTCCCTCCTTTTCTAGCCACTAGGCCGTGTGCCTACAGGCACTTGTTGTGATGCAGACACGCCCAAGCATTTTAGTTAGCATCTTATCTGCGTGTTTCTTAATGATGTGTATATAACAGTTCTAGCATGGACAAAAACTCGATGGAAAAACTCAGGGAGGCTTCAGCTGCTGAAGCTGAGGCGGCTAATGCTGTCTGGCAAGCTGTTCAAACTGCATCTTCTGTCCCTGCAGAAGAAACATCAGTATCAGAGGAAAACTCTCCAGCAGCTGAAACTGCTTCAGATGGTAGTGACACTGAGGGAGACGTTCGTCTTCATCCTAGAGCTGTAAGTCTGTGAATTTATGTCATGGTCTCACATCAAAGGGTGTTTTAGTCTCTGTTCTTCGTGCTTACATTGTTGTCCTACAGGTGGTAGTTGCTAAAGAGGCTGTAGGTAACCTTGGTGGAATGGTAAGACAGCTATCACTGGATCAATTTGAAAATGAGAGCAGACGGATGGTTCCAATGAATAATGAGCTGTCATATCCTACAAAAAAGTTCACCAGACAGAAATCTCCTCAAGGCTTGCATAAGAAGGTGAGTGATACAGAAGTCAATGCCATCATCCTCATTAGAACTTTTGCCAGGCTTAATTACCTCTTCTCTTTTCAGATTATAGCCACTTTGCTTCGGCCTCGAAATTGGAAAGCTCCTGCTAATAGGAGGTTTTTCCTGGATTCTTACGAAGTTGGGGAGCTCTGTTATGCTGCAGAACAGCTTTTCATGCATGAGCCAACAGTTCTTCAGTTAAAAGCTCCAGTTAAAGTATTTGGTGACCTACATGGTCAATTTGGCGATCTCATGCGTTTGTTCGATGAATATGGTTTTCCTTCCACTGCAGGAGATATAACGTATGTTCACTATGGTTTCAATCATTTCTTCTAAGTTCTATACTTGTAGTAAATGTCCTATGCATGCTGGTCTTCGCTGAGAAACAGCATGACAACAGGAGAGAAGATCCAAGTGTCACACGTTTAAAAACAGTACTGAAATGATAACTGCAATAGGCACTGGGGCTGATGGTGGCTGCTTCATAGTCATAATATAATTTGTTCGAAGTTTCACAACATTAAGGTGATTATGTATAAGTTTTTTTTCAGAAATTCAATCACAAGTTTAAACTGTAGACTATTGTCATGATTTCGGTTTATTCAAAGGAAGGCTTGGAAATGTTGAATCTGGCATTCCCTACTATTGTGAGGTTCAGTTTATGGTGGTGACTTTTCTTCATGTTGCTTAAAGGGCCACACATTTTCTGAATCTCTGATAATAGTAAAATTTAGTGAATTGATTCTTCTGGGGAGGAAGTTTTCCCCATATTGGATATATATTTACTTTTTTATGTTATGTGAAATTGAAACTTAAATGTCCATCTGATAATCTCTTTATGCATTGACACAGCTATATCGACTATTTGTTTTTGGGAGATTACGTTGATCGGGGACAGCACAGTTTGGAAACTATAACTTTGCTTCTTGCTCTTAAGGCATGTTTCTGCTTTTGAAAGAGATGGTTATATATACAAATGCAATGCAATTTTTATGTTGTTTTACCAACTTGGGCTGTGGTTACCTTTTTGTAGATTGAATACCCAGAAAATGTTCACTTGATACGAGGAAACCACGAGGCAGCTGACATAAATGCGCTCTTCGGTTTTCGTCTTGAATGTATTGAGCGAATGGTGAGTGCACGTGTTCAGTCATTTGTTCTCTTTTCCAAGGCATGTTATCTCAATTTGCTTTTGTATAGGGAGAGAATGATGGAATATGGGCATGGACACGGTTTAATCAACTTTTCAACTGTCTTCCGCTTGCTGCTCTCATAGAGAAAAAGATAATCTGTATGCATGGTGGCATAGGAAGGTCAATACATTCTGTAGAACAAATTGAGAAGCTTGAAAGGCCAATAACAATGGATGCTGGATCCATTATATTGATGGACCTTTTGTGGTATGATAAATGTCTTCATTTTTTTCCATTTCAAATTGGACCTTTTGTGCATTTTTATATTGACAGTTTCTTGAACAGGTCTGATCCCACAGAAAATGACAGTGTAGAAGGTTTGAGGCCAAATGCTAGAGGGCCAGGCCTTGTCACATTTGGGGTATGCCATGCTAGTTTTTCTAATTGGGATATGCTTTTCTTTGTACTCTTTGCCTTTCAATATATGTGCCCTCCCTTATCTCTGTTCTTATGTGATACTCAATTGTCTCTACAAAGTTCTAAGCTGAGTAGTGTCTTTTGTATGCTTGAGGCCTAGCTAGTGGATAATCGATAGACCTTCAGGTAATCTGAATTTTCAGAAATCAATCATTAGAGTTTTTTCTGGGGTTAAATTTTGAATGCAGAAAACCTATATGCAATAATCCCTCCAGTGGGAGGACACTAGAAAGGCTGCCTAATAGGCTGCTTTTGACAATGAAACTTGATCTTAATCCCTTTGAGTTTGAGCCTTAAGGGACTGTTATATCCACCTTGCTTAACAAAGCAAGAATGGTTGTTGGTAAAAATAAAATGCTGAGCCTAGCAAAAAATCTGCTTGACATTTTTAGTCGTATCGCATTATTTTCCTTATCTTCATCCTTTGTCTCATTATTTCATGTCTGTCCAAGAACCTCCCAGCCTCCACTCTCTGCAATAGAACCAGTTTGAAGCTGCTCCTAATCTCATTAGTTGTGCTATTGCCACTTCATTTCTCAAGATATTTTATTTTGACTGGACGCTAAAAAATTATAGTTTGTAGCTTAGGTCTTTAAAAGTCACTGCAGTAAATTTTATTCCAAAGAACAAGGTTGTTTTGGAATAAGCCTGATCATTGCTTTGTTGAGTATTGACTCTTGTTTACTTCAGCCTGACAGGGTCACAGACTTCTGCAAGAAAAACAAATTACAACTTATCATAAGGGCCCATGAATGTGTTATGGATGGGTTTGAGCGGTTTGCTCAGGGACAGTTGATTACCCTCTTTTCTGCAACTAACTATTGTGGTAAGCAAATGAAGTCCTGAGCTTTTGACTGACCCCTACATCGTGCATTTGCAATTCTAATTTTTTCTATGTTTTTAGGAACTGCAAACAATGCTGGAGCAATATTAGTTGTTGGAAGGGGTTTGGTCATCGTGCCCAAGTTGATACATCCACTGCCACCTCCCCTTCAATCACCAGAGACATCTCCGGAGCGTGTCATTGAGGACACCTGGATGCAGGCAAGCCCTGTTTGTCATTTCCTGATTTTTTTTTCCTTCTTGTCAAAGTCTTAAATCGTTTATAAGCCACAAATTCTTCTAAATTTTCTGGTATAATGCAGGAGCTCAACATTCAAAGACCACCGACACCTACCAGGGGTCGCCCACAGCCTGACCTAGACCGTGGCTCCCTTGCATATATCTGAGTTCGACTAAATAGTGTGGAGACGCTGAATCTTTGTTCCTGGATTGTCGGGCTTAATTTATAGCTCGTCATGGTCACACAGACCATTCGCCACCCGAGAGCATGCGGCGTAGTTGTCTACTGTGGAATATGATAGTTGGGCTTGTTTGTTGCATAGGTGTATACATAGTTTGAGAGGCAGAAAATTTTACCAGTTATTTGTGAGCGTCTCTTTTCTTCCCCACCCTCTTTTTTCCCTCCCGCATTGAGATTACTACATGTACATGTATATTAGGTCTTTGTAAGAGATGAGGAAGATAAAGTTGAATACAGGGTTAGTCGTGCCAGTGGTATTTACTAATGTAATGTAAATGTTTCTCTGATTTTTGATTATTTAATTCTAAAATCATATCTTTTGTGAAATTTAGTTTGGATCATTGGAAATTTCGAGTGGCACAGATTTGTCAGATTCTTGCAAGGGGCAACAACTCCCACAAAGCTCTTAAGGCTTTGTCCGTTTGTTTATCATTATTACTGTCGTTTGAGCTCGCGTCACAGATTAAATTAGTTGGTAGTTGTTCTCCTTTTTCTTCTCGCCCTCTTGCTCCTCAATTGATGGTTATTTTGACAAATTTAAAGTAAGATTTTTTTTTTTGAAGGGACAGAAAATTGTTAATATTTCTTGATTAGGAGCGAGGGAAATTACAAATTCGGTGTATTTTCCTTCCCAATTTTCTTCACCCTTGCTCCCAAACATAGCCTTAGAGCTAAGCATCTCAAAATGATCCATCTAGTCTTTAAGAAAATATTTGGACGAAACAATCAATAGGATAGTTGAAGATACCATTATATACATTAATGGGATTGGCCCGTGGTTGAAGAAAATGTCCCTAATTTCACCTAAATATTGTAATACACTTCAAATGGTCCTAAGGTTGGTTGCACCCATTAGTAGTAATTTGATTTCATAGGCATAATATGTTTGTAGCGGCAACTCGATTGCACTTATAATTAGTAATCTGCAGTGATGGATGGTAATTTGACCACATTGTAATAAGAAAATGTTAACAGTTAGTAATTAATTAATGAAACAGTAAAATATATCAAATTATCGTAAGCGACGCCACTTATACTTAGTAATCGTCCTGAACAATATATATTTTGGAGAAAACTATGGGAGCAAAACTCATTCTTTTGGTCAACAAGCAGAACTCAATCATTGGAATTGAGTAAGTATCATTTCACAGATGACAATCGGAATCCAAACTTCAAAGTCTCCCACAAAGACATGACCAAATTATTGCAGCACTCTATGCAGCAGAAAGTTAGTACCCGCCAAATGTGCACCTACGATACCACCCTGCTGTCCCAGCCAGTTTGCTATGAAATGAAGCATGCAAGTTTGTGCCAATGAAATGGGCGTAATCATCGGAATGCTTTTACCTCAATGAGGCTTTGAAATGCATTGCGAGGTTGGACTAGGCTACAATCAACGTTTAGGATTTTCTTTCCCTTGCAAGAGATAAGACAGATAATCCCAGCCGGCGTTACCTGTATTTCAATGCATCCATGACCTACTGTGCAACATATTTGACTCATGAAAAAGAAGGCAGATGAACAAGGTTATGCCTGGACGGAAGTCACCATTACAAACAGAAAGACTTACGTTTTTTTCACAACTTGGCATTCTTAATAGTAGGATCCTTCAAATGCAAGGTTATAGAAGCAGTGATGAAAGGCTTCTCAACAGTCATGAAATCAATATAATGACCTTCACAAACTTGCAGGAACAAAACTCCAGCGTAAATTGAGTGCTTTTCCGAAACAAAAATAAACCTAAAAGCAAGGCTTCTTTTGCTTTTGGTCAAGGAAAAAACTGTACACCCCACATATGCTTGTCTATATGTTGCAGCCAGTAACAGCAGCATACAAAACAAATTCACCATCAAAGCATCGGAGGGAAAATACGTGAGTAAGGAGATATAACAGCTTCCTGTACATACTTTTTAGAATTGTTTGGATTGGGAACCCACTGCATCTCACTTATGTTGGGAGTCTCGACATAAGTCATGGTGAATTCGCCAGCCTTCTCGATGCTCCCTCTCTTCCCTGCTCTCAACAGAAGATGGTTCCTGTTGTAAGAGAAAATCCCATTGGTCAAACGGATAATATCCCCGGGCTTGAACAGGTCGCACTCCTCACCCCAGAACTGAAAATGCACGGCCGCAGTCTCATCTGCCACAAGTGCCAAGCATGTCTTGCTCTGTCCTTCTGTGGCAACCCTGCCTTTGTCCAATAGAATGAATTGTGTGGTTATGTTGTTCTGTGCTGCAGGTGATATGTCTTTGATAGAGAGCATACTAGTGTAACCTTAAAAAGAGAAGATACACAGTCACTGAAACTATATGACCAAGAAGTTAAAAGAAAACTACAATACGAAGGCAACCTTATAATACTCACTTTGGAATGAACTTGTCATAAGCACAAACTAGGGAGTTCTATGCAATAAAGATGAGTTTTAGTTCTGGAAGAACAGAACAACAAACTATTTCTCACTGCAGACAGGCTTCTTTCAGTCTCAACTCAACCTCAAACGACCAGAAACGTGGTCGGCCGTGCCTCCGAAACACCGCCTGGCCCCGATCTGAACAGAGGAGCGGACGGCAGCATTTCCGACCTGAACAGAGGTGCGGCGGACGCCAGGCCCCGATCTGAACACAGAAGCGGACGCCCCGATCTGAACAGAGGTGAGGTGTCAGGACCCGACCCGACCGGAGGTGTGGTCGACGACGACTCCGAATCACCAACAGGCCCGGATCTAACCAGAAGACCAGTCGGCTACACGTCTCAAGCTCCACCAAGCCTCGGTCCGACCAGAGGGGCTGTCGGCTGCAGCTCCGGAACCCAGCTGCGAGCTTCCCCGACACGCGGAGCTGTAGCTTGCATCTGCCGCGACTCCTCGGCAGGATTATAGATGGGTTTGCCAAATCAATGGAGGCTAACTCAGCAGAACAAGCAAAGGCAGCAGCCTTGGTTTTTTTTTTTTTTAAGGCAGCAGCCTTGATTGAAACCTAGATTTTATTTCCTTAAACCTTGCCCTGAACAAAACAAGAAGAGAGATGCAAGTATACCCTGACTGCAGTAGGCTCGTGGAAAGTGTTCTCACTTTGGTTGGCAATAATTATAAGTTTTAAAATTTATAATACATTTTTCATAATTTATTCAATTGATTGAGTGCTAAAGTTTCCACACAATGTTTATTTGAGTATTATAATTATCACTTCAATACCATTATTGTGTGACATGGTGCTCGTGATGAATGTTTTTCAAAAGTTATATCAAAAGTTAAGAAAATCAAGTGAAATTCTTTTAAAGTCATGAATTCGATTGAAAAGTTAGAATACTCATATAAATACCGTACGGAAATTATGACACTTAAAATGTCTTTTATTTTCATAAATAAATCAAAGTAATTTGGACCATGGAATTCTAGGACCTTTTCGCCTCAAAGCATTTCAAGCACCTCGAACTGTCGATTTCGCATATGGCCATAATACATGTGTAACTCGATTATGGTTAGAAGTTGTATACACATTAGTTCCACAATCAAGTGAAATTATTTTAAAGTCATGATACTTAAGTGATCAATGGTTAGAGCGCTTATTTAAATACCGTATGAAATTAATATGATACTTATAATACTCTTATTTCCATGATTAGATCGAATTTGTTTGGACCATGAAATTCCAGGACCTCTCCGTCTTAAAGCATTTCAAGCCGTCCCAACTGTCGATTTTGTTGGTTTCAAGCCGTCCCAGATCGAGTAACTCGATCTGGGTCAGAAGTTGTATAAAGTTTAATTCCTACAAATAGCAGTTTCAGTATCCATTAATACACCTCATCTTGCAGGAGACCAATGCGGAGAAGAATCCTGAATACCGTTGGCTTGTTGTAAAATTTCGAGAATGGCAAACTGGAAATGAAAGAGTTGAGAATGGCCGAGGCGTGTAATGGCCATCCTCAAAAGTAAAATTCCACCGTTCACAAAGTACAGAAGGTGTGTCGCGGCTATCTTTGGGAATTGACAGACCTTGTTAATAGTGTACCCCACACCATTTAGGTAAAGAAGGAATAACATGAAATGCATAACCATCGCAGAGCAAAAGAAACAAGTATTTCTTGTGTGAAAATTTTCAGGTGCATAGATTTGGGCATATCAAATAGCGAACAAAGAGGTTGGTATTTGTAGAAGAAAGACGGGAGTATATAGGCATCAGCTAGTTTGACTAAGAATAAATGTCACCACGGCTTGGGAAATAACTAAGCAATGGCTAGCATATCAAATTAGCATAGGCCAGTAGAAGGTCAGCAATGGTCGAAGGTCACATCTATGGGTATTAGATTTAGTGCAAATAGACATTTTGAAATACACTTCACATAACAATCTCCCACATACTTCAAAAGTTATCCTGAAAAGGTATCCTGAAGAAGAGAAAGAGCAAATGCTGGTTTCATAGTGGAGTGCAATACAATCTGGTGTCTTTTGGTCTATGAACCAGACTTAGAAATAATGCGACATACCTTGCAGAACCAATGATGAAGCTTATGCCTTCTATGAACCAAGGTTGTAGGTTAAAGTCCTCACTCATCACTCTACACCCTCACAATATTTGCCGTCCAACTTGAGTATTGATAACTCTATAAAAATAGAGTTATTTTACCTATTTTAGGCAACAATTAATGCATTATCTATGAGAAAATATTTGGATTTCCTTCTGATTATTTAAATTTTCCTTATTTATGCAGAATAATGAGATATGGAGAAGATAAGGAAAAGAATGTCAATTATCAGGAATTCAAATAAAAGCAGCAGTGGAAGATAGATATCAAATCAGGAAATTCTTGATTTTGTTCCATAATGTGTTATCTACAAGTAGATATTTTAGATTTCCTATAAATAGGAAGAGAGAGCAGCTAGGGTTTTGGGGGTTAGATTGTTTTTCATTCTTCTGAGAGTTTTTCAAGTATTATGAAGAGAAGACAAAAAGTGGTAATAGAATTCTTGTCATTTGATTCAAGATCTTTGGGTTTGATCTATATTTTTATTTTTATTTTTATTTCTTATTCTACTATGTTCTAATTTTCTTTAATTTTCTTTTGTTAGGGCTAAGA
Organism: Eucalyptus globulus; assembly: GCA_014182545.1. Lineage (NCBI taxonomy): Eukaryota > Viridiplantae > Streptophyta > Magnoliopsida > Myrtales > Myrtaceae > Eucalyptus > Eucalyptus globulus. The sequence goes on along the minus strand of CM024724.1, from coordinate 13,674,610 downwards.
TGTAGCCTAATCATGATGATATGAATTTCATGATTTTTATGTTTTACAATTGATTTCATTCATGTGAGTTATATATTATTGCGTTTAATGCTTTTGAGTGACTCGCCACCACTTGAATGATCCGACATGTGTTTGAGGCGAGATGTGATAATATGCAATTGCCATTATAATATATAACCATGAATTAAACGTGGATAGAGATATACCGCGTTATTTGTATAGCTTTCGGTGATAAGGTGATCCAAAATACTCATTGTAAGCTGGGAATATTCATAGTTTTTAGTGCACCCATGTTTATTTTAATTCACATAGAGATATATTGGATTAATAAGCTAAGTAGGTTTGCTATACCTAGAGATAGGATAGTAAATAGATTAGGAAATTCCGCTATCACATGTTTGATATCGTTTTTGTATTCACAACAATCTGAAATTCATATATAGTGGTTATGGTGAAATCGGATGCTCTAACATATTTATATGATTGATTTTACTGCATTTAGTCTACAAATTTCATTTTTAATTCATTCTTAATTATATTTTGATTTGTTAGATAAATTTTAGAATTAGTCTATTTTAGTATTTAATTGGTTTATTAATCATCGATCTCCGTGGAACGATACTTTATCTCATCATTATATTACTTGTTCGATACGTGCACTTGCATTTAGAATTTTACGAACAAGTATGTGCTAATAGGCCGTTCGCACAGCTGGTTACTCATGAGTGCTATAAAGATTCGGCAATAAATCCCTTAAAAGTGAACCCATTCCACACTCATATAGGTGTTCCATCAAGTGCACAATTCAATAATTACACTACCCATAACATTTTGGAATTCATTAAGAACTTAACCCATTCTCACTTAATATGCAATTTAGCACCAATCACATACATAATAGGAAGGAGGGACTTTGAAACATTTTTGGTGCTATAAGATCAACAAAAAGGCTAGCTATAAGCCATATGAACCTACTTCATGGGATCTCCACTACATTACCTATATATTAGTTGGGTTACCGCCATCATAGATATCTCAAATTGGCATGAATCTCATTCCTCTCGATATTTCAATTATTTGTTTTCTTCTAGAAATTTGTCAGAAAATTGGCCAAATCTCCTTTCGACTTAAATTAATCGATCAATCTAAATCCATGCTAGAGCAACTGCTTCAAGAAATAATGTTTCAATGGAATTTGTCTTCTCTTGTCATTGTGTGCTTTATCTTTAGCAACGGCTATTGTAGTTTGGCAATTAGAGCGCATGGACACATGTTGTTGGTTTCATGCACAACAAAAGTTCTGCTAGGAAATCCCTCAACCACTCGTTCTCACTACTTCCCCACTCGAGCTTTAAACTCCGAGTCAAAAGTGGATTTTGAAAGATTAGATTGTTCAGCTGATTTCCAAGACACTACACCACCACCAAGGGTGAATCATAACCGCTAATAGCTTCGTCTCATTTGAACTTGAGAGCGAAATAGCATCACCGTATCCTTCTAACTTAACACAAAGCCCCTTATTATACAAAGTACGATAACTATATCATGAATGTGTGAAAACTGGCTAGTGACTCATCCCCAATTATATACCAAGTACGATAACTATATGATTTTGGAGGCATGAATACATGCTATATGTTCCCCGCTCTATAGGATGTGTCATGACATAGTTTTCACATGCCTCCAATCACAATCGTAGCTATAGTTTTATCTTGATAAATGAGGAATCCCTAATTATATGGCTAAAGCCCATATCATATGCAAACATGCATTATGTCACAACAAGTCATATAATATACATTTACATCAGATCACACACACACACACACACACACACACACACACACATATATATATATATATAATATATATATATATATATATCTAATTTCATACATACATAAATATTTAATTAAAAATATATATGTTCATTTTACGTTGTAAAACAAACAAGCCCAATCATGCACTTTTCTAAGTTCATATACTATCTTCAATTTGGCAACAAATATTCGGCTTTGTTTTCATAACAGATATGTCCAATTTAAGCAAGGTTGGTCTCATTGAAAAGATAAGACGGCATATTAAACAAACCAATTCATTCCCAACTTGATGTAAGGTCAGAAATTAGTTAATATTCATCACGAACAGTACAACGCGGTACTGTTCCCCTCATGCATCGCCAGCAAAGATTTATATCTCGTTAACTGTAACTCCAAATTGAGAACCATAACTTACTACAGAACGCTAATAAAAACTAGATGAAATATCACAAAAATTGAAACAAGCCTACAGAGATGCCTGTGAATACGATTTTGCCCCTGATAAGTAAATACCTCAATTGCTTGACATTTCCACTTCAATTAGGTGGGGGTAGTAGAGATTGAGAGAGCCATGAAATTTCACTTGCTAATCTAGCATGCTACATATCAACTGAGTAAATCAAGTGATAATGTTTCTGTAGTTCATTTGTGTACCTCCTTTAGTGCTGGTTTTCCTGCGCCAAATCAATTATGGAAGTCATTTCCTTTGACTTCATTGCGTGTGGCTTCTTGCTGATGGCGTTTTCAAGATGATGTGTTAGCTTCGAAGATGTTGGTGTCTTTTGATTACCAAACACTCACTTTTGAAGATATTCAATAAAGCCTTTGTGTACGGCATGGTCGGGACGATAGGCACAGCAGTAGCAACAGAGGACGATGGCACCACAGCATGAGTATTGGGTCAACAGCTCCAGTAGGAAGGGGGACATCAGTTCCAGCAGCAACATCTAAAGAGAGCGAATTTTATCCTTGAGATTGTTTTGAAATTTCAAAGAAGGCGAATTGGAAATGTGGAAATTGAAAATGTCTGAGGGGTGCAAGCACCATCCTCAAAGATAAGTTGTGCCCTTTGCAAAGTGTGTTGTGGCTCTCTTTCAGAATTCAACAGACCTTCTATATAATGTGCACCTCACTATTCAGACTGCATACGATCAACATGAATTGCGAAATATTTAGGGAGCAAAAGCAAAGGGTATTCACGCGAGCAAATGTTTGGGTGCATAAATTTGGGCAAATCGAAGAAAGAAGTGGTTGGTATTTATAGAGGAAAGAAGGTGTACATGGGTAACGGCAAGTTCGACCAAGGATAAATACTGCAACGGCTAGTGAAGTAACTCAAGCAACGACTAGCTCATTCAATAAGCAACGACCAGCAGAAAGTCAACAATGGTCAAAAGTCAGTTGCATGTACATTTGATTTTATTGTATATAGACTTTTTGAAATGCATATGCAACATGACTACAGTTGAGTTATAAAAAAAATCGAGAAACATTATGTCATTATACTAGAGAATTTCTTTGACAAAAGGAGCAAATGATCATGCCACAAAAAGGGAAATTTTCCATCGGCAATAAGATGGTTTATACATAAAGAGTCCAGCAATGTTCTTCAAGTCTTGGATAAATTGAAAATGGAAGAAGCATTAGATGGAACAAATGGACTCCAGGAGGATTTATCCTTCAAATTGTCGCAATTTAGCCATAAACCCCAAACAGAAACAGCTTGAGAATATGACATAAGCTTTATTCCATCATATAACCCTTCTAAGACCAAGTATTCGATTTGAAATCCCACAGGAAAATAGCTCTGTTTGATTTGGTTAATCCTAAAACCAGATATAGCTTTGAAACTTGCTGAAAGTAGACGGAACTTATAAAGAATGTACATCACCATTCAGAAACATCACAAGGTCCTTAGCAAAAAGCATAAGTGCCTAAAGTGAATTTCACAACAACAGACTGAAACTTCAAACTCCCTCCAGTAGCAGCTGCTCTAACAACTTTGATAGGACCCCAATAGCAATCACCGAGAAAAAAGGCGAGAGAAGGTCATCTTGTCAAAGACTTCTTTTTTCTATAATCCAGGAGTACAGGTGTGAAGGCTTGGCTATCGGAAGGCCTATGAAACATCTTGTAGGCCTATAAGGGGTTAGGTTAAGGTTTTTGGTTTATGTAGATGGAATAGTTTTGATAAAATTGGTGGGATTTGAATGGATGATCTCTAGTTATTGAGCTAGAAATCCTTTAATGCGACAAACAATTGTGCTAGCTTTTCTTTTTCCAGAAGAATTAGTGGCTAACTCACTATTTACACTGACCGAGAATACACACATTTTCTTTTGAAGCTATGAATTGAGGGGGAGCTCCAATGGCATGAAAAATTATTAAGAATAAGCTACCGATTATTGAAGGCATTTGTACCTGACATGAAAGGACAACTAATAACCGCATGCACGTGACATTGTTGTGGTTTATTTTCACATAACTATAGAGTTCCGGATAATCAATTCATTACATCCACTATTGCCTGTCCAAACACGATATTTGAGAGCATCGCTCGCTTAAGCTCGAAGGTAGTGGTGAATCCTGAAAAAATGATTTTTTGGAAATAGTCCTCCCGATCTATATATCTTAGATAAAAGCGGAAGACACTTTCCAAGTCCACTCCGTTCTCTATGATTGTGCCTTTTAAAGCTTTTATATTCGTATCATGGAACCTGGTTGGTTTAGAAAATGAAAGAGAAAACAAAAATGAGATTTTTGTTGGAATATAATAAGTAGAAACGATAGGATCTTGCAATTTACGTTAACGCAAAATAGGATACCACAAATTTACGTAGTTCGGTTCGAGTATTGGTACCTACGCCCATAGAGAGAGCTAGTGGCAAATAATCCATTATAATCGGAGAATCAAAGTTTACAATTGCTCACAAGTCCAAATTCAAAATATTTATAAATAAATAACTCACTTGGACATAAACTCACTGCACAAAATTATCACACGTTCAAGCTCAAAACAAAATGCTCTACGTACGCTAAAATAAAAAACTCCAACTTTCATCTATGATCCGTGTACGTATAGCTTCGCGTTCTTGTTCAAGGCTTCGCGTGGCTTCAAAAAATTTGCTGCTCTTCTCAAGCGGCGTGGACGTGCTATGACATCCTAAATTTCTCAACCTGTTTTCTATTGAATTAATCGGACATTTCGTTGACGCGTTTATAGGGCTATTTTCAGAGCCGATCACTCTTGAGATAACTAGATTGTCTGGGTAAGTAATTAAGAAATTTTAGGGCAATAAACTTGAGAATTCGATCAGGAATCGGCTTCTTGACCGTGCTCATCTTTAGAGGTCATTGCGGCACAGTTAAAAATTGATTTAAGACTAGAGATAGGCCTGGTCGACTGAGATGTGTGGCCGATCGTGGGTGACTTCACTAAATTGGAAAATTCTCGTCAACCGACACTAATTTGATTTTACTGTCGTTTTGGTACCCTGTGTCCGTATTTGAATCATCGAGATTTTTACGACAATCGAGAGTCGCCATTAAGTCGAATGGGTTCATAGTGGTTCGAAGAAAATCAACTACGAGTCATTTGCTTTAAAAAGTTCTGAAAACTACTCGATAGTCTAGGTCACGCTAAAAACACGCCGAACGCCGCCACTTCGAGTCCGATTTCAGAAATTGAAGTTTCGGCCATGTCACAATAAATTCTTGGAGTGTCGACTCAATCTCAGAAAATTTTTCTGACAACCGACACTTTTGGGAAAAAGTCGTCTACGGGTTGTTTTAGTGCAGAAAATGCCGGAGATGGTTTTCGGTTGCAAAATTTAGATGCAAGATGGGTTATTGGATGAGGAAAAATAGCAATTGAGGCATTGAAGCGTTGATTGATTTTATGAGAGCCGATTGATATCGAATTGAGGGAGATTTGATGAGCAATTGGAACCTTGCGCTAAGAAATTCGTATGCCCCACAAGTGGTGACTTTTGGACCAACTCAACTCTCTGAAGGGTAGACGTGGGGCCGAAAATCTGCGTGGTGCCAGCCAAATATGGAGGAGGATAAAAAACAAATGATATTTGTGTGGAAAAATCGTTTAAGGGGCCCCCATCACTCATCTCTATCCGTTCCTTTTCCTCTCACCCTCAACCGGACATCTATCTCTCTCCCTCCCCACTTCGTGCGACGCCAACACCTATAGAAAACAAGAAATCCAACTCCTTCGGTCAGTCTTCAGCAACCGAAACCCCACGCCCGCTTGCTTGTCACTCTGCTCAGTCCACGTTCCGCGAAGCTGCTCCATCTTCCACGGCCTACGTCCGCATAGCCACGACATCCAGAGAAGCCAGGCGCCCTCTCCACGCGTCCACGGTCTGCAACTCCACGATCAACAACAGCAGGTTCTCTCCACCTTGTTGACCACTGAGTGAAGTCAGCCTCGTTCGCTCCATCATCTTCGGAACTGCCACGATTTCTTCTTTGCGGCTCCCGAGTCAACTCTCACCAATTCCTCTCCAGCAAAGAACCGCTAGCGAATCAAGCTGCGAAGCCCATTCGGTTGACCCCAAGCAGCCACGCGGCCAAGGAAAATGCTACTCCATGATTTCTCTCCTCGCCGCTTCTTGAAGATCCCAGCGAAGCCGAAGCAACCGTTGACGTTGCTCCTTCCTCCTGCTGGCATCAGTCCACGCTTGAACAAGCAGCCCACAGATCAACCAGCTTCCAGATGCAGTTTGTTCAACCCATTTGGGCCGCAAGCCAGCCTAGTCGAATTTCACCAACAGCAGCCCATCGGCAGAATTTTATTGAGGTCCATCTCCTACAGTCTTCAAGCCTAGTCTAGTCCAAGTGAATTAATTGGTCAAGCCCAATTCTAGCAAATCAATTGCAGCATAGCCCATAGCTTGAAGCCCATCTTCGCAGTAGGCCCAATCCAACTTGGGTCTGGCCCAAAAGCAAGAACAAATCTCAGTTGGGCTGAGATTTGTTGGGCCAAGTTCAACGCCCGATCTAAGCCCACCGGTATTGTCGAAAGCCTGATTTCGGCCGCCGTCGCGGTGTCTCGGTCTTCGCGTTTATCAAGTTAGTTTTACTCACTAATGCTTTCTTAATTTTCTAATTATACTTAAGGGTTGGTTAGATTTAATTAAGTGCAATTAGGTGGTTAGATTAGTTTAGAATAATTTAATTAGTGACTTACCGATGCATGTTAGGTGGTTAGATTTAGTCATTAGCAAATAGAAAGGTGATGTTATTTATGGAATGAGTCTCGGTAATTTTTCGGGCTTGTCTCAGCGTCCAATTCGGCATTACGGGCCTAAATTGGATTTTTTTTATAATTAATTATTTAATTTTCGAAATTAATTATTTAATTATTTATTTTTTCTGGAAATTCAACCGGGATGACCGGTGATCGGAATTTCGTGCTGATCATCGTGGTGCAATCCGTTTATTTATTTGAGTTTTATTTGGTGCTAAAGTAAATTAGGAGGAATTTAAGATTTATTCCTAAATTGAATCTAGAAAGGGTCGGGTGGGACCGTAAAGCCACTAGATCTTGAGAGGGTCGGGTGGGACCGTAAAGCCACTAAATCTAAGGAATTGCTTGGTGTGGGATGAATGACCTAGAAATGGTCCGACTGGCATGAAATCGACTAGGTCGATTTGATTGATGCTTCGATCGGTGATGTGATTGTTTGAGTACCTATTGAATTGTACTAATATGCAGATGGAATCTAAGGCCAAGGTAAGTCCTTTGACTCGTGCTATGCTTAGGCAACCGAGTAGTGTATTGGTTTACTAATCGAGTCTTAGGGGGTAGAACTCGCTGAGACGTGGTCTCATTGGTTATTGAATGACCATTTCAGGACCTTGAGGAGAAGCCGAGGAGGAGGAACCTGAAGGGGAGAAAGACTTTTGAAGAAGAAGATGATCCAGAGAGGGATCTTGAGTATAACCCGGATGTGGATTGAGATTCCATCCCTTTTGTAAACCTTGTCTTAGTGTAGATAGGTGTGAGACAAGTATGTTGTGAATAGTATTGTAAATATACTATGAGTTGCGTTGTTAATCAAAGTGTGGTTGTGAATTTCAATATTAAAAAATATGGCATGCTTTTCTATCCCATTGTTTTATTATCTGGGAATTTATAACTGCTTCTGCATGTGTTTAATAAACGAAAAGGTCGGCGATATTTAGTCTTGGGATATCGCACACTTTAAAATCGACCAACATAAGGATGGACGCGTCCCGAGGATCAGGGCGTGACACGTGCAGCTCCTTCTGCCTTTTAGGGCTTCACGTCACTTTTTCCAACCAAAAACGTAACGCCCTTTTATATGCGTGTGCGCGCCCAAGGTCAATAATTTGACCTGGGCCACCACTTTTGATACTTAAACGTAACAAGGTTATGCACGATGAAAAAAAAAACCTTTATTATATTTTTATTTTTATTTCCTTTTTTTTTTTGCAGTTCTAAGGAATTCAAAGAAAGAAGGTTTTTTTTTTTTATCCAATTTGAAATCTCCTTGGAAAATCTTTATCAATAAATTCGATTTAATAAATCGTTATTCAAATTCAAACTTGAGATATAAATTAACAATTTTGGTGACGACTAAAATTTTCAATTTGTATAGTCGCTACTTTATTTATTTGCCATGATTTTATGTGAATTTATCAATGAGTTGATCGCAAAACTAAGGCTTACATGCCCTTGAACTATGCGTAACGTGCTGCTCGTATTGCGTTGTGGATATTCCTTTTTAGGTCGGTTTGCAAGCTGTGGAAACCATTTTGTTCCTGCAAAATAATGTTAACAAACTCATTTACATCGATAGCTATATGGTGCGAACATAAGATCTTTCACTGTGACTATGCCTCTGACTTTTTAAGCTGCGTCGCATTAGAAAGATAAAATTACTATTATTATTATTTTCTTTTTGGCCGACACATGTTCATAATCCACACGTGATCCAACGACAGCGTGAAATATGGTGAGAGAAACAAACTTTGTAGATAAAAGCAACATCTTCACGTCTGTGAAGGTTTTTGCGTCAAACACTAGGCGGACCATTAAATGTTGCAAAAAGTGTATGTACGTACAATGTATCGGCAATGCTATTATAGTCATAAAGCTCGAAATTTGTCTACATAATTTTTTTTAATCATGGATAGACCTAGTTAATAAACTAGGGCCGACCTAATGAGTAATACGATTTTATGACCGATAGATGACTACGTCAAAAAGTCACTCTGATCGAATAATTATTTGACTGAAACATAAATCGATTATTTGAGAACCGCAGTCCAACAACTTTTCCTCAAGGAAAAGAGCAGTGAGACAATAGCACAGTGCAGTTGTGCACCTACTTTTTGCTATTTAAAATCCCACAAACCTTCTGACCAAAAGAAAAGAAAAATCCCATCAACCCTGACACAGGTTCACATAATAGATACCAAACTAACAGCTAATGCAATTGATTGAAAAGCCAACTACCTCATTGAATAAATGGGGACGATAGGAACAAACTAATTGATAATGACATTAATAATATGGAGTTCCATCATCTTAATTGCATTGGTCATTTACCCAAAAGGAGGAAAAACTATCATCAATGCCCAAGCCTAAAAAACTAAGCATGGGTTACCCTATTCCTACAAAATGTTGAAAATGAGGAAGATTGCGTTGAAGGGACAAGGACTTTTAAAATCATTTGTCAATATGTGCAAATGCAATTGCATTTCTCTACCTTTTTATTGGTCAAGAAACATAAAAGGGTACCAATGGAATGCAATCCCCAGTTGTGCAAGATGAAATTAAAGAAAGTTGGGTCAAGGGAGATAGCTGAACTGAAAAATTCCAGGTTGAAAAGCTCTAAAGGTATTTGCTAATTAATTGGCGCCAATTACTTCTTTTAACAATAAAAGTGTAATACCTCTAGTCTCAAATAAGATGAAAGATGGCTTGTGATGTTATTGCCACTTCAAATGGTTTCCATCCCTCTGACTAAAAGAAAAAAAATATGGTTTCTATCTCTAGTGGTCACGTTCGGATACTTCTTTTGATGGGTTACGTTATTTTGTCGAACAGTATTAGGATACAACGTTTTTTCAGCATATATTTGATTCGATCTATTCGATGTGGGGTTCTAGGAAGGATTGAATAGCAGCTGTGCATAAATGTTTTGACAGTGACAGACGTGCGGACCCCGCCATAACTTACGAAAGGTACACTTAAGTGCCAAAATCGGAGTAAAATGGATCACTTAAGTGCCAATCCGGCCAAAGTCCGGTCAAAAGGCTGACGTGGCATTTTTCCGGCGAAGCGAGCCCAAGACAATTCCGTTTTGCATGCTGACGTGGCCAAATAATATAAAAAAACGGCGTCGTTTTGACCGACATGGTAAAAAAATATAAAACTTAATTAAATTAAATTAAAAATTAAATTTAGTTAAAATATTAAAAAATAATAATTTTAAAATTAAATTTAGTTAAAATATTAAAACATAATAATTATAAAATTAAATTTAGTTAAAATATTAAAAAATAATAATTATAAAATTAAAAAATTAAAAAGGGGGGGGGGCGGTGGCTAGGGCCGCCGCCTCCCCGTCATCGGGCTGGGAAGGGCCGGCGACGGAGGGGGAGGGTCGGTTGTTGTCACCGGCCGACCGGCGGCGAGGGGAGTCGGCGGCCCTCGCCCGGCCGAGCCAAGGGCCGCCGCTCGTCGGGCGACCCCCGGCGCGTGGCGGCCCTTGGCTTAGCCGGCGAGGGCCGCCGACGCCGCCGGATGCGGGTGAGGGCCGCGACCCTCGCCACTCACTGGACTCCGGGCGAGGGCCGCAACCCTCGCCCCAATCCGGGGCGAGAGCTCACGAGCCCTCGTCGCCGGTGGCCGTGGTCGCTGCCCCTTTTTTTTTTTTTTTAAAATTTTAAATTATGATTTTTTTAAAATTTTAACTAAATTTAATTTTAAAATTATTATTTTTTTATTTTTAATTAAATTAAATTTTAAATTAAATTTAATTAATTTTTTTACCATGTTAGCCCAAAACGATACTGTTTTTGCATTATTTGGCCACGTCAGCGTGCAAAACAGTGTCGTTTTGGGCTCACTTCGCCAGAAAAATGCCACGTCAGCCTTTTGGCCGGAGTGGCACTTAAGTGATCCATTTTTCTTCGAATGTGGCACTTAAGTGTACCTTTCATAAGCTATGGCACTTAAGTGTCCATTTGTGTAAAAAGCTATGGCACTTGAAGCGTTCTTTTGCCGACAGCGACATTACATGTGGTGTTCAGTTGGGTTCATATACTAGATATCAAACTAACAATCAATACAATCGCTTGAAATAGCCAACTACTCACTGATTAAAATGAGGGAGACATTGGCCAAAATAAATAAAGAAGAAGAAACACAACAAAGTGGGGGGGGTGGGCTGGTTCTTTTTTGGGATCTCTCTCTCTCTCTCTCAAAATAGGCACACAAGAATCCAAAGGGAGAAAAGTGGTCTGGGGCTTCTTCTTCGGGGGGCGGTTTGGCCCTTTAACCGGGGAGGGACGTCTTCTCTTTGCAATGGTAATGTTGACGTACCAAAAAGTCATTCTGATCAAAGAGATAATACTATATTAATTTCAACCGGTGAAAAACGACATTGGTAGGCATGATAAAAATGCAGCTATATAAGGAGCCTTTGTGCCTCAGTACTTAAGTCGCTCTTCAAGTTCCCCCTAGCTCTTGTTCAAAGACTCTCTGGTCCATTTCGGTTCAAATATGGGGATGGATATTGTCCAATTTCTTGAAAACAAGACCATCTTAGTCACGGGAGCCACTGGCTTTCTCGCAAAGAGTACTCTCTCTTTCTCTCTTTCTCTCTCTCTCTCTCTTTTCATGTATGAAGTATACTTAGTCGCCAATTGCCATCGATTGCCCATCTTTTTACTAACTATTATTTATTATGACGGGTTAGTTTTTGTGGAGAAGATCCTTCGGATTCAACCAAATGTCAAGAAAATATATGTTCTTATCAGAGCTATGGACAAACAAGCAGCGATACAGAGGTTGCATGAAGAGGTAGAGAATCAAACTCTAAATTATCCTTGGATGGTTAGATCCACTTTTGTTCTAAATTGACTAGAAGAAAAGGCACACATAGATGTGTGTTGAAAAATAATAAAAATAATAATTATTAAGGCTCTGTTTGTTTCTCGAAAAATGAATGATTTGGAAAATATTTTCCTGCAAATAATTGCTTGTGTCGCTTATGAGAATGAATAAATGAAATATATTTTCATTTTCTATGAAAATAGAAGACATAAATTGTTATTGAAGATGAAAACTTTTTTTTTTCATTGACTAAATTTTTTTAAAGCTATATATAAATGATCATTTTTTTGGATAGGTATATTCCAAATTATTCGTTCTTCGCTAAATAAATAGAGTCTACGGGAAGAAAATTAAGAGATTTGTGTTTTTTCAGGAAAAGAACTTGAGTCGTTACAAGAGTAGCCGTACAATGGTCTATCCAATAGATGGTACAATCACTTAGGCGTGTAATTTCGAATTAATTCTACTCTATTTAACATGGAAAATAAAGGCAAAGGAAGAAAAAGAATATGAAAACTAAGATAAAAGACAAAATTTCCTTCATGACAACTCTCAATCTTTTCACGTCGCAAACAGCTCATAGAGAAGAAGTTATTCGACAATTTGAGGGAAGAGTGGGCAGAGAATTTCAACTCAATTGTGGAGAAATTGTCTCCGATTCCTGGTGACGTTTCTTGCGAGAATTTGGGAGTACATGATTTTGATTTAAGGTTGGAGATGTGGAGAGAAATAGACATGATTGTTAGTTCGGCCGCGACTACCAAATTCGACGAAAGGTACGTGATTACAATCTTGCCCTCCCCGCCCAATTTAAAATTAGTTCAGAGAATTCGTGGCTTTTCCCTCATCCTATTTTGAGTTTATTGCCATCTTTCTCCCGCAGATATGACATTGCGCTAGCCGTCAATGTATTTGGAGCTAAGCATGTTGCTGAATTTGCTGTAAGATGTGTTAACATAAAGATGCTACTTCACATATCAACTGGTTTGTGTTTTTTCGATTGTGGTTGCTCTTGATATTTTTGCTATGTAAATTAGCAGATGATAGGTTCTATTTCACCACCTGCTTATTTAAAAAGTAGTTTGCATTGACATTGTATCTTATGGAACCTTTTATTTTCAGCATATGTATGGGGCAATATGACCGGAATTATACGAGAAAAGACATTTAGTATGGGTGAGACGCTCAATGGGTCAAGGAAGTTGGATGTGAATGAAGAGAAAATCTTGGTTGAAGAATTGATGAATGAACTTCGAGAAAAGAACGCTTCAGAAAGAGAAAGCACCATTGCTTTAAAGATTTTGGGCTTGCAAAGGTTTGCTTTTTATTGATTGAATCGTAAACAATGGAATTAATAATTAGTTGAAATTTCATCTTTAATTGTGTCTCTCAAACCTACGCACCAAGTCAGACCACTACCTCAAGCTCAACTTACTCAATCATCATTTGTAAAGTTGATGGTATCATATGGCAAATTACCAAATTTTTTTCAAATTTATTGCAATTGTGTCAATTTAGCTTTAAATCAATTTTTTTAGCTAATTGAGTTAAAAACCTTTTATATTTGTGCCAATTTAGTCAATTAGATCAATTTTGGTTGAAAATCGCTAGCATGGATACTACCCTCCTATATGGTTTAGCCAAAGACCGATGCATACACTTTTAATATTTTGATGTATTTTTCTTTTATTTATTTTTATTTTCTTCCCTCCTTCCTCTAGTTGGTTGTCCTTGCCAAGGGCAACTAGCCACAAGAAGGAAGGACCCAAAAAAAAAAAAAAAAAAAAAAGAGAAAGAAAAGAAATTTTTTTTTAAAAAATATTATTAAAAATGTAAATAATGGAATTGATGATTAAGTTAGTTAAAAATTACATCTTTTATTGTGACTCTCAAAGCCAAGTATCAAGTTGGACTATTACCAAAGCCAAGCATCAAGTTGGACTGTTACCTCGAGATCGGCTTAGTCAATCATCATATCTAAAGTTTTTTTTTTTTGGTTGAAATTATATCAAAAGTTGATTGTATAATATTGATGTTCTTTTCATGAAAATTTGGGTCGTAAAAAATGTTTTTGGTTGGACTTGAAGTTTTGGTGATAAATTCTTTACAAGGTGCTTGACCATAATATTCAGAACTAAAACATGAGTTAGGTAGTTAAAATATGTCTGATCAGTCAATTCATTTGTATATGGCTGTACTATTATATTATAATCTTCACCAGTTCTTATGATATTCATTATAATTGATGCGCAGGGCAAGGCTGCATGGTTGGCCAAACACATACACTTTAACGAAGGCAATGGGGGAAATGATGGTGCAGCACCATCTGAAACAAAATATACAACTTGCTGTTATGAGACCCACAATCATAACAAGTACTTATCGAGAACCTTTTGCTGGTTGGATTGAGGGTTTCCCTCCCAGGTTATCCTTCACAAATCTCTCTCTCTCTCTCTCTCTCTCTATGTGGTTTGACATTGAACTCCTAATACCAAAGTGAAGGGACTACTCAAGTATTATTACCTCCTGGTTCTTCGCAAAATGCAAGTTGTTACTGAACAAGAAAATCAAGAAACATATCTACATCTGTTTTTTAGTCTAGTTGCTAAATAGCAATACAAGATCATAAAAAAATTAGATAGACTTGCGAGGGCGGGTCTACTAATGAACGCACCATCTTTTCGAGGAAGTTAAACCTTTAGAGGAGGGTAAACAATGAATAAATGATGTTTGCGATCCTTGATTTTCATAAAGGGCCATAAAAAATTCAAACTCCACAGGGAGGTTGACAGGAGAGTTTGAAAAGAAATTTTTTGAATAGGTAAAAGATCAACGTCTCATAGACAATTATATTCATCAAATGAACAGAGCAAGTTATAGGTAAATGAACACAGGCATGGGCATATCTTTTACTGGTTAAAAATGTTGGTTTTAATTGATTGATTGTGTAGTGAGACCTTAGTCCTTGACATGTAATGGTGATAAGTATCTCGTTAACTGAGTATTTTGTTGTTTAACATGCTAGTATTGTATAATTAACTTTTTTTTTCTTTCTTTGAAAACATACATGGCACAGAACTATGGACAGTATCGCCATACTCTATGGTAGAGGAAGACTGAAATATTTCTTGGGCAATCCTAACACGATACTTGACATGGTAACATCTAATCATCTCGACAAGCGTTAACCACCATCCAAATGCCAAGATCATAAGCATCCTAAATTTTGCATTTGCTTAATTGATCATGTACTCCTCCTTTGTGAATTGGCCTGTGATATTTGATTTGGCAAAATATTCATAATTATACATTCCAACCATCACTTTATTGTGCACATTTGAAAATACATAAGGACATACATTTATCCATATACATGTGCATTCGATGCCTTTAAACCTAAATATGGAAGTTCATCTTGAGTAGATACCGGCAGATATGGTGGTAAACGCTATGATTGTGGCCATGGCGGTGCATGCTAATCAGCCCAATTCAAACAAGATTTACCAAGTGGGTTCCTCAAAGAAACATCCTATGTCCTATTCAGATCTTCGACGCATCATTGTGAGTTACTTCAAGGACAGTCCTTGGATCGACGAGGATGGGAAGCCGGTCAAAGTTCGTAAGCCTAGAATTATGGGAAGCATGGCCAGCTTTCGCATGCACATGAGAGGTTACATTCTCTTGTCAAAGGTAAGTTCAAAATAACTTAAAAAGTGAAGATCAAATGGTCACTAAAAGTTAATTCAATAAGTTGAAATATGGAGAAAATTGAAGATCCCAAATATCTGAAAATCTTTATGTTATATGAATTTTAAGTAGTCAAGTCAACATATTTCTTTCTTTATTGATATAAGTGATAATAATATAGAAATTAATAAACGTATCTTCAAATAATTAGCTAATTTGTTTGAAGTGACAGTTTCTTTTAATATGTTTCAACATTTACCACTCTCATTTTTTGACTTCCATTAAATGGGAAATGGCTGAAACCTTTAGAAATACGTAAATATAAACACATAAAACATTAACTATTATGAAAATTTAAAGTTTGAATAATACTTTACATTCCAGCAATAATGCATAACTTTTTGCTTTATAAATTCAAACCATTGGGGCCCTAACATAAGAAAAAAGAAAAAGAAAAAAGAGCTAGTGATGAAAGCCGAAAAGTCATAGTCAAAAGTCACAGCCACGAAAAAGGATGGAAAAATGTGCTTTGTTTAAACCCTAGGCTCTTGTGTTACATAAGAATCTAATGGGCACTTTATCTAATTAATTGACATGCATATTCCATGATATTAAGAAAATGGGAAAAGCATCCTTAATTTTTGTTTGATGCATGAAATTTGAGGATGTGTTATCACTAAAAATAATTATTCCATGAATAATGTTTTTGTTATCAACAGTAATTTATATCCAAATATTTTCATGAATAATAAAAATATTATTATTTTTTTTAAACAATATAAATTATTATTTTTAGAATTTTTTTATATTATTTATTCTTTCGCAAAAAAATCTGAGCTAGTTCTGTATTATTTTGAATGAAGGCGTTGAAAGTTGCTGGCTCAGTGTTTGGCGGGTGTTTCCAAGGCTTGCGTGCTGACTTGGACAAAAAGGTCAACACTGCCCTGCGATTGGCTGACCTCTACGAACCTTATATATTCTTCAATGGGGTGTAAGCTTCTAAGCTTCTATGCATTGGCCAATATGCGTGCAGAGTGCATTAATTAATCACCTCCTTCCCCTTATATACAAATCTCTCTTCAAGTATTTAACTATTAAATCACTTTTTAAATTATAACTTTTGAAACAACCAATTGTGATCTTACAAATTTAATATAGAAGTCTTGGGTTTATACTTTTATAAGCCTAAATTTGCCTATCCTACTATATATCCCCATGCCTTAAAGCTTACACGTGAGGAAGAGTATCAGAATGATTAAATATTACCATGAATTCACCTCCTAGCTTAAAATTTTAAAATAGTCGATAGTTATCTACAAAATTATATAATCTCTGATTCTTTTTTTTTTATTGACTTAGCTTTGACGATACAAATATGATGGCTTTGAGAGCCACGGCCTTTGACAATGGAGTAAACTTGGAAAGTGTCTTCTACTTTGATCCGGGGTGTATCAATTGGGAGGACTATTTCAAGAGAACTCATTTGCCCACAGTGGTCAAAACCTTCAAGCGCAAGTGAGAAATGATGCAATTAATAAATAGTTTGGGACATGCAATAGTTGGCATTATGAACTCCACCTGTTTTGACCCAAAAAATAAAATAAAATAGAGAGAGAGAGAACTCCACATGTTCTATTGTATCATATGTGGAGATAAATAAGGTGTTGTAACACAAATATTTGTTGCTATTTTCGGTGTCATGTTAGTTTGAAGTGCATATTATATTAGAATAATACATGTATGATCTGTATTCTACCTCATTTGTAACACCTCAATTATTGCAAATTGGAGGTTGCTAGATAAATAGCAATCCGGTTACTAGAATCTTCCCAAATTCTTGGTTCATGTGACGCGTAATATTTGATATGATAATGTCTCGACCTTCCCAAAGGCGAATCACCAAAGATAAAGCTAATAGACTACTAAACAGGAGTGAAGGTTCCTCTCATGAGGTAATCATTCACGTATAGCACGCTCTTTCAGGCCCTACCAATTACAACTTGGTGTTTAATTTAACATGCAATTTTCTTACCTTTTGGAGCCATTGCTAATCAATTAGATTAGATACTCAAATAAAATGTGAAGGTACATTTACTTCTATGAACAAGAGATTCGATGGATTTTGGGACTTGATTATGCTTGATTAATGTAATGCCATTTTGATACCATTTTTCTTTATTTTCAAAAGAATATTTTGCAAGCAGTAGTCTTAATTGATTTTAACTAAAGCCACTAACAGGCAACAAGTGATCATGTGTGTTGACACCTAAATTTTGTTTAACCATTCGTAATTAACTGTATACAAAATTAAGGGCTAACCTTTAGTCCCTAAACAAAAGTATTAAAATTAAATTGCATATCATAAAGTTTTAAAGATCATATGTTAATTGCATTTAAATTGGACCAGCGGTGATGAATGGGCCTGAATTAGTCACGTGGATAGGGGCCCACAATAAGTGAAATTCGGCCTAGGCTAGGAGTGTTAGTGGCCGAAATTACAGGAGGAAAAGGAGGGGTCTTGAGCTTTAATTGAACTGGTTCAGCCCATTAAAATTAAAAGGCTTTGAGCTTAATTAGATAAAGGCCATGGGGATGAAGCGTAATCCAATCAAATATTTGAGTGGTGATGCATGTTTCTTAAGATACCAAAAATACCCGTTAAATTAGGAAATTTTCCTCATTTAACAATGTGCATATGGACCATAATTTGATCTCAACCACAGATTTGATATGATCCCATTTGCAGGGAAAATCTTCTATTATATCCATTACCACTTGGATACGATCGTTCATTTTATTCATTACCAAAGTTGAATAGGATGATTTGGTGACTGTTTCTTGCTCTCTCTCTCTCTCTCTCTCTCTTTTTTGTTGTTGTTGATTTGAGTTAATTTGTTTCCCTATTAAAAAAATACAAAAAAGACTAGGTGGAATTTGAATAGATTTTTATATATATCCCGTTGTATGTTTAGAATAGATTCTGATTGCTTATCCTTAAATAGATTAGGATATTTTTTGGATAGGTAGCATTTATGTCAAATCTAGAAGATTAGGGTAATTTTCTGATTTAAACTAGGGCTTAGAATAATTTATTTCCTAATTTAAATTAGACAGTATCCTAATCTTTATAGTTCATTTATGGTAATATTCAATTTCAAAGTTTTATGAAAAATACCAAAAAAATTTCATGTACGTGTCATATAGAATTATGGTCATCTAATTGCAAGTCACGTGGATTCATTTAATTAGAATGCGTGTCATGTTAGAATAAAATGCTTAGTAATTTTGCCCGTCATTAGAGTTAGGTTATTTGATTAAAATTGCATGTTATGTAGTCCGCATGTTAGATTAATTTAATTAAAGTCACATGCCGCATTAACGTAGTCACATATTAAAATTTCTAGTCATTAGAACTAAGCCACCTTGTTAGACATCATCATTTTTCTACATTATTGCATCTAGAGTAAGCTGGTATTGCATACATTGTATAAAGCATATTTTTCATTAAATAAAGTAAAACCCAAAAATATAGTTAGTTGAAATTGTGTATTAACTAGAAATCATATATAGGCTGGATATGCAATTTTTCTAATTAATGTTGTAGGTGCTTATGTTGCTTTGAGATAAGTACCCCTCTTTTTCCTTGCAATTTATTTACTATTTTGTTTTATTGGATGTTCCATTAATGTTTGCACATCCGTGTAATCACCGCATATGTTAAAAGATAATAAAATGAATCCAAGTTGTATGCTAAATATATTTTTGATAAAATGAGCGGTACCAAAATGGCATTAGAAAAATATAATGTAACCAAGTCTATGTGCTTACAATCTCTAGTTCATATGAGTAAAATAAACTTCTCTTGACTTTATTTGGGTTCTTAATCGGCTCAATAAAAAATAAATTAGTAGTGACTCTTAATTGAAAAGTATTTGCATGTTTAGAACTTGAATCTAAGTCACAAATTGGTATAAGTTTAAGAGAACTCGAATTAAGTTTAGGCTTAGTAATTTATTAGCCGAACCCTTAGGTGATGCACCCAAGTTGATTTTTGGCATTGGCAATAGACCTCATAGAAATCCAAATTAGAGAAAGGAACTTCTTGCCTAGATCAAATGACGAATGAAGGAGCGTGACGGCTATAGCTAAAACTTTTCACCCCTTTTTTTAGGACCCAGCCTACCTCATTGAGCCCAGGAGAGGCAAGTAGTCCAGGAAGGGAAAATTCCGAGAGATGAACACCTCGCCCAAAGTGGCGTGGTCTGAAGATGCACATAAAGCAGTGCAGCATTTCTGCCCAGTTAGTCACCTCACTTGTATATTAAAAACACATAATTAATTACAAATAATCAGTACGATATGTATGAATCACATGTTGGTATATATTAAATAACTATTTATAATTTACTATCTACTTTATTCAAAACTAATATAGAATGAAAAATATGTTATAAAGTGAAGAGTACAAACAAATTAACATAAATAAGTAGACTCACGTACATGAGATTCTGATATATATATATATAATTTTTAATAATTATGGAATATGAATAATTTTAAAGTAGCAAATTGTTACGAAAACTCTTACAATTATATAACTTTCTTTATTGTAAAAAATTACTTGAAATTTATTTGCCACGTTGGGATATGGTGCCCAATGCCTTGTGAGGAAGCGCCCTCTCTGCACCGCACGGTAGGGGTGATCGGTTCCCGGTTCGGTCCGGTTCCACCCAAGAACCGGGAACCGGACCGGGAGGACCGGTTCCCACTTTTCTGGACCGTGGACCGGACCGGCTATCTTGGAACCGAGAACCGGACCGACCAACCGGTCCGGTCCGGTCCGGTCCGGTTCCAATGAACCATCACTTATTTTCATTTCATTTAACAAAAAAATAAATAGCAATTACTAATAAAGTAATGCACGAGATTATGATCCGGTCAAGTTTTCTTATTCACTTTGTGACCAACAAAGTGACGCCCTATTAAATTATAAACGTCCACTTTGTGGAAACAAAAATTAAAATTCTGCATCATATCCTATGTCCTTGCATTATTATGAAACAAAAAAATAAGCTAAAGATCCACACAAATTTGAAATATCAAAGAACAACTAGGGTTTTACTTAGTAAGCAAAGAGATGCATATGCATAGTTTAATTAAATGATGTATATTCGAGTTCCTAATCAAAATCCTTGAATCAAAATACCATCCGCAATTCGCATCAACAAATCGAGAGAGATCGACATGATAACATAAACCTTACGCCTCGAACCAAACTCATTCCTGACCATCATAGGATTGCCCTTGAATCAATCAATCAATTGGCAATTAAAATTTTCACAACTTGTGGAGAAGGAGAATATTGGATAACACAGGGGAAGGAAACAAAGGATAAAGCATACTTGAATGGGAAAGAGATGGGTAATGCCACGTTTCTCAAGAGATTCCATGAGCCTCTGAGGCAAACCCAGCTTGGAGAGAGCAAGCTCGTCCTCGCTCACACTCTCAGTCTCGCTGCCCTCAGACACGAAGCCGCCCTCATCCTCACTCGTGTCAACCTCGCTCTCCGAGAACCCACCGGTCCCCAACTTCTTGAAAGCCTCCTCGCTCAGCACCGAGTTCGGCGTGGCGATGGCGTGACGTCACGAAGCTCCTCAGGCTCCTCCTAAGGCCGCACCTTTTCACGCACCCACTTTCTAAAAACCCAAAGGGTCTTCGGACATGGCACTCGCTGGACGAACAGAGCAAGGAATTGAAGTGGGGCTTCTCGAAAAACGATAGAGAAACCACGGCACGGGGTTGACGTCAAGGCTTAAGAACCTTGATCGAAGCTAGGCATGGGGCGAGGCTACGACTACGGGGCAGCAATTTCAAGTCTAGAAGCAGAGTGACGGCGGCAGCGAGACCCCTGTCGTTGTGTGGCAGAGCTTCGACTTTCCAGCGGACACCCTCGTGGAGAACCAAAACTTCACGGCCGCCATGTCGCTGACGTCGTCGAACGAGCTCTACTCGATGCGCATGGGGACTGACTTCTTCGCCCTCTACGTGAAGTTCGGCGGTGATTTGGACCAAATGTATTGGGAGCACAAGGCGCTGGAGGCGAAGGCGCAGGTGGTCGACGGGGCCGGTGCGGTCTACACTTGGCTCGACCCGAGCGGGTTCATAGCCATGTACCAGAACGGCAGCGTCTCGGTCGATGTCGAGGCCTTCAACAGCTTCCAGAAGTCGATCGACTCCTTCCTCCTCCTTCGGTTGGAATCGGACTGTGTGAGGCGAGATGTTGCGGCAAGGCACTCCAAGGAGGAAGAGAGCTGAGCGTCCGAGGCACTCGGAGGAAGAGAGCCGAGCGTTGGTGTGAGTGGGGCGTGAGGTGAGGCGTTGGGGGTGTCGGGCAAGGCGTCGAGCGAGCAAGGGGAAGGGTTACGGTTTTGAGAGGGAAAGACAGTGGGAATTGCCGCTGAATTAGGTTGTAAAATTTGGGGAAAGGGAGGTCGATGTGATGGTTACTGTATATGAGAGCAGAAACTTAAAAAAATAAAGAGAGGGGTTTAGCCGTTTCAGTTTCAAGAGGGAAAAGGAAAATAAGAATTGTAAAATTAAAAAACTGATGTGATGCTTACTGTAGAGTGTAAAGAAACGCAAGAAAGGAATTAGGAAAAAATGAATCTGGTAATGGGTATTGTAAATTAGTTTAGAAATTAATATATATATATATATATATATATATATATATATATATATATATATATGTATATGGTCGGTCCGGTCCGGTTGGTCCGGTCGGTCCGGTTCCGACCCCCAAACCGGGAACCGGACCAACCGGTCACCGGTTCCAAAAATAGGAACCTAAGACCGGACCGAGACCCTCTAGAACCGTCCGAAACCGACCGGTCCGGTCCGGTCCGGCCGGTTCCCGGTTCGGGCGGTTTACCTTGCACACCCCTACCGCACGGGAGGGTGGTCGGCTAAGCTCCACCTCATGGGGCGGAGACAGGGAATGCGATCCCTTGCCTTGCCCAACTATGTACCTATCTGTACACACTAAGATAGACCCTTTCTAATTGTTTCCTTTATCACTTTATTTCTCATTTACCAACTCAAGTATTGGAAGGTTCTCTTGCGACTAAGCCCGTAAGGCTTCCTTTTATTTGTGGTGTGTAGACCAAATCTACTCACAAGAGGTTCAAGCCAGCCCAACTTAGACCTGGAAACACTTCACATAAATAGTGGCGATACACAATATATGGAACTTTCAGCTGCATATTACCAATGACAATGTTGTCATAAATATCTCACATCAATTAAAAGAAATTCTATATGAACAAGAACTACTCAACACAACTTGTCACACAGAGGTTCGACATTTATAAGGTTATTGTCGAGTGCGGGACACCTGGAGTGCCATAACTTGGCACACCGGGACACTTAAGTGCCATAACTTTAAAATGGTACACTTAAGTGCCATCATCGGAGTAAAATGGGACACTTAAGTGCCACTCCGGCAAAAATCCGGCCAAATGGCTGACGTGGCGACTTTCCGGCGAGCTCGGTCCCAAACGGCGTCGTTTTGCACGCCGACGTAGCGGAGAAAATGCAAAACGACGCCGTTTCGCGTCTACGTGTAAATAATAGTATATAAATTAATTAAATTAGATTTAAAATATTCAAAAATTTAAAAAAAATAAAGAAAAATTTTAAAAAATTTTAAAAATTAAGAAAAATTTTAAAAATTAAGAAAAAATTTAAAAATTAAGAAAATTTAAAAAATTTAAAAATTAAGAAAATTTTAAAAATGTTAAAATTTTAAAAATTTTAAAAAATAAGAAAAATTAAAAAAATTAAGAAAATTTAAAAAATTAAAAAATTAAGAAAATTTAATTTTTTTTTTAAATTAAGAAATTTTTTAAAAATTAAGAAATTTTTTTAAAAAAATTAAAAAAAAAAAAATTATAAAAAAGTGGGGAGTGGGAGGCCGAATGGGGCGGCTCCCTTGCCGCCACCGCCGGCTCCCCTCACCGCCGCCACCTCCGCCGCCGCCGCCTCCCCCTTTTTTTTAATTTTTAAATTTTTTTAAATTTTATTATTATTATTTTTAAATTTTTTAAATTTTTTAAAATTAAACTTTTTTAAAATTTTATTATTTTCTTAAATTTTTTTAAATTTTTTAAAAACAAATTTAATTTTTTTTTAAATTTTTTAAAATTAAAATTTTTAAAATTTTCTTTTTTAAATAAAATTTTAAAATTTTTTAAAATTTTCTTATTTTTTAAAATTTTTTAATTTTTTAAAATTAAAATTTTTAAAATTTTCTTTTTTAAAAAAAGTTTTAAAATTTTTAAAATTAAAACTTTTAATTTTTTTTTAATTTTTTTTTAATTTTTATGCCGATTTGGAGCTCCCATGCCACGTAGGCAAAAAAAAATAATAATAAAATATTACCACGTAGGATTTCCGGCAAGGGTGTCGCGGAGGTGGCATAAGTGTCCCACTCGAAAAAAAGTGGCACTTAAGTGTGCCGTTTTTGAAGTTATGGCACTTAAGTGTCCCTGGCCACAAGTTATGGACTTGTGGTGTACTTCTGCCGGTTATTGTCAAAGCCCTAACAACGCAGTAACAATATGCCTCTCTCTCCACATGAGCACAACTAGGACCTCCTCATAGACCGTCCATGGATGGCTCGAGTCTTGCATGGATTGGAAAGAGATTATTGAGTGATACACAAGATCAATGCCAATTGGCTACCGGGGTATATCTTTAAGACACTTAACCCATGTGATCTGGACTAAATTGTTAAAATTGTTTTGAAAAACTTAGCAGCAAATCTTCTAAAACTTAACATAAGATCATACTCGCCTTTTGATTGAATTTACTTACTTGTTTGATGAAACTAAAGATATTTAAGGTCGAGTGTACAGACTTATCAGACAGATCTAATTTGAAAATTTGGTCATGAACTCTTGAGAAGATTCTTTATCTTAGGTTTGATTGATATGGTGTTGATCGATCTAATTTTGGTTGGGGTCTTGGAGATCACATGGACTGACTTTTTTCAGTTTATATGCAAAGTTTATATACATAAACTGACATTTTTCAGTTCCAGTTGTATTATCAACACTAATTTTTCCGGTGCAATAATGATCTTAGACAAGAATTAAAAATAAAATGGGAATCACAGTCCACATGGAACTGGAACTCTTTTTTGTGGTTCTCGTCTTTTAATCTTCTCATTTTAGTTTTCACTGGCTTTACCATGGTTCATATGTAAGAGTGAGACTCATACAACAGAATGGGAATGGCCATCTATATCATTTGGCTCATGTTTTCCTTTCGCTATGGGTTTAGTTGGATGTTATTCTGTTGGAAAGAGGAAGATTTTCAAATTTCCAATAAGCAGACATATTACGAGTTATTATATGGACAAACTGGTTAGAAACTGGTTAGATTAAGAGCTTTGTAATGTTCATTCATGCAGCATACCACGGTGATTTATGATCTGGTCAGATATTTTGATAAAATTTCATTTTTGTCCATCTAATTGTTTGTTTAGTTCAGAAGGCTTTTCCAGCGATTGCATGACATATGTTCTTCTCATTTGGCCTTCTCATTTGGTCATCTATTTGTTCCCATAATATAATTCGAATTATTCAGTGCAGATATGCTGCTTGATGATCTTTTGGTCATCAAAAATTCGCTGTTCCAGTTGGATAGCGATTCTCCCATGTTAACATCGGAGAGAGCCTCACCTATTAGTGGTCCAAAATTAAATGCGTCTAGAGCTGTTCCTGCAACTTCTCCAACTTCAGATAGTGCACTAGATAATTCATCTGGTGGCATGGGGTATTATACTTTCTTCCCCATCTCTCCTGTCCTTCCTTTTCTCAAGCACAAGTCTGGAATTTGTTGTGCCTGCAGTGACACAATTGTTTCTTTTCACCCCCAATCTCGTGTCCCTCTTTGCTTCCCTCCTTTTCTGGCCACCAGGCTGCGTGCCTACAGGCACTTGTTGGCACGCAGACATGCCCAAACATTTTAGTTAGCATCTTGTCTGCGTGTATCTTAATGATGTGTCTATAACAGTTCCAGCATGGACGAAAACTCGAGTGCGGGACACCCTGAGTCTGCCATAATCTCAAGACACCTATTACTTAAGTGCCATAACTTTAAAAATGGTACACTTAAGTGCCATCATCGAGTAAAATGGGACACTTAAGTGCCACTCCGGCGAAAAATCCGGCAAATGGCTGACGTAGCGACTTTCCGGCGAGCTCGGTCCCAAACGGCGTCGTTTTGCACACGACGTAGCGGAGAAAATGCAAAAAACGACGCGCGTTTCGCGTCTACGTGTAAATAATAGTATATAAATTAATTAAATTAGATTTAAAATATTCAAAAAATTTAAAAAAAATAAGAAAAATTTTAAAAAATTTTAAAAATTAAGAAAAATTTTAAAAATTAAGAAAAATTTAAAAATTAAGAAAATTTAAAAAATTTAAAAAATTAAGAAAAATTTTAAAAATGTTAAAATTTTAAAAATTTTAAAAAATAAGAAAAATTAAAAAAATTAAGAAAATTTAAAAAATTAAAAAAATTAAGAAAATTTAATTTTTTTTTAAATTAAGAAATTTTTTTAAAAATTAAGAAATTTTTTAAAAAAATTAAAATTAAAAAAAATTATAAAAAGTGGGGAGTGGGAGGCCGAATGGGGCGGCTCCCTTGCCGCCACCGCCGGCTCCCTCACCGCCGCCACCTCCGCCGCCGCCGCCTCCCCCTTTTTTTAATTTTTAATTTTTTTAAATTTTATTATTATTATTTTTTAAATTTTTTAAATTTTTTAAAATTAAATTTTTTAAAATTTTATTATTTTCTTAAATTTTTTAAATTTTTTAAAAACAAATTTAATTTTTTTTTTAAATTTTTTAAAATTAAAATTTTTAAAATTTTTTTATTTTTTAAAATTTTTTAATTTTTTAAAATTAAAATTTTTAAAATTTTCTTTTTTTTTAAATAAAATTTTAAAATTTTTTAAAATTTTCTTATTTTTTAAAATTTTTAATTTTTTAAAATTAAAATTTTTAAAATTTTCTTTTTTTTAAAAAAGTTTTAAAATTTTTTAAAATTAAAAATTTTAATTTTTTTTAATTTTTTTTAATTTTTATGCTGATTTGAGCTCCGAAAGCCACGTAGGCAAAAAATAATAATAAAATATCACACACGTAGGATTTCCGGCAAGGGTCGCGGAGGTGGCACTTAAGTGTCCCACTGAAAAAAAAAGTGGCACTTAAGTGTACCGTTTTGAAGTTATGACTTAAGTGTCTCCCTGGCCACATTATGCACAGACTTGTGGTGATTTCCGCCACGAAAACTCGATGGAAAAATTTATGGAGGCTTTAGCTGCTGAAGCTGAGGCGACTAATGCTGTCTGGCAAGCTGTTCAATCGGCATCTTCTGTCCCAGCAGAAGAAATATCAGTATCAGATGAAAACTCTCCAGCAACTGAAACTGCTTCAGATGGTAGTGACACTGAGGGAGACGTTCGTCTTCATCCTAGAGCTGTAAGTCTGTGAATTTATGTCATGGTCTCACATCAAAGGGTGTTTTAGTCTCTGTTCTTTGTGCTTATATTGTTGTCCTACAGGTGGTAGTTGCTAAGGAGGCTGTAGGTAACCTTGGGGGAATGGTAAGACAGCTATCACTGGATCCATTTGAAAATGAGAGCAGACGGATGGTTCTGATGAATAATGAGCTGTCATATCCTACAAAAAAAAAGTTCACCAGACAGAACTCTCCTCAAGGCTTGCATAAGAAGGAGAGTGTTACAGAAGTCAATACCATCATCCTCATTCGAACTTTTGCCAGGCTTAATTACCTCTTTTCTCTTTTCAGATTATATCCACTTTGCTTCAGCCTCGAAATTGGAAAGCTCCTGCTAATAGGAGGTTTTTCCAGGATTCTTACAAAGTTGGGGAACTCTATTATGCTGCAGAACAGCTTTTCATGCATGAGCCAACAGTTCTTCAGTTAAAAGCTCCAGTTAAAGAATTCGGTGACCTACATGGTCAATTTGGCGATCTCATGCGTTTGTTCGATGAATATGGTTTTCCTTCCACTGCAGGAGATATAACGTATGTTCGATATGGTTTTAATCATTTCTTCTAAGTTCTATACTTGTAGTAAATGTCCTATGCATGCTGGTCTTTGCTGAGAAACAGCATGACAACAGGAGAGAAAATCCAAGTGTCCTAAGTTTAAAAACAGTACCGAATTGATAACTGCAATAGGCGCTGGAGCTGATGGTGGCTGCATCATAGTCATAATATACTTTGCTCGAAGTTTCACAACGTTAAGGTGATTATGTATAAGTTTTGTTCAGAAATTCTATCAAAAGTTTAAACCGTAGACTACCGTTATGATTTCGGTTTATTCAAAGGAAGGCTTGGAAATGTCGAACCTGGCATTCCCTACTATTGTGAGGTGCACTTTATGGTGGTGACTTTTGTTAATGTTGCTTAAAGGGCCACGCATTTTCTGAATCTCCGATAATGGTAAAGTTTAGTGAATTGATTCTTCTGGGGAGGAAGTTTCCCCAGTATTGTATTTTTTTTTTTTTTTTTTTTGGGGGTTATGTGAAAATGAAACTTAAATGTCTATGCATTGACACAGCTATATTGAGTATTTGTTTTTGGGAGATTACATTGATCGGGGACAGCACAGTTTGGAGACTATAACTTTGCTTCTTGCTCTTAAGGCACGTTTCTACTACGAAAGAGATGATTATATATGCAAATGCAATGCAATGTTTATGTTGGTTTACCAACTGGGCCGTGGTTACCTTTTTGTAGATTGAATACCCAGAAAATGTTCACTTGATACGAGGAAACCACGAGGCAGCTGACATAAATGCATTCTTCGGTTTTCGTCTTGAATGCATTGAGCGAAGGGTGAGTGCAGGTGTTCAGTTATTTGTTCTCTTTTCCAAGGCATGTTATCTCAATTTGCTTTTGTATAGGGAGAGAATGATGGAATATGGGCATGGACACGTTTTGATCAACTTTTCAACTATCTTCCGCTTGCTGCTCTCATAGAGAAAAAGATAATCTGTATGCATGGTGGCATAGGAAGCTCAACATTCAAAGACCACCGACACCTACCAGGGGTCGCCCACAGCCCGACCTAGACCGTAGCTCCCTTGCATATATCTGCGTTCGACCAAATTGTGTGGAGACGCTGAATCTTCGTTCCTGGATTGGCGGGCTTAATTTATAGCTCGCCATGGTCACGCAGACCATTCGCCACGCGAGAGCACGCGGTGTAGTTGTCTACTGTGGCATATGATAGTTGGGCTTGTTTGTTGCATAGGTGTATACATAGTTTGAGAAGTAGCAAATTTTACTAGTTATTTGTGAGCGTCTCTCTTTTCTTCCCCACCCTCTTTTTTCTCTCCCGCATTGAGATTACTACATGTAGATGTATATTAGGTCTTTGTAAGAGACGAGGAAGATAAAGCTGAATACAGGGTTAGTCGTGCCAGTGGCATTTACTAATGTAATGTAAATATTTCTTCAATTTTTTATTGCTTAAATTCAAAATCATATCTTTGAGTGTCATAACTTTTTAGTTGATCATTTTAGAGCCAGTACTTTTAAAAAATATTCACAAGTACCAAAAGTCTATGTGGCATGACACCTATGGCAAACGTTTTTCAAAAGTTATATCACTCACATGATATATTGAAAAGTTAGAGAAGATAAGTCAGAGAAGAGAGATCTTCCTCAGCCGAAAAAGGAAGGCATCCGCAATCTTCTACATTAAATAATGGGACCCATAACCTGCAGCACATGCATGAAGAAGACTCCTATAGCGCTTTCTTCTCTCCAGAAACAAGAAATTTGAAGACTGCAGCCCACCTCATTTGACGGATCATAGGCACACGTTTGTCGACTATTATCACTCATCTCTTCTGCCTCATTAAATGTGTGCCCATGCACATGTACGATCTGCATGCACGCCTACAAATATGGTGGGCGTCGGTGCCGACTGCGGCTTGTCTCGTGGGCGCCTGTGCTGCATTTAATGAGGCCATTTACTTTCATTTTGTCTTGTTTTCTGCCCTTCTCCCTTATAAAAGGAGAAGACGTCTGAAGATGCAAGTAGCGAGAGGACTCGAGAGGGAGAGAGCGAGAGACGTGAGCTCAGAGAAGTTTGTGCGGAGTCGAGTCCAGTGGAGTTGAGTCGTTAAACATTGTGGGTATCGGTTATAAAGTAGTGACTGGAAAACACTTGAACGCATGAGTGATTGTAATCTTGTAATTCTCCGATCTATAGTGGATTATTTTGCCGGCTCTTCCCGTGGACATAGGTTCTGACATTCAAATCGAACCACGTAAATTTCTGGTATTCTTTTATTGTTTCTCATTTTATTTCTGTCGATTTTTATAGCTCCCGACATAATTACAAAATCTCGATCCGCTTCCATTGCGCCACCGATTCCAACAATACCCGTTAAATAATTTCATATGTAACCGTGTGGGTGCTAGTTCTCTTTCCACCATATTGCAATGTTGATGTTGACATGTCAAAAAGTTATGGGAGGTTGATAGGCATAGTGAAGTTGCAGCTATATATGGAGCATTTGTGCCTCAGTGCTTAAGTCGCTCTTCAGGTGGCCCCTAACTCCAGTTCAAAGACTCGTCCTGTTCGGTTCGAACATGGGGTTGGATATAGTACAATTTCTTGAGAACAAGACCATCTTAGTCACCGGAGCAACTGGCTTTCTCGCCAAGAGTACTCTCTCTCTCTCTCTCTCTCGACCATCTTAGTCACGGGAGCCACTGGCTCTCTCTGTCTCCCCCCCCCATGTATGAAGTGTACATTGTCGCCAATTGCCATCCATTGACCATCTTTTTGCTAACTAACATTTATTTGATTCTATATATTATGACGAGTTAGTTTTTGTGGAGAAGCTGCTTCGAATTCAACCAAATGTCAAGAAAATATATGTTTTTATTAGAGCTATGGACAAACAGGCAGCGACACAAAGGTTGCATGAAGAGGTAGAGAATCAAAACCTAAATTATCCTCAGATAGTTTAGATCAACTTTTTGTTCTAAATTGGAAAGATATACATCAATTTTTTCACTCTTCACAAAACAAATAGAACCGAAGGGAAGGATTTGTGTTATTTTAGGAAAAAAACTTGAATCGTTACAGGAGTAGCCGTATTGTGGTCTATCCAATAGATGGCACAATCACTTAAATGTGTAATTCCAAATTAATTCTACTCTATATAACATGGAAAATCGAGGCAAAGGAAGAAAAAGGATACGAAAACTAAGATAAAAGATAAATTTTCCTTCATAACAACTCTTAATCTTTTCGCATCGCAAACAGCTCATACAGAAGAAGTTATTCGGCATTCTGAGGGAAGAATGGGCAGAGAACTTCAACTCAATTGTGGAGAAATTGTCTCCAATTCCTGGGGACGTTTCTTGCGAGAATTTGGGAGTACATGATTTCGATTTGAGATCGGAGATGTGGAGAGAAATAGACATAATTGTCAGTTCGGCCGCGACTACCAAATTCGACGAAAGGTGCGTGATTAGTGATTACAATCTTGCCCTGCCCGCCCAATTTGTAATTAGTTCAGATAATTCGTGGCTTTTTCTTCATACTATTTATGTGTTTACTGCCATCTTTTTCCCGCAGATATGACATTGCACTAGCCGTCAATACATTTGGAGCTAAGCATGTTGCTGAATTTGCTGTAAGATGTGTCAACATAAAGATGCTACTTCACATATCAACTGGTTTGTGTTTTTTCGATTGTGGTTGTTCTTGATATTTTTGCTATGTAAATTAGCAGACAATAGGTTCCATTTCACCATCCGCTTGTTTATAAAGTAGTTTGCACTGACAATGTTTCTTATGGAACCCTTTATTTTCAGCATATGTATGTGGCAATATGACCGGGATTATACAAGAAAAGGCATTTAGTATGGGTGAGACGCTCAACGGGTCAAGAAAGTTGGATGTGAATGAAGAGAAACTCTTGGTTGAAGAATTGATGAACGAACTTCGAGAAAGGAATGCTTCAGAGAGAGAAATCACCATTGCTTTGAAGAATTTAGGTTTGCAAAGGTTTGCTTGTTATTAATTGAATTGTAAACAAAGGTATTGATGATTAAGTTAGTTGAAAATTACAACTTCAATTGTGGCTCTCAAACCAACGCATCGAACCGGTGGAATCCATGCAAACGGCATAGCTTGACTCTCGATTATGTTAGAGTTTTCTCTCGCGTGATGTTCGAGCTCTTCACCATGTCTGCGATTTCCTCAGCTCCTTCTCTAAACTTTGAGGTCTTTATGCATCACCGTCGTTCTCCGCCCATTTCACCTTAGCTGTTTCTCCTCGTCCTTCCTCCTTATGCATGTGCAAATTCTTCTATCCCCGTCTCCTATCACAGTTCCCTGGGTCCGTTGTTCTTCTGTTCTCCTGCAATTCCCCGCCATTCCTGCTCTGCATGTTGCCGATCTGTAACATGCAATCTTGGCAACTCTTCGATTCAGTCATCTGTTCTTTCAATTTTCCATATTAACGTATTTCTATTCCCTTTACTAATGGAAGACAGTGATACTACCTCACGAATCGCTTCCCTCTGTAATCGCCTGGGCCGTTTATGCTCAGAACAACCGTTGGAGGTTTGGGATAACATCCCTGCGTCGGCCAAACTAAAGGATTGTCATCTCATTCTGGTAGGCACAATATTTACCAATCCTTCTGTGAATTTATCTGCCTTTCAAGTTGCTATGAAGAAAGCCTGGAGAATGGATCATGTAGACATCACTTCGGCAGCTACAGGGCTATATATCATCAAATTTAGAACGTATGGAGAAGCGTCGTATTCGGATGGTAGCCCTTGGTTATTTTCTGGTCACTTAGTTAACCTACGTCCATGGCAACCTAATACTCCATTGCAACAGTATGATTTCGGCAAATGTATGTTTTGGGTGCATGTTATTGGCTTACCTTTGGAGTGGACTTCTCCACCTATTTTGCGTCGAGCTGCTTCCCAGATAGGTACAGTACTGGAGGTGAAAACAGATATTTCTGCAAGAATACGGATTGAATTAGATTTGAAAGATCCTCTGAAAATGGTAAACTTATCAGTATTGAAGGTAAAACCGTATGGCTTGATTTTAGGTACGAGAGACTGTCCCCATTATTGCTACTCCCCTGTGGGACGGCTTGGTCACTATGCAACTTCCTCGTCCCGAGTTTCCATATGTTGAAACACAATTTGATGGCCGTGACATGATGATTTATGGACCTTGGCTCAGAGCAGAGCTTAAACAATTCAGCCCCTACTGGGATGCCTTTTACAGTCCTAAAATACAAGTTGAGTCCATGGAAGAGACAGTACCTGAAACTCCTCCTCAAATGCAGCCTGTTCTTCCAGCTCTCCCTCCTATCCCTGCTACAGAGGTTGTTACTTCGAACCCTGAATTACCTCAAAGGGCTTCCAAGCAATGGCATCCGGTTACCTCCACGGCTCTCACTACTGATTTAGTACCTGCAGCAGCAAAGATGAAAAACACTCAGACTTTTCCAGTGGATACTCAACAGCAGAAGAGGCCGAAGATTCCTCGGCCAATGCCACATGGGGGTTCAAGTAAGAAAACAAAAAGATACACACCATATGAACTCAAAGTTCCATACTCAACAGCTCTTGATGAGTCCCTCCTCCTTGATACTCCGGTTGTGGAGGCAGATATCCCTGATCCTTGGGCTTTGGCGGCTGGCCCTCAACAGCCACCGTGTTCCAAATGAAGCTCCTCAGTTGGAATTGTCAGGGGTTGGGCAATCCCCTGACAATTCAAGCCCTAAAGGCGATGGTAGCCTGTGATAAGCCCGATTTTGTGTTTTTAATGGAAACGAAGAAGGATAAACACTTCGTATCTAAGATTCAGCGTAAGTTTAAATTTTCTAACTCTTTTGTGAAGGATCATGATGGTTTAAAGGGTGGTTTGGCTCTATTCTGGAATGATAATTTCGAAGTTACCTTGGTATACTCGGATGATCAGTTTGTTGATTTTCTTGCACTTGATCCTCGGACGAACTCTTCCATGCATATCACTTGCCTGCACGCACCTCCAATATATCAGCTACGTCAGGAATTCTGGAATACCATTCGAGTTATTCATGCTGCAAATCACTTACCGTGGCTGTGTATAGGTGATTTCAATGACTTCCTTTCTCCCTGGGAAAAAATGGGCAAGCGACCACCAATTACTTCGCGTATGACCTCCTTTCGGAATGTGATCAATGATTGTGCATTACTCAAAATACGAAGTAAAGGTTGTGAATTTACCTGGTCCAATAATCGCGAAGGGGATGCTCTAGTAAAGGAGAAGCTGGATCGTGTATTTTGTTCACTGGAATGGTTGATGTTTTACCCTTCTGCAGAAGCATTTGCCCTTCCGTCTGTTGGTTCGGATCATTGTCCTATATTGCTGCAAGCTCGGCCATCATCATCGTCAACCGTGCAAAAACTTTTCAATATGAAGCTTTTACGAACCAAGATACGAGTGTAA
Organism: Eucalyptus globulus; assembly: GCA_014182545.1. NCBI lineage: Eukaryota > Viridiplantae > Streptophyta > Magnoliopsida > Myrtales > Myrtaceae > Eucalyptus > Eucalyptus globulus. Next base: position 13,640,410 of record CM024724.1, on the reverse strand, counting down.
AGACATGGTTCAACAGGCTTGGGAAAATAGTAGTACCTCATTAACATCCAAATTACAGGCAGTTGCAACGCGATTAACCCGATGGAGTAAAGCTCGGTTCAGCCATTGTCATCAACGCATCTATCACTTGCAATCTCAACTGCAGATGATTATAAATAGAACATCCTATCAGGAAGGGGATAAGGAGTATGCCAATGCAATACGATTTGAAATTCAGAAACTATGGACTCAAGATGAACAGTTCTGGGCTATGCGTTCTCGTATTCAATGGTTGAAGTGGGGCGATCATAACTCAAAGTTCTTCCATGCATATACTATGCAAAGGAGACAACGAAATCGAATTACTATGCTAGTGGATACTCAACAGCAATGGATTAGAGAACGAGAACAGCTAAAAGATCTCACTCGGGCTTCTTCTCTCGGCTTTACCGACCAGAGGCCATAGGGCTTTTAGGCCTTTCCTAGATCAATGTCCACCGGTGGTAACTCCTGAAATGAATACACAATTGATGAGCAGGGTAACAGAGGAGGAGATTTACCAGGCTACCTTCCAGTTGGGAGCGTCAAAGGCTCCTGGTCCTGATGGTCTTCTAGGCCTCTTCTATCGGCATCACTGGCATGTTATCAAAGCAACCGTAATTCAAACAAGACAGAGTTCTTTACCACAAAGTTGTATGCCCCCTACTCTAAATGTAACATTTGCCCTAGTCCCTAAAGTCCAAAGATCCGTAAAAGTATAGAACAATACCGTCCCATAAGTCTTTGCAACTTCGCTTATAAGATCATATAAAAAATTATGGCCAACAGACTTAAACCTATGCTGTCTATTTTGATTTCCAAAGAGCAAGCAGCATTTATTAGCAATAGACAGATCCAGGACAATATTATGGTGGTTCAAGAAGTCATGCATCAATTTAAAGTGCGAGCATGCAAGAAACGCTTCAATCTTATTCTCAAAACAGACATGCAAAAAGCTTACGATAGGGTTGAATGGGACTTCTTAGAAGCCTACTTGAAGCAATTGGGATTCAATGATAGTTGGGTTACTCAGGTAATGGCTTGTGTTACTACGGTCTCTTTTTAGTATTCGGTTTAATGGTGAACAGCTCCCTTATTTTAAACCTACTCGAGGGATTCGCCAAGGAGATCCCCTATCTCCATATCTTTTCATTTTAATTGCCAATGCCCTATCCACTACTCTTACTCAAGCTGTTGCTATTGGCCATATAAAGGGGATTCAATTCAATCGAGACTGTCCTAAATTATCTCACCTCTTTTTGCTGATGATTCAGTATTTTCCTTAAAGCAACTCTATCCGAATGCCATAACCTTGCCAATCTCCTAAACCAATATTGTGTTGCTACGGCCAGCTCATTAATAGAAACAAATCTGGTGTGTTTTTCAGCAAATACTGTCCTATTTCATTACAACAAAATCTTGCACAAGAATTAAGAGTCCCTATTCTCAGTAAGTATGGTAAATACCTGGGCATTCCCTCGGATTGGGGCCGTTCCAAAAAGGAGATGTTTTCCTGGATCCTGGCAAGAGTAAATGCTAAGTTAGCAGGTTGGCAGGAAATTTTTTTATCGAAATGAGGCAAGGAAATATTATTGAAAGCAGTAATTCAAGCCTTACCGCAGTATGCCATGTCTATCTTCAAGCTTCCGCTGTCTCTCTGCAGATTGATTGAACGAAAGATCTCAGCATTCTGGTGGAGTAAACAAAATAGTCAATTTGGAATTCACTGGAAACAGTGGTCAGAATTGAAGCTCTCAAAAGTTGCAGGGGGGATGGGATTTAGAGATTTAATCGACTTTAACAATGCAATGCTTGGAAAGCAAGCATGGCGTTTATTTCAGCAACCTCAGCTATCCGAGTCGCTCTTCAAGGGTTTATATTTTCGCTATTCCTCCTTTCAATCTGCTCCCTCAGGACATCGTCCTTCTTGGGGATGGCAGAGTTTATTAAGGGGTCGTTAAGCAATTACTCCTAATCTACGTTGGTTAGTCGGAGATGGCACGAAGATACATATCAGAGAAGACAATTGGCTACCATTAGGTCCGATAGGAGGCTTACCAGAGATAGGGGAACCTGATCGAGTGGCTGACCTCATTGATTTTCCGCATTCTGAATGGAAGTCCCCGCTTGTTACGGCATTCTTCGATGATCAGGTCAGTAAGGCAATTCTCAATACCCCCATCAATCCGTCTCTCCTTCAGGATCAACTAGTTTGGACAGCAAATCCTTCTAGTACCTACACGGTAAAGAGTTGTTATCATTCTCTATCTAAACAATCTTAGCCACCACTACACCAGGCCTCATCCTCGTATACTAACCCACCCATGTTATGGAGGAAAATTTGGCACATGTGTACAGCCCCCAAGATTAAGGTTTTTCTCTGGTTAGCTTGCAAAAATGCCATTGCTTCAAAACTCAATCTTTATCAACGCCATATCACCCCTCACCCCTACTGTTCTCTGTGCAATAATTCTGTTCCGGAATCAGCAGAGCATATCTTTTTTCTGCCCATGGACAACTGAAATTTGGACTCACGAAGACATTGGTGTCATAATTTTACCTACCTCAAGTGAGCCGATTTGATGCATGGTTAGTAGAAAGAGCTTCCCTCCCACACGCATCTCCTGATTTTGCCGTGATCGCTCATCTTCTCGTGGGAGATCCGAGACAACGGAATAATGCTATCTTTCGTCCGATCCTCTCGATCCCCGCCAGGCCGTCAATAATGCCCTAGCCCAAAACACCATCTTCAAATTTTTACAGTCCTCGCCTCGGCGATGGAAAAGACGATGGTCGGGCTGAACATAGATGGCAACCACCAGCGAGGGGTATATTAAATGTAATATTGATGGGGCTTTTCGGCGAAACGGAGAAAGGATCAATCGCTTGTGTTTTCAGAGATAGTAGAGGCATCTTAACAGATATGCTTACCCAATCTGTGCCTGCCCAATCGGCGTTCCAAGCTGAGATTTACGCCCTCATATTTGCTATTCAACGGCTGCTCCACAAGAATCTCCATCCTCAGCATGTTGTGATCGAATCTGACTGCTCAAAACTGGTGGAGATCATTCGGCTGAACCAGTCGCCGCCATGGATGGAACGCCCTCTATTTGCGACCCTCAGCGATCTTCTTCAGCGATGCCCTAACCTATCGCTTCAACATGTTCGTCGACAGAGGCAAATGGTGCAGCGGACTGGCCGCTAAGGCCCACAGGGATCAAGGCCCTCCAACAAACCGGCTTCTTTTCCCGCCTTCTAATTTCCTCAATATTATCTCTTCGGATGCTTCGGCTCTTCTTTGTAATGTTACCTAATATATTACAAGTTATCTTTTTTACCAAAAAAAAAAAAAAAAAAAACCAACGCATCAAGTTAGACCACTACCTCAAGCTTAGCTTACACTTTTTATCATCTCTAGTTGATTGTATCATACGGGAAAATTATAAGAAAATTCTGAAATTTATCGTAGAAGTGTTAATTCAGTTTTAAACTTTTTTTTTGTCAATTGAGTTTAAGCATTTTGTATTTGTACAAATTCAATCAATCTGCTCAATTTTGGCTATAAATTATTGACATAGACGTCGGACGTTCTATGTGGTGCAGCCAACACTAACGTAAACAATTTTTAATAATATTTTAATATCTTTTCTTTTTTTCCTTTTTATTTTTATTTTTATTTTCTTCCCTTCTTCCTTTAGCTGATCGCCGAGAAAGAAAGAGAAAAAAGGAAAAAGAAAATTAAAACAATTAAATAAATAAATTTTTTTGAAAGAATATCATTAAAATTGCCTATGTTAGCGTTGATTGCACCATGTAAGATAGCTGACCCTTATGTTAGTGATTTCAGCCAAAATTGGCTAAATGGACTAAATTGACATGAGTACAAAAGGTTTGGACTTAATTGAGTAAAAAAAAAAGTTTAGTACTGAATTTGTATAATTGCAATAAGTTTAAGATTTTTTTTTTTTTTTTGTAATTCTCCTGCGTTACATTTGTGATAGCCTAGGTAGTGGTGCGCAGGGAGGAGGGATGGCGATGCATCCATGCCTCAGTCCCTGAACGTGCGCAGGGAATGGGTCTTCTCTTGTCCCACATCGCTTAGGGAAGTAGTCATGGGTTAGTTTATAAGGCTTGGGCCCTCTAATCTGTGTAACATCTTTTAAAGCTGTGAGAACTCAGTGTCCAAAGTGGACAATATTATACAAAGTGAGGCTTGGGTTCTTACAAATGGTATTAGAGCCGACTCCCGACCGTGTGTGGTGTGTGGGGCCACAGCGAGGGTGCTGTGCTCCCGGGAGTATGACGGCCCAAGCGGCAAGTGCGTGAGAAGAAGGGATGGCGGTGTGTCCGCACCTCGATCGGTATCGAGCTAACTCCCGATCGTGTGTGGGTCCCAAGGGGGGGAGAGTGACGGCCGGGCGACGGTGTGTGGGGAGAAGGGATGTGGGTCCCCAAGGGGGGAAGAGTGTGACGGCCCAGGTGGCGGTGTGTGGGGAGAAGGGATGGTGGTGCGTCCGCATCTCGGTCGGTATCAGAGCCGACTCCTGACCGTGTGTGGATCCTAAGGGGGGAGAGTGTGACGGCCCAAGTAGTGGTGTGTGGGGAGAAGGGATGGCGGTGCGTCCACACCTCGGTCGGTATCAAAGTCGACTCCCGACCGTGGTGGGGCCATAGCGAGGGCACTGTGCTCCCAAGGGGGGAGAGTGTGACCACCCAGGTGGCGATGCGTCCGCACCTTGGTCCTCGGGGCTAGGAATCAATGTCCAAAGCGGACAATATTACATAGTGGGGTCCAAGTTCTTACAACATTGATACTCTTTTCATGAAAATTTGGGTTGTAAGAAATGTTTTTGATTGTACTAGAAGTTCTACTGATAAACTCTTCACAAGGTACTTTCTCCAAGGATGTGACCATAATATTCAGAGCTAAAACATGAGCAAGGTAGTTAAAATATGTTTGATCAATCAATCCATTTGTTTATGCACGTACCGGTATATAATAATCTTCAGCAGTTCTTATAATTTTCATTATAATTGATGTGCAGGGCAAGGCTGCATGGTTGGCCAAACACATATACTTTAACGAAGGCAATGGGGGAAATGATGGTGCGGTATCATCTCAAACAAAATATTCCGCTTGCTGTTATAAGACCCACAATCATAACAAGTACTTATCGAGAACCTTTTGCTGGTTGGATTGAGGGTTTCCCTCCCAGGTTATCCTTCACAAAACTCTCTCTCTCTCTCTCTCTCTCTCTCTCTCTCACTCTCAAAAAGGTGGTCCGAAATTGAACTTCCTAACAAGTATTAGAGTCCACTCATAGTTAGTAGAATCTTACAGATCACTCACTTAAGATCTCTAGTGTCACCCGCCACATTATTTTTTGGGAGTAATATCATAAGTGGTTCCTGAATTGTTGTTTGGTGTTCAAAGTATCTCAGTTTAATGAATTAATTGAATTAAAAAAAAAAGTGGAAGAACTCTATTGAACACCACACAAAAGTGAATGGACTGCTCGGGTATTACCTCTTGGTTCTTCACAAAATGCAAGTTGTTACCGAACAAGAAAACCAAGAAATATACCTACATCTAATTTCTTACTAAAGAATGCACCATCTTTTCGAGGAAGTTAAACCTTTAGAGGAGGCTAAACAATGAATAAATGAAGTTTACGACCCTTGATTTTAATAAGGGGCCATAAAAAAAAAAAAAGCGAACTCCATGGGAAGGATAACAGGAGAGTATGAAAAGAAATTTCTCGCAACGGTAAAAGATCAATGTCTCACAGACAACTATATTCATCAAATTAATAGAGCAAGTTGGTAAGAACACACACATGGGCACATCTTTTACTTGTTAAATGTCGGTTTTCTTTGATTGATTATGTTGTTAGACCTTAGTCCTTGACAAGTAACAAAGATAAATATCTTCTTAATTGAGTATTTATTTTGCTTAACAAGCAAGAATTGTCCAATGAACTTTCTTTTTTTTTTTTCCTTTGGAAACATATGACGACACAGAACTATGGACAGCATCGCCATAAGTTATGATTGAGGAAGACTGGAATATTTCCTGGGCAAACCTGACGCGATACTCGACACGGTAACATCTAATCATCTCAACAAGTGCCTACCACTGTCAAAATCCCATGATCATAAGAATCCTAAATTTTGCATTAGCTTAATTGACTATGTACTTCTCTTTTTTGAATTGGCTTATGATAGATCATTTGGCAAACGTTATTGATAATTACAGATATCAACATCACTTTATTGTGCAAATTCGAAAATACATATAGACCTACATTTATTCATATACGAATACATTTGTTTCATTTCCACCTAAATGTAGAGTTTCATATTGAGCAGATACCGGTAGATATGGTGGTAAACACTATGATTGTGGCCATGGCGGTGCATGCTAATCAGACCAATTCAAACAAGATTTACCATGTGGGTTCTTCAAGGAAACATCCTTTGACCTATTCAGATCTTCAAGACATCGTTTGGAGTTACTTCAAGGACAGTCCTTGGATCAACGAGGATGGGAAGCCGGTCAAAGTTCGTGAGCCTAAAGTTATGGGAAGCATGGCCAGCTTTCGCAAGCACGTGAGGTGTTACATTCTCTTGTCAAAGGTTGGTTCAAAACGACTTAAAAGTGAAGATCAAATGATCACTAAAAGTAAATTCAATAAATCAAATATGCAGAAAATTGAAGATCCCAAATATCTGAAGATCTTTATGTTATATAAATTTGAAGTGGTCAAGTCTACATATTTCCTTATTTAAATATATAAGTGATGATAATATATGAATTAATAAACATATCTTCAAAATAATTAGCTAATTTGTTTGAAGTGACAATTTCTTTCAATATGTTTCAACATTTACAGCTCTCATTTTTTGATTTCCGTTAAACAGGAAATATCTGAAACCTTTAGAAATAAGTAAATGTATCACATAAAACATCACCTATTATGAAAAATTTAAAGTTTGAATAATATTTTACATTCCGGCGATCATGCATAATTTTTTGCTTTACAAATTAAACATTGGGGCCCTAACAGAAGGGCCAAACAAAAAAAAAAAAACAAAACTTTAGAGATAAAAGCCGAAAACTCATCGTCAAAAGTCATAGCCACAAAAACAATAAAAAATGTGCTTTCTCTATTCCCCAGGCTCTTGTGTTACATAAGAATCTCAGACATTTATCGAATTAATTGACATGCATATCCCATGATATTAAGAAAAGGGGAAGAGCATCTGTAGTTTTTGTTGGACAAACGGAACCTTAGGTATTTCTATTTCGTGGAAAATGAATAATTTAAAATATTTTTCATTAAAATTATTGTTTATATCGCTTAAAAAAGAGAGTCAATGAATAATGTTTTCATTATCAATACTAATAGATGTTCAAATATTTTCGTAGATAATGATCATATTTTTTTTATTTAATCATTAATCGTAAGTGATATAAATGATTATTTTTTTTAATCTTTTTACATTATATATATTTTTGCAAAACAAATTGAGCCTAATTCTGAATTATTTTGGATAAAGGTGCTTAAAGTAGCTAGCTCGGTGTTTGGTGGATACTTCCAAGGCTTGCATGCTGACTTGGACAAAAAGGTTAACCTTGCTGTGCGATTGGCTGAACTCTACGAACCCTATATTTTCTCCAATGCCATGTAAGCTTCTATGCATTGGCCAATGTGCGTGCAGAGTGCATTAATTAATCACATCAGAATAGGAAGTCCTAGGTTTAAATTTTTATAAGTCTATGCTTACCTCCTCTATTATATATTTTCATGCCTCAAAGTCAAGCTACGTGATGAAGAGCATCATAATGATTAGATATTGTCATGCATTCACCTCCTAGCGTAAAATTTTAAAATAGTTGATAGTGATCCACAAAATTACACAATCTCTTACTCTTGCTTTTTTTTTTTTTTTTTTTGGCTTAGCTTTGACGATACAAATACAATGACTTTGAGAGCCACATCCTTTAACAGTGGAGTAAACTCAGAAAGTGTCTTCTACTTTGATCCGAGGTGTATGGATTGGGAGGACTATTTCAAGAGAAGTCATTTGCCTGGAGTTGTCGAAGCCTTCAAGCGTAAGTGAGACATGATGCAATTAATAAATAGTTTGGGACATGTAATAGTTGGCATTATGAACTCCATGTGCTCTATTCCATTATATGTGGAAATAAATCAAGTGGTGTAACTCAAACATCTATTGCTATTTTTGGTGTCATATAAGATTGGAATGTCAATCATATTGAAAAATATGTGTATGATGTGTATTCTCCCTCGTTTCTAACACCTCAAATGTCGCAAAGTGAAGGTTGCCAGCTAAATAGCGGATTGGTTACTAGAATCTTCCCAAATTCATGATTCATGTAACACATAATATTTTTTACGATAAATGTTGCAATCTTCTCAAAGATGAACTGTGACACCCCGAACCACCTAGGGTCGCCACAGGCACCTGACATTACACCTAATGGAACACTAGCTACATCTCTTAGAAGAAGTGTCGTAAATCATAGACACATTTTTTTTTTTTTTTTGAAAACGGTCCCAGCATGACTCGGTAGCGGAAGCAAAAATATAATATCGACATCTCTCCCTCCAACAACCATGATACAATTGCACACCACTAAGTACCATAGGAAAAGATAGAGCCATGCCACTTTTATTTACATATTTCGTGATGGATTTTTCGCGGGTCGATACAATAAAAGAAAGCCAAGATTTTTAGCTACACTTGGCCACATCCCAAAAAGATACTACAACCCTTAAAGTAATCACATGACGTCCTCCATCTAACAGTGGCGGCTACTCCCAAAAAGAAACTCTAGCTCTCTACCTCTCACGCAACCATCACACCCATCCTAGCGCGTCGAGTGGTGGTGGCGGCAACATCCCCCTAAACACTCCGTCTCGGCGAACATGAACTGACAGGAACTCCTGGATGATTGGGCCCCCAGCTAGGCCCACATCGTACATAACCAGCACTCGCACTCGCACAAAAGTCAATCCTGGGACGGTGACACAGTCGATCTCCGTACATTCTACTTCTACATCCGAGGGGAGGCTATAGAAGGTGCCTCGCGTGACGGTAGGAAGCGGCATCTTTCTAATATGAAATGTTGGTCCCCAAAGGTGTGAGTACAACCACTCAGCAGGTAAATGATCCAATAACCACTCAATGCATCATACAATACAATCGCAACATAATACATGTCATTCATGTATCCAAGCCTACTTACCTTGAAGCCATGCATATACCATCATACATCCTCATCACAATCATATCACATACATGTCATCATGCCACATGTGATCATCATCATATCATATATGCAAGTCATCATGCCATAGGTGATCATCATCATCATATCATATATGCATATCATTGTGCCATAAGTGATCATCATCATCATATCATATATGCATATCATCATGCCATAGGTGATCATCATCATCATATCATATATGCATATCATTGTGCCATAAGTGATCATCATCATCATATCATATATGCATATCATCATGCCATAGGTGATCATCATCATAACATACATGCAAGTCATCATGCCATAGGTGATCATCATCATCATATCATATTCGCATGTTATCATGCCATAGGTGATCATCATCATCATATCATATATGCATATCATCATGCCATATGTGATCATCATCATATCATGCATGCAAGTCATCATGCCATAGGTGATCATCATCATATCATATCATATATGCATGATTCAATTTCCACTTTTAACTTTCAATTCAATCACCACATTACTCTTTCTCGGGATCATCAACTTCATCCCACACTTTACCACTTGCACCCCATCTTGGCATCGCAAGAAAAACCTCTGGCATTCAGCCATTTAAGGCCACCGGGCATCCGGCACCCCCACATTCTGGGCATCTCGCATCCCAACTGGCATCACGAGGCATCCCCTCGGGCAAAGACCGCCGAGGCTTCCGGCACCCAACCATTCTGGGCATCTCGAAACTCCCGAGGCCATCCGGCCATGTATCTCTATACATTCCAGGCATCCGGCACCCCCCATCTCGGGCATGCTGATACTCCCAGGGCATTATCAACCGTCTCAAACAGTTTCCTCATTTTATCATTGTTCATGTTCACCAATTTAGGTCTCAATTCAGCATGGCACATGATGTAATGGCAAACAAAATCAATTCCATCCTTTGATTCATACATGCATCTCCAGTCATCATTATACATGCAGCAAGACACAATCATTCATAACAATAAAATTTATGGAATTCGTACAATTTAGAATAGTCCATTTATCATGCCTTTTTGAAGTTTATTAAATTCCAGCTTGTACCATTTTAGAAAATATTTAAATTAAATATCCATATGATTCTCAAAAATCATGAAATCAAGGCACGTGATAGACAAGACAATAAGATAATGATTTCATGAAAAACACATGGCCAATAGAGTTCCACACAAAAGATATAATTCACACAAATACAGCATGCAATTTCGGATAGAAACAGAATGTGCAGTTTTTGAAATAATTCGATTAAAATATCCGAAAAACTTCCGAAAATTATGAAATTTTACCAGGTTATATTTAAGACACTAAATTAGATTTTTCATGAAGACTTATAGGCCATATTCGTTTTAGATAATTTCCTATAGTCGTCCGAAGCTTCTGGTTCTCACACCGAAACGTCCAGTGTAGTCATATCCGAAATACCCATTTTTTACCCACTTATTCTTCTTAATTTCCTCTGAAATTTGGATATGTTTTACTTCAAGAGATAACCTACAACTTTCATTAAGGAATCTAAGTCAAATTTGCAAAGAACAGTCACCATATGGGTCCATGAAGTCTCGGGTGTCCAGTACCGTGTCTCCAGATTTACCGTCTTCAAGAGTAAGTCGATTCACTAGGCTACACTTGTTCATTTCACTTAAAATTTGAGTATGTTATTATTTAAGATGTTCTATACAAGTTTAATGAAGATGTCGAAGAGATATTCTTGATAAAAATCAACATGCAACCACAAATCTATCGAAAGGTCAGCAAAATCGTTCCAGATCTAGTGTCTTCGTAGGATGAGGGTTTGACCACTTAAATCTCCACCATTTTGTACCAAATGTTAGTATGTTGTAATTTAAGATGTTGGCTACAAATTTTATGAAGGAATCAAAGTCAAAATCCAACTCGAAACATGCATGGAAGCTCTCACAAGATTCTGGTTCAGGTGGTTCATACGAAAACAGCAAGCTATCTCAACAATAAAACATACTAGCTCCGGTTTCTCACTCCTAACCACCCAAAATTCGACACCACTCCAAACACACATGCAAGACACACATGCAAGAGTAGGAAGTGTATCCCAACTTGCCTCTAAACTCAAGAGAACGACGGCACACGGCGGACGAACCGGCGGCACACGGGCGGCGACGGCTCCTCCTCCTCCTCGGTTCCTCTCCTCTCGGCACCCCTCTCTCTCTCGCAATTCTCTCTCTCTCTCTCTCTCTCTCTCTCTTTCTCTCTTTGGCTTGGACGGAAACCAACCGACCACTCTCTCTCTCCTTCCCTTTTATTCCCCCAAATCTTCATCATTTGCCATCATCACTTGCCTCTCCACAAGCCAATGCATGAAGACCTCCTTGCCACTTAGCAAAGCCCATGCAATGGGCCGGCCACTCCCATTGGGCCTCACTTGGGCTGGCCTCCCTTGTGGCCGACGACAGCCCCTTCGTGGGCTTCAATTGGGCCGGCCATTCGGCCCACCAAAATCCACCCTTGGGCCTAAGGCCCAAACCTAAATAAAATCAAAATTTTCCCTTTTATTCTTTCTTTTATAGATTTTAAGTTTTAAATTCCACATGGCCAAAATCTTGTAACATTTTATTTATAGGAATTTAATCTATGAGGTGGTGCATAGCCAAGAGTAAATTATTCTCATTAACAAATAAATAAAAGAATCATGAACACAAGCATATATTACTTAGTCCTAAGAGAAAACTAATGGCTAAAGCATAAACCATAGGTAATTTCATTACCTAATTATGAGCTTTAATTCCTCTAGAGGTTGTCTTGGATTTTTTTGGGGTGCCACATGAACCACTGAAGAGAAAGCTAATGAACTACAAACGGGAACGTAGGTTCCTCTCATGAGGTAATCATTCACGTATAGCACAGACTATTCCAAGCTCTACCAATCGCAACTTGGTATTCAATTTAACATACAATTTTCTTACATTTTGGAGCCATCACTAATCAATTATGGTTGATTAGACATCTAAATAAAATGTGGCAGTGCATTTACTTCTACAAACAAGAGATTAAATGGATTTGGGGACTTGATTACACTAGATTAGTCTAATACCCTTTTGGCCCAACTTCTCTCTTGATTGATTTTAACTTAAGCCAAAGAATTTTAGCAAGCAGTCTTGATTGATTTTAACTTAAGCCACAAACATCCAAGAAAAGATTATACGTGTTGACACCTAAATTATGCCTAATCATTTAGAATTAATTGTATAAAAATTAGGGACTAATCTGAAGCACCTAAATAAGATTTTAGAATTAAATTGCATAGTATATAGTTTTTAGAAGCATATAGTTAATTGCATTTTAATCGGATTGGTGGTGATGAATGGACCTGAATTAGTCACGTGGATGGTGGCCCACAAGAAGTGAAATTAGACCAAGGCTAGGAGTGTTAGTGGTCGAAAATACAAGAGGAAAAGGAAGAGTCTTAAGCTTTAATTGTAATGGTTTAGCCCATTAAAATTAAAAGGCTTTGAGCTTAATTAGAATAATCCCATGGAGATTAATTGTAATCTGATCAAATATTTGAGTGACAATGCATATTTCAAAAGATATCGAAAATGCCCATTAATTAAGGATTTTCCTAATTTAACAACGTGCATGTGAGCGGCAATTCGAGTTCAACCGCAAGATACGATCCCTATTTGCACTTGAAATCTTCCATCTTATTCATAACCACTTGAATAATATCGTTGATTTTGTTCATTACCTAATTTGAATGAATATGATGTGTTTTGGATGATTTAATTGTTTCTTGCTATTTTTTTTGTTGATTTGAGTTAATTTGTTTCCCCGTTAAAAATAAAAATAAAAAGGTTAGGTGGAAAATTTTATAGATCATGTTGCATGTTTAGAATAGATTATGATTGCTTTTCGTTAAATAGATTAGTATATATTTGGATAGATATCATTTATGTCAACTCTAGAAGAATAGGGTAATTTTCCGATTTAAATTAGGATTAGAATAATTTATTTCCTAGTTTAAATTAGATAGTATCATAATCTTTGTAGTTCATTTTGAGTAAATTTTAATTTTGAGTTTCCATAAAAAAAAATACCCAAAAAAATATCATGTACATATTAGGTTCATTCAATTGCACGTCACGTGTATCAATTTAATTAGAGTGCACATTATGTTAGAATAAAATGCATATTAATTTTGCCCATCACTAGGATTAGGTCGTTCTAATTAAAATCGCATGGATATAGCCTGCATGTTAGTTTATTTTAATAAAAGTTGCATGCCACGTTAAGGTAGTGCATATTAAATTTTCTTGTTGTTATAATTAGGACACGTAGTTAAGCATCATCATTTTTTCTACGACATCTCATGAAGATTAAGCTCGCGTTGCATAAATTGAATAAAGCATAGTTTTTATTAAACAAGAGAAAAACCAAAAAAAGTTTGGTTGAAATTGTGTGTCAATTAGAAACCTATATAGGTTGGATATGCGATTTCTATTTGACATTGCATGTGCTTACTTGCTTTGAGGTAAGTACCCTCCATTTCCTTGCTATTTATTTATTGCTTGTTTATTGAGTGTTTCAGAAATCTTTGCACACCCATATGATCACTTCATTTGTTAGAAGATAATAAATAAATCCAAACTAATTGCTAAATATTTTTTGATTAAAAAAAAAGGCACCAAAAGGACATTAGTAAAGTCTAGCATAACCAATTTTTCGTACCCACAATCTCTTATTCATGTGAATAAAGTAATCATCTCGTTACTTTACTTAAGTTTCTAATCAACCCATAAAAAAAAAATAAAAATAGTGGCGATTCCTAGTTGAAAATCATTTGCATGTTAATAACTTGAACCGAAGTTACGAATTGGTATAAGCTCGAGAGAGCCCAAACTAAGTTTAGACCTGGTAATTCATTAGCCGAATCCTTAAATGGTGCATTTGAGATAAGATCGCGATAATTGATTTTTTGCATTGGCAATGGACCTCATAGAAATCCAATAAATTAGAGCAGGGAACTTCTTGGTTAGATCAAATGACAGAGGAAGGAGCGTGACGGGCGTATCTAAAAAAATTCCGAGAAATGAACACATGGCCCAAAGTAGTGCCACAACCTCTCTCTCGCGGCTTTAGGCTAATGGCTTACTAAGTTTAGGCTTAACCCAAGCTTTTCTACGTCTACCAATTTGTAGCTTATGGTCCGGATTTTTAACCTGTAAGTCAATTTCATTTAGAAGTAGCCACTAATTAGTTTGTGGTAGGTCGATTAGAAATCAAGTAAAACATTCAAAGAAATAGAAAATAGGATTGGGGACTTAATTACATTAGGTAATCAACTAATACCCTCCCAATACCTAATTTTATTTAAACTTCAAGCCAAGTGTTTGTGTAGCATTTTATACCTATCATAAGTCTTAGGATTCAATTCCTAACCATGCTAAGGAATAGCAATCGGTGCATCACAAGGGTGCAATTGGAATACGGGAATACGCAAATAATAATCCAACATTTATTTCCAAGAACTTAAGCAAAGTTCTTTTTTATTTATTTATTTTGAGGATTTCCTTGCATTTTTCTTTGAAATCTACCCAAATATTATTTTTTTTTTGCCTTTTTCCTAATTTTTTAATTTTTTTTTTAATTTTTCAGAAAAAAATTATGTTATATCACATAAATAAACGTACTCGGGTCAGGCCTCCGCACTCAACCTAGGTCGACACCGCCCTAGGCCCATCCTTGGCTAGACTGGGCTCATCGAATGAGCCCAGCTTGGCAACGCACTCGGGCCAAAATGAAATATAAAAGAAAAGAAAAGCCCCGTGGAACTAAAACCTAAGCCTAAAACTAAACAGGGTCGGCCCATTAAAAATAAAAACCTGACCCAAACAATCACCTGGCCCACGCATAACGAGTTCGGGCCAACTAGACCCGCGAGTCAGGCTAGCCTGACCCGGCTCCGGGCAGGCCGACCCGACTCGCTTCCTGCTGCTTCGCAGCAAGTTGGCCCCCATGAGGCAAGGTGGCAAAAGGCGTGCCACACCTGTCCATCTGGCCTAGGGGAAACGGCGGTGGCGCCGCCTTGACAAAGCTGAGCCAAGTGCTTGCCCCACGTCCAGCAGGCGACGTCTCTGCGGCTGCCACGATTGTTGTCGCTCGGGTGCCGGAACAAAAGACAGCTGCGGCCTCTGCGGGCCACCACGAGGACGACCCAAAACCAGATCGAAACTTGACACAAATTAGCCATGAATGCTCAACACCAAATGGCACCAGTGAGCCCGGCGCGCACGCGAAGAGGCGCAATCAACTGCTCGGGCGAAAACATGGCACGAAACAAAGAGGAAAAACAGGGGTGGTTGGTGGGTGCCCCCTACTCAGCTCGCAACGTCGGACGAGCTCAAAGATCGGGCTATGTCTGTTCGCCTTGTGCATCTCCGCGCCAGGATCCTCGGGAAATCGACCCCAAATCGGATTAGCCGAGACATGCTCGAATGGGACCTACCATGGCGTTGACGTGAACAAGGACTGATGGCGAATAGTCGGCTGTGGTTCGGACGGACGTAGTGGACGACAGCGGCTCTCGGTCGCGTCCTCCTTAACTCACGGTTTTTCCCCTCCCTCTCTCTCCGATCTCTCTATTTCACCTCTCGGGAACCCATGCCACACACTCTTCGAGAGCTTTTGTGTCGTTTTGGATACCTCAACACATGTCCGACACTTTCCGACACTTGGTTAATAAGTGTCGAAAAATAAGACATCTGATCAACTTTCTTGACACTCTTTCGATACTCGAGTCGGAATTTTAATATGCGAGTTTCCAACACATGATTGTGACATGTGACCTCAATTTAAAAAAATTCAACAAACGATGGGTTAAAATGTATATATGTAAAAAAAAAACAAAAAACAATAATAAAAATAATAAATGAAAAAAGAAGAAAATATATTCTTTTTTTTTTCCTTCTGAGTCTCATTTCTCGTACTACACAATTCACCATAAAGTTTTTTCCTCTTCTCTTCCGACACATTTGACACGTGAGTCAAGAATATGAATTACCTATTTTTTTTCCTCCAAATTTTATGGATTATTGTAATATAGTTGAATTTGTTAAATTGAAACAATGAATGATATTAATAAATTGTGGATTAATATTTTTTCTGTAAATTCATTCTTGGTTTATTTATTTATGAATTTGAATCAAATTAATTTGATAAATGACAATTTATTATGTATATACATTTAATATACAACGTGTTCCAATGTGTTGGAATTCGTATTTTCTGATAAATGACGTGTCAGCATATCGTGTCGTGTGTTACGTGTTAGTGTCAGTGTTACTTAGTTTATAGGTTGAGAAGGCCAGTTGACGGAGGTTGCTCGGTTGCTGGTTCTTGACGCATCGACCAGCCTCCCCTTTGGCCGAACTAGGGTCATCTTGAGCCCGTCACCTTCGCGGTAACTCTACTCTACAAGCAACAGCATGCCCAGCCGTCCTCTCCGTCACTGTCCGACTACTCCTCTTCTGTTTTGCTTTGCGCCTGCTCTATCCTTGCATTGTCCTTGCTTCCTGTGCGAAAGGAGGAAGAATAAGGAAAAGGTCAGGCCAAGGGAAGTGAGCTAGGCAAGATAGGCCCAGGCCCGCGCAAAGGGGGAAAGAAAAAGAAAAAGGGGTCAAGGTGAAAGCCTGGACCTCGAGCCCTTTCCTTTTTAAAAAAAAATCAAAATAAAACCTAGTCAATGCAAATAATCTTAATGCCTATGTGATGTTTTATTTAATGAAAATCTTTTTGTTAGGGCCGAATCGATCACTAATTTTTTATTTAGTTTTTTTTTTGGTAAAGCTAATTTTTTATGTAGGGTGCGAATGGTAACGTTTCTGTTCTTTTTTTGTTCCAGGGAACATAAACAAAAAAGTGTTTATGTTCCGGGGAACAATTTTTGAACAAAAGAACGCGTTTGGTAACATTTGTTCCGAGAATAAAAATGAATAGAAACACGTTTGGTAAATTTTATTCTTTTTTTGTTTCTTTTAATTTTTTAAACATTTTTATTTTATTTTTCATTTTTTCCTTTCTTTTTATTTTTCTTTTTTCGGCCGGTCATCGGCCTCGGCGACCGGCCGACGGGGCCGGCAGCCTCGCCCAGCCACGGCGAGGCTCGGCCTCGCCGGATCTGGGCGAGCTCGAGCTGGCCCAGCCAAGGCGAGGCTCGGCCTCGCCTGGGGCCGACGACCGGTCGCCGGCCATGGCCGAGGGCCGGCACCGGCCAAAGAAAAAAGAAGAAAAGAAGAAGAAGAAAATAAGAAGAAAATAGAAGAGAGAGAAGAAATTTTTGTTCTTTTTGGTTTCAAGAAGTGTTTCTTTTTCTCCAAAACAACTTTTGTGTTTCTTTTTTCTTGCTCCAATTTTGTTCCGGGAACAAAAACAAAAAAGAACAGAAACGCAACCAAACGCTGCGTTTACTGTTTTTTTTTGTTCCCGGGAACAAAATCCGTACAGAAGTGTTCCAGAAACGTTTCTTTGGAGCGTTTCCATGCACGCCCATAGTTTATTCCTAAATATTTAGCTAAAATTTAGGTATTAACAAGCAATGTGGTCTAATAATGCACATAGAGCAATGTAGCATTCAGCTTGCTCAATTTCTCGCTTGTATATTGAAACACATAATTAATTACATATAATTAGCATGATATATATATATAAATCACATGTTGGAATATATTAAAAGATGTTTATAGTTTACTATCTACTTAATTCAAAACTAATATAAAATGAAAAATGTGTCATAAAGTGAAGAGTACAAACAAATTAGCTTAAATAAGTAGACTCGCGTATATGAGATTATGGTATTTTTAATAATTATGGAATAATAATAGTTTTAAAGTAGCAAAACTTATAATTGTTATGAAAACTCTTGCAATTATATAACTTTCTTTATTGTACAAAATTATTTGAAATTTATTTCCCACGTTGGGATATGGTGCTCCATGCCCTGCGAGAAAGCGCCCTCCCCGCACCGCATGGGAGGGTGGTTGGGCTAAGCTCCGCCTCATGGGGCAGGGACTGGGAATGTGATCCCTAGCCTTGCCCGGTTATGTGCCCATCTATACACACTAAGATAGACCGTTTCTAAAAATTCTTTCCTTTATCACTTTATTTCTCATTTACCAACTCAAGTATTGGAGGGTTCTCTTGAGACTAAGCCCATAAGGCTTCCTTTATTTGTGGGGTGTAGACCAAACCTGCTCACAAGAGGTTCAAGCCAGCCCAACCTAGACCTGAAAACACTTCACATTATATGGAACTTTCAGCTGCATATTATCAGTGACAACGTTGTCATAAATATCTCACATCAATTAAAAGAAATTCTATATGAACAAGAACTACTCAACACAACTTGTCACACAGAGGTTAAACATTTATAAGGTTATTGTAACAACGCAGTAACAAAATGCCTCTCTCTCCACATGAGCACAACTAGGACCTCCTCATAGAGCATTTGTGAGACGGCTCACGCCTTGCATGGATTGGAAAGGGATTATTGAATGATACACAAGTGCGATCAATGCCAACTGGCTACCAGGGTATATCTTTAAGACACTTAACCCATGTGATCTAGACTAGATTGTTAAGTATTATTTTGAAAAACTTAGCAAAAGATCTTTTAAAACTTAACATAAGATCAGACTCGCCTTTTGATTGAGTTTAATTACTTGTTTGATGAAACTAAAGATATTTAGGGTCGAGTGTACAGACTTATCAGACAGATTTAATTCGAAAATTTGGTCACGAACTCTTGAGAAGATTCTTTATCTTAGGTTTGATTGATATGGTGTTGATCGATCTAATTTTGGTTGGAGTCTTGGAGATCACATGGACTGACTTTTTTCAGTTTATATACAAAGTTTATATACATAAACTGACTTTTTTCAGTTCCAATTGTATTATCAACACTAATTTTTCCGGTGCAATAATGATCTTAGACAAGAATTAAAAATAAAATGGGAATCACAGTCCACATGGAACTGGAACTCTTTTTGTGGTTCTCGTCTTGTAATCTTCTCATTTTAGTTTTCACTGGCTTTACCATGGTTCATATGTAAGAGTGAGACTCATACAACAGAATGGGAATGGCCATCTATATCATTTGTCTCATGTTTTCCTTTCGCTATGGGTTTAGTTGGATGTTATTCTGTTGGAAAGAGGAAGATTTTCAAATTTCCAATAAGCAGACATATTAGGAGTTATTATATGGACAAACTGGTTAGATTAAGAGCTTTGTAATGTTGATTCATGCAGCATACCACGGTGATTTATGATCTGGTCAGATATTTTGATAAAGTTTCATTGTCCATCTAATTGTTTGTTTAGTTCAGAAGGCTTTTCCAGCGATTGCATGACATATGTTCTTCTCATTTGGCCTTCTCATCTGGTCATCCATTTGTTCCCTTAATATAATTCGAATTATTCAGTGCAGATGTGCTGCTTGATGATCTTTTGGTCATCAAAAATTCGCTGTTCCAGTTGGATAGCGATTCTCCCATGTTAACATCGGAGAGAGCCTCACCTATCAGTGGTCCAAAAATTAAATGCGTCTAGAGCTGTTCCTGCAACATCTCCAACTTCCGATAGTGCACTAGATAATTCATCTGGTGGCATGGGGTGTTATACTTTCTTCCCCATCTCTCCTATCCTTCCTTTTCTCAAGTACAAGTCTGGAATTTGTTGTGCCTGCAGTGACATACAATTGTTTCTTTTCGCCCCCAATCCGTGTCCCTCTCTGCTTCCCTCCTGTTCTGGCCACTAGGCTGCGTGCCTACAGGCACTTGTTGGCACGCAGACACACCCAAACATTTTAGTTAGCATCTTGTCTGCGTGTATCTTAATGACGTGTCTATAACAGTTCCAGCATGGACAAAAACTCGATGGAAAAACTTAGGGAGGCTTCAGCTGCTGAAGCTGAGGTGGCTAATGCTGTCTGGCAAGCTGTTCAATCGGCATCTTCTGTCCCTGCAGAAGAAACATCAGTATCAGATGAAAACTCTCCAGCAACTAAAACTACTTCAGATGGTAGTGACACTGAGAGAGACGTTAGTCGCTTTACACACATGATTCTCGTTGAGACTTTCATATCCCTTAATCGATTCAAAGCAAATGGATAAGGAACTTTTAGAGCCCTATTGGGACTTCTCCAAATTTGGCTGATTTATCACATCAATGAGTTTGTCCCTCATATGAGAATCATCAATGTCACGAAGAAGTACCATCCTATTCTCATGTTCCATGAAAAGAATGAATTCTTCCCATTGTGGTCCTTTTCTAGATGGTTTCACCTTCTCAAAAGACTCACTCCGAGCCTAATCCAATAGCACATCTGATGGTTAGGGAATCCTAATGTGTACCTTACTAGTGGAGTTGACAAAGGCAATACTTTTAAATGTTGCAAAAGAGTAGGTACAATGTTTAGGCAATGCTATTTAGTCATAGAGCTCGACCTTTCTTTACGTAAATTTTCCTATTATGGATAGACCTAGTCTATAAATTAGGTTGACCTAATAATTAATACGATTCTACGACCGACAGATGACTACATCATAGAGTTACTCTAGTTATTTTAATAATTACTTGACTGAAACATTGATCGATCATTTGAGAACTTCGGTTCGACAACGTTTACTCAAGGAAAAGAGCAGTGAGACTTTGTACGATTTAATATTGCAATGCAATTGAGCATTAAACTTTTACTATTTAAAATCTCACCCACCATCTGACTAGGAAAAACAAAAAAATCCCATTAACCCTAACATGGGTACGTGATACATACCAAACTAATAATTAATACAATTGATTGAAAATCCAACTACCTCACTGAATAAATAGGGACAAAAGGAGCAACTCACTGACAATGACATTAATAATGCAGAGTTCCATCATCTTGACAATGCATTGGTCATTTGCCCAAAATGAGGAAAAACGATCATCAATGCCAAAGCCTAGAAAAATAAGCATAAGTTCCTCCATTCAAACAAAAAGTTGAAAATGAGGAAGATTGCCTTGGAGGAAAAAGGACTTTTAAAATCATTATAGACGTCAACATGTATGTGCAAATGCGATTGCATTTCTCTACCTTCTTATTGCTCAAGAAACATATAAGGGTACCAATGGAATGCAATCCGCAGTTGTGCAAGATGAAATTAAAGAAAAGTTGGGTCAAGGGAGAAAATTAACTTGAAAAACACCAGATTAAAAAACTCTTAGGTATTTGGTAATCAATCTGGCGCCAATACCCTCTATTAACAACAAAAGCACAATAACTCTAGTCTCAAATAAGATGAAAGATGGCTTGTGATGTTATTCACAAATAGAAACCCATTTCAAACGTTTACCATCTCGCGTGGTCACATCCGTGTACTTCTTTTGATGGGTCACGTTATTTTGGCGAACTGTATTAGGACACGACATTTTTTCAGCATATGTTTGGGTCGATCCATTCGATGTGGGATTCCAGGGAGGCTGAATATAACTCAGATTCAGTCTAGATTTTGAACATATTAATTAATGCAATGCAGTTTTGCATCAATGTTTTGACAGCGACACTGAATGCGGACCTCAGTTAGGTCAATATAATAGATATCAAACTAATAATCGATACAATTGCTTGAAAAGCCATTTACCTCACTAAATAAATGGGGACAGATATCAAAAAACTAATTGATACTGACATTAAATGTGGAGTTTGATCATCTTGAAAATGCATTCACGGATCTTTTACCCAAAATGATGAAAAACTATAATCAACAATACATGCTAAATTACCATGCATGTTTTGTCAATGAGATTTGAATGAGCCTTATATACATAAAGTCTCTATCATTACTCTAATATGGTATTAGAGCCAATATTTTGTTCTAGATTTATTTCATATATGACTTTCTTTGTATGGTTATCAATACAATTTGCACATGAGAGGGAATGGAACTAATAAAAGTCGAATAGTCAATATGTAAATAATTTTAACGATGGTGGACCTAACAAAAATCCAAATAATTAGATAAAGGGACTTCGCCTAGCTCAAACGATAGATGAAAGAGCGTGATGGTGTAGCATTAACTTTTTCCGAGCAAAATGCTTTCCCTGTCCCATCAATCACCACACTTGTATATTTTAAAAAGAATATCTTTTGATATATATATACGGCACTGTCCTTAATCGGGAAAATTGGGTCAACCTGTGGTTGAGGACAGTGTCGTAAGGCGTGTCAACCCAGCTGTGGGTATTTAACCCACCCTCACTCACTCTAGGCGCGAGAGGCTATTATACCTGCTTACCCAGTAATAGCTAGAACCGAAGTCCTCACGTGGTGTTTACCTTGACCATCATTTCTCCACCTTCTTATTGCTCAAGAAACATATAAGGGCACTAATGGAATGCAATCCGCAGTTGTGTAAGATGAAATTAAAGAAAAGTTGGGTCAAGGGAGAAAATTAACTTGAAAAACACCAGATTAAAAAACTCTTAGGTATTTGGTAATCAATCTGGTGCCAGTTGCTTCTTTTAAAAATAAAAGCATAATACCTCTAGTCTCAAATAAGATGAAACATGGCCGGTGATGTTATTCACAAGTAGAAACCCATTTCAAATGTTTACCATCTCGCGTGGTCACATCTGTGTACTTCTTTTGATGGGTCACGTTATTTTGGCGAACTGTATTAGGACACGACATTTTTTCAGCATATGTTTGGGTCGATCCATTCGATGTGGGATTCCAGAGAGGCTGAATATAACTCAGATTCGGTCCAGATTTTATACTTATTAATGAATGCAATGCAGTTCTGCATCAATGTTTTGACAGTGACATTGAATGTGGAGCTCAGTTAGGTCAGTATAATAGATATCAAACTAACAATCGATACAATTGCTTGAAAAGCCATTTACGTAACTGAATAAGTGGGGATAGATATCAAAAAACTAATTGATACTGATATTAAATGTGGAGTTTGATCATCTTGAAAATGCATTCACGGATCTTTTACCCAAAATGATGAAAAACTATAATCAACGATACATGCTAAATTACCATGCATGTTTTGTCAATCTGATTTGAATGAGCCTTATATACATAAAGTCTCTATCTTTACTTTAATATGGTATTAGAAACAATATTTTGTTCTAGATTTATTTCATCTATGAATTTCTTTGTATGGTTATAAATACAATTTGCACATGAGGGGGAATGGAACTAATAAAAGTCAAATAGTCAATATGTAAATAATTTTAACAATGGTGGACCTAACAAAAATCCAAATAATTAGATAAAGGGACTTCTGCCTAGCTCAAATGATAGATGAAAGAGCGTGACGGTGTAGTATAAACTTTTTCCGAACAAAATGCTTTCCCTGTCCCATCAATCACCACACTTGTATATTTTAAAAAGAATATGTTGTGATATATATATATATACGGCAGTGTCCTCAACCGGGAAAACTCGGTCAACATGTCGTTGCGGATAGTGCCGTAAGGCGTGTCAACCCAGCTGTGGGTATTTAACCCACCCTCACTCACTCCAGGCGCGGGAGGCTATTATACCTGCCTACCCAATAGTACGTAGAACCGAAGTCCTGACCTGGTGTTTATCTTCACCACCATTTCTCTACCTTCTTATTGCTCAAGAAACATATAAGGGTACCAATGGAATGCAATCCGCAGCTGTGCAAGATGAAATTAAAGAAAAGTTGGGTCAAGGGAGAAAATTAACTTAAAAAACATCAGATTAAAAAACTCTTAGGTATTTGGTAATCAATCTGGCGCGAGTTCCTTCTTTTAACAACAAAAGCACAATACCTCTAGTCTCAAATAAGATGAAAGATGGCTTGTGATGTTATTCACAAATGGAAACCGATTTCAAACATTTACTATCTCGCGTGGTCACATCCGTGTACTTCTTTTGGTGGGTCAAGTTATTTTGGCGAACTGTATTAGGACACGACATTTTTTCAGCATATGTTTGGGTCGATCCATTCGATGTGGGATTACAGGGAGGCTGAATCTAACTCAGATTCGGTTCGGATTTTGTACTTATTAATTAATGCAATGCAGTTTTGCATCAATGTTTTGACAGCGACACTGAATGTGGAGCTCAGTTAGGTGAATATAATAGATATCATACTAACAATCGATACAATTGCTTTGAAAATCCATTTACCTCACTGAATAAATGGGGACAGATATCTAAAAACTAATTGATACTGACATTAAATGTGGAGTTTGATCATCTTGAAAATGCATTCACGGATCTTTTACCCAAAATGATGAAAAACTATAATCAACGATACATGCTGAATTACCATGCATGTTTTGTCAATGAGATTTGAATGAGCCTTATATACATAAAGTCTCTATCATTACTTTAATATGGTATTAGAACCAATATTGTGTTCTAGATTTATTTCATATATGAATTTCTTTGTATGGTTATGAATACAATTTGCACATGAGAGGGAATGGAACTAATAAAAGTCAAATAGTCAATATGTAAATAATTTTAACGATGGTGGACCTAACAAAAATCCAAATAATTAGATAAAGGGGTTCTGCCTAGCTCATACGATAGATGAAAGAGCGTGACGGTGTAGCATAAACTTTTTCCGAGCAAAATGCTTTCCCTGTCCTATCAATCACCTCACTTGTATATTTTAAAAAGAATATCTTTTGATATATATATACGGCAGTGTCATCAACCGGGAAATCTAGGTCAACATGTGGTTTAGGACAGAGCCGTAAGGCGTGTCAACCCAGCTGTGGGTATTTAACCCACTTTCACTCACCTGGCGCGGGAGGCTATTATACCTACCTACCCAAAGAGTACGTAGAACCGAAGTCCTGACCTGGTGTTTATCTTTACCATCATTTCTCTACCTTCTTATTGCTCAAGAAACATATAAGGGTACCAATGGAATGCAATCCGCAGTTGTGCAAGATGAAATTAAAGAAAAGTTGGGTCAAGGGAGAAAATTAACTTGAAAAACACCAGATTAAAAACTCTTAGGTATTTGGTAATCAATCTGCGCCAGTTCCTTCTTTTAACAACAAAAGCACAATAACTCTAGTCTCAAATAAGATGAAGGATGGCTTGTGATGTTATTCACAAATAGAAACCCATTTCAAACGTTTACCATCTCGCGTGCTCGCGTGGTCACATCCGTGTACTTCTTTTGATGGGTCACGTTATTTTGGCGAACTGTATTAGGACACAACATTTTTTCAGCATATGTTTGGGTCGGTCCATTCGATGTGGGACTTCAGGGAGGCTGAATATAAGTCAGATTCGGTCCAGATTTTGTACTTTTTAATTAATGCAATGCAGTTCTGCATCACTGTTTTGACAGCGACACTGAATGCGGAGCTCAGTCCGGTCAAGATAAAGATATCAAACTAACAATCGATACGATTGCTTGAAAATCCATTTACCTCACTGAATAAATGGGGACATATATGAAAAAACTAATTGATACTGACATTAAATGTGGAGTTCGATCATCTTGAAAATGCATTCACGGATCTTTTACCCAAAATGATGAAAAACTATAATCAAGGATACATGCTAAATTACCATGCATGTTTTGTCAATGAGATTTGAATGAGCCTTATATACATAAAGTCTCTATCATTACTTTAATATGGTATTAGAGCCAATATTTTGTTCTAGATTTATTTCATATATGAATTTCTTTGTATGGTTATCAATAGAATTTGCACATGAGAGGGAATGGAACTAATAAAAGTCAAATAGTCAATATGTAAATAATTTTAACGATGGTGAACCTAACAAAAATCCAAATAATTAGATAAAGGGGTTCTGCCTAGCTCATACGATAGATGAAAGAGCGTGACGGTGTAGCATAAACTTTTTCCGAGCAAAATGCTTTCCCTGTCCTATCAATCACCTCACTTGTATATTTTAAAAAGAATATCTTTTGATATATATATACGGCAGTGTCATCAACCGGGAAATCTAGGTCAACATGTGGTTTAGGACAGAGCCGTAAGGCGTGTCAACCCAGCTGTGGGTATTTAACCCACTTTCACTCACTCCAGGCGCGGGAGGCTATTATACCTACCTACCCAGTAGTACGTAGAACCGAAGTCCTGACCTGGTGTTTATCTTTACCATCATTTCTCTACCTTCTTATTGCTCAAGAAACATATAAGGGTACCAATGGAATGCAATCCGCAGTTGTGCAAGATGAAATTAAAGAAAAGTTGGGTCAAGGGAGAAAATTAACTTGAAAAACACCAGATTAAAAACTCTTAGGTATTTGGTAATCAATCTGGCGCCAGCCTTCCTTCTTTTAACAACAAAAGCACAATAACTCTAGTCTCAAATAAGATGAAGGATGGCTTGTGATGTTATTCACAAATAGAAACCCATTTCAAACGTTTACCATCTCGCGTGCTCGCGTGGTCACATCCGTGTACTTCTTTTGATGGGTCACGTTATTTTGGCGAACTGTATTAGGACACAACATTTTTTCAGCATATGTTTGGGTCGGTCCATTCGATGTGGGACTTCAGGGAGGCTGAATATAAGTCAGATTCGGTCCAGATTTTGTACTTTTTAATTAATGCAATGCAGTTCTGCATCACTGTTTTGACAGCGACACTGAATGCGGAGCTCAGTCCGGTCAAGATAAAAGATATCAAACTAACAATCGATACGATTGCTTGAAAATCCATTTACCTCACTGAATAAATGGGGACATATATGAAAAAACTAATTGATACTGACATTAAATGTGGAGTTCGATCATCTTGAAAATGCATTCACGGATCTTTTACCCAAAATGATGAAAAACTATAATCAAGGATACATGCTAAATTACCATGCATGTTTTGTCAATGAGATTTGAATGAGCCTTATATACATAAAGTCTCTATCATTACTTTAATATGGTATTAGAGCCAATATTTTGTTCTAGATTTATTTCATATATGAATTTCTTTGTATGGTTATCAATAGAATTTGCACATGAGAGGGAATGGAACTAATAAAAGTCAAATAGTCAATATGTAAATAATTTTAACGATGGTGAACCTAACAAAAATCCAAATAATTAGATAAAGGGGTTCTGCCTAGCTCATACGATATATGAAAGAGCGTGACGGTGTAGCATAAACTTTTTCCGAGCAAAATGCTTTCCCTGTCCCATCAATCACCTCACTTGTATATTTTAAAAATAATATCTTTTGATATATATATACGGCAGTGTCATCAACCGGGAAATCTAGGTCAACATGTGGTTTAGGACAGAGCCGTAAGGCGTGTCAACCCAGCTGTGGGTATTTAACCCACTTTCACTCACTCCAGGCGCGGGAGGCTATTATACCTACCTACCCAGTAGTACGTAGAACCAAAGTCCGGACCTGGTGTTTATCTTTACCATCATTTCTCTACCTTCTTATTGCTCAAGAAACATATAAGGGTACCAATGGAATGCAATCCGCAGTTGTGCAAGATGAAATTAAAGAAAAGTTGGGTCAAGGGAGAAAATTAACTTGAAAAACACCAGATTAAAAAACTCTTAGGTATTTGGTAATCAATCTGGCGCCAGTTCCTTCTTTTAACAACAAAAGCACAATAACTCTAGTCTCAAATAAGATGAAGGATGGCTTGTGATGTTATTCACAAATAGAAACCCATTTCAAACGTTTACCATCTCGCGTGCTCGCGTGGTCACATCCGTGTACTTCTTTTGATGGGTCACGTTATTTTGGCGAACTGTATTAGGACACAACATTTTTTCAGCATATGTTTGGGTCGGTCCATTCGATGTGGGACTTCAGGGAGGCTGAATATAAGTCAGATTCGGTCCAGATTTTTGTACTTTTTAATTAATGCAATGCAGTTCTGCATCACTGTTTTGACAGCGACACTGAATGTGGA
Source organism: Eucalyptus globulus (assembly GCA_014182545.1). Taxonomy (NCBI): domain Eukaryota; kingdom Viridiplantae; phylum Streptophyta; class Magnoliopsida; order Myrtales; family Myrtaceae; genus Eucalyptus; species Eucalyptus globulus. The sequence continues at coordinate 13,612,148 of CM024724.1, read as the reverse complement.
GCTCAGTCCGGTCAATATCAAAGATATCAAACTAACAATCGATACGATTGCTTGAAAATCCATTTACCTTACTAAATAGATGGGGACATATATGAAAAGACTAATTGATACTGACATTAAATGTGGAGTTTGATCATCTTGAAAATGCATTCACGGATCTTTTACCCAAAATGATGAAAAACTATAATCAACGATACATGCTAAATTACCATGCATGTTTTGTCAATGAGATTTGAATGAGCCTTATATACATAAAATCTCTATCATTACTCTAATATGGTATTAGAGCCAATATTTTGTTCTAGATTTATTTCATATATGACTTTCTTTGTATGGTTATCAATACAATTTGCACATGAGAGGGAATGGAACTAATAAAAGTCGAATAATCAATATGTAAATAATTTTAACGATGGTGGACCTAACAAAAATCCAAATAATTAGATAAAGGGACTTCTGCCTAGCTCAAACGATAGATGAAAGAGCGTGATGGTGTAGCATTAACTCTTTCCGAGCAAAATGCTTTCCCTGTCCCATCAATCACCTCACTTGTATATTTTAAAAAGAATATCTTTTGATATATATATACGGCAGTGTCATCAACCGGGAAATCTAGGTCAACATGTGGTTTAGGACAGAGCCGTAAGGCGTGTCAACCCAGCTGTGGGTATTTAACCCACTTTCACTCACTCCAGGCGCGGGAGGCTATTATACCTACCTACCCAGTAGTACGTAGAACCGAAGTCCGGACCTGGTGTTTATCTTCACCACCATTTCTCTACCTTCTTATTGCTCAAGAAATATATAAGGGTACCAATGGAATGCAATCCGTAGTTGTGCAAGATGAAATTAAAGAAAAGTTGGGTCAAGGGAGAAAATTAACTTGAAAAACACCACATTAAAAAACTCTTAGGTATTTGGTAATCAATCTAGCGCCAGTTCCTTCTTTTTAACAACAAAAGCACAATAACTCTAGTCTCAAATAAGATGAAGGATGGCTTGTGATGTTATTCACAAATAGAAATGCATTTCAAACGTTTACCATCTCCTGTGGTCACATCCGTGTACCTCTTTTGATGGGTCACGTTATTTTGGCGAACTGTATTAGGACACGACATTTTTTCAGCATATGTTTGGGTCGATCCATTCGATGTGGGATTTCAGGGAGGGTGAATATAACTCAGATTCGGTCCAGATTTTGTACTTATGAATTAATGCAATGCAGTTCTGTATCACTGTTTTGATAGCGACACTGAATTTGGAGCTCAGTCGGGTCAATATAATAGAATCAAACTCACAATTGATACAATTGCTTGAAAATCCATTTACCTCACTGAATAAATGTGGACATATATGAAAAAACTAATTGATACTGACATTAAATGTGGAGTTTGATCATCTTGAAAATGCATTCACGGATCTTTTACCGAAAATGATGAAAAACTATAATCAACGATACATGCTAAATTACCATGCATGTTTTGTCAATGAGATTTGAATGAGCCTTATATAGATAAAGTCTCTATCATTACTTTAATATGGTATTAGAGCCAATATTTTGTTCTAGATTTATTTCATATATGACTTTCTTTGTATGGTTATCAATACAATTTGCACATGAAAGGGAATGGAACTAATAAAAGTCAAATAGTCAATATGTAAATAATTTTAACGATGGTGGACCTAACAAAAATCGAAATAATTAGATAAAGGGGTTCTGCCTAGCTCATACGATAGATGAAAGAGCGTGACGGTGTAGCATAAACTTTTTCCGAGCAAAATGCTTTCCCTGTCCCATCAATCACCTCACTTGTATATTTTAAAAAGAATATCTTTTGATATATATATACGGCAGTGTCATCAACCGGGAAATCTAGGTCAACATGTGGTTTAGGACAGAGCCGTAAGGCGTGTCAACCCAGCTGTGGGTATTTAACCCACTTTCACTCACTCCAGGCGCGGGAGGCTATTATACCTGCCTACCCTGTAGTACGTAGAACCGAAGTCCTGACCTGGTGTTTATCTTCACCGCCATTTCTCTACCTTCTTATTGCTCAAGCAACATATAAGGGTACCAATGGAATGCAATCCGCAGTTGTGCAAGATGAAATTAAAGAAAAGTTGGGTCAAGGGAGAAAATTAACTTGAAAAACACCAGATTAAAAAACTCTTAGGTATTTGGTAATCAATCTGGCCCCAGTTCCTTCTTTTAACAACAAAAGCACAATAACTCTAGTCTCAAATAAGATGAAGGATGGCTTGTGATGTTATTCACAAATAGAAACGCATTTCAAACGTTTACCATCGCGCGTGGTCACATCCGTGTACTTCTTTTGATGGGTCACGTTATTTTGGCGAACTGTATTAGGACACGACATTTTTTCAGCATATGTTTGGGTCGATCCATTCGATGTGGGATTTTAGGGAGGCTGAATATAACTCAGATTCGGTTCAGATTTTGTACTTATTAATTAATGCAATGCATTTCTGCATCAATGTTTTGACAGCGACACTGAATTTGGAGCTCAGTTAGGTCAATATAATAGATATCAAACTAACAATCAATACAATTGCTTGAAAATCCATTTACCTCTCTGAATAAATGGGGACAGATATCAAAAAACTAATTGATACTGACATTAAATGTGGAGTTTGATCATCTTGAAAATGCATTCACGGATCCTTTACCCAAAATGATGAAAAACTATAATCAACAATACATGCTAAATTACCATGCATGTTTTGTCAATGAGATTTGAATGAGCCTTATATACATAAAGTCTCTATCATTACTTTAATATGGTATTAGAGCCAATATTTTGTTCTAGATTTATTTCACATATGAATTTCTTTGTATGGTTATCAATAGAATTTGCACATGAGAGGGAATGGAACTAATAAAAGTCAAATAGTCAATATGTAAATAATTTTAACGATGGTGGACCTAACAAAAATCCAAAGAATTAGATAAAGGGACTTCTGCCTAGCTCAAACAATAGATGAAAGAGCGTGACGGTGTAGCTTAAACTATTTCCGAACAAAGTGCTTTCCATGTCCCATCACTCACCTCACTTGTATATTTTAAAAAGAATATGTTTTGATATATATACGGCACTGTCCTCAACCAGGAAAATTGGGTCAACTTGTGGTTGAGGACAGTGCCGTAAGGCGCGTCAACCCAACTGTGGGTATTTAACCCACTTTGACTCACTCCAGGCGCGGGAGGCTATTATACCTGCCTACCCAGTAGTAGCTAGAACAGAAGTCCTGACCTGGTGTTTATCTTCACCACCACAAGGCCCCCTAATTCCCTGTCTATTTTTGTCTTCTCGACAGAGAAGGAATAGGAGGACAGTGCGGGTTTCTTACTCCAGGGCGGTTCTCCCGCCTGTTTCCTTTATGAGCCTTTTAAGGACCTGCTCAGGTAATTATAAGTAATATGCTAAAGTACAGATTGTTATATATAACTCACTGTAATTTACTATCTACTTAATTTAAACCTAATACAAAAGTGATTAAATTTAAACTAGCTTAATGAAGAATTGTTATGCAAACTTTGGTAATTATATTACTTTAATATGTCGCTTTAAAAAATCATTTGAAATTTATTTCCCATGTTGGGATACAATGCCTTGTGCCCTATGAGGTAGTGCATGCCCCACACTGCAAGGATCACGGGAAGGTGGTGGGGCAAAGCTCCGCCTCCTGTGGTGGGAACGGGGAATGCAATCCTCAGCCCTACCCCGCTGTGTGCCTGTCCTTACACACTATGATAAATCTATTTTGAAATTCCTCTCATTTGTCACTTTATTCCTTTTTCACTAATTTAAGTATTGGAAAGTCCTCTTGAGACCAAGCCCACGAGGCTTCCTTCATTTGTGGTGTGCTTACCAATCTTGCTATAAGAGAATCTATGATACTCTTTAATTAACCCTTCACATATTAAACCTCACCATTTTTCCCTTTGGTCTACAGGTGCATGTTTAACAATAAAGTATCAATGTTAAACGTTGCCATTACATTAAGAAGCCCATCTCCTAAGTTAATTTTAGTTTCTTATGTTTATTCAAAGAATGATGTCTTCCTGTTTAGTGCACAATTTGGTTCATTCTTGCCCCTTTTCCATTTTGGTGGAAGCCATACTACTCCAAACTCTCTCCTCGATGATTACTCTCTGCCCTTTTTGGATCGGCTCATTACAAGTCCATTAGCTTCCGCGTGATTCGTCCTCAAACCACATGCCACTAGAGGGAGGTTTTGCTCTAATACCATATTGTGACACCCTTGAATTAATTCACTAAAGGTATTGTCCATTTTCGACCGTCCTATACTTAGGTACATGGTTTTGTCCTTTGACAAATAAGGAAGCACTTTTCTAGGAGATCATCTATCCAAATATTGCTCTTACATAAGCCTACTTAACATTGGAGTTCTAATACTAAATGTTGCTATTATGTCAAAAGGTACCTTTTGTGAGTTAATTCTACTTTTACATATGTATTTCATAAACACTCCCCCCTTATTCAGTGTGTAATTTGGTTCATTCTCGTCCCCTTTACCATCCTAAAAGCTTGTCAGGGCTGCTTCTTATCTAGGCCACTCGTACCTGCCATAATTCTCCACCACGTAATCGGTTCAAGCTATCCCAACCAAGACTTTGAAAACTTCGCATTAATACTAACGGTACGATATATATTGGACTTTTAGCTGCATCTTATCAACAACATTATTATCAAATATCTTACACCAACCGAAAGGAATTCTATAGGAACAACAGCACAGCACTCATCACAGGAAGACTTGAAATTGACAAGGTCATCGTTGCAGGTCGACCAACGCTGAATAAAAGGCATCTCTCTCTACATGAGCACAACTAGCACTCCTCGTGAACCGCCGTCCTTAAGATAACTCCAGTCTTGCATGGATTGGAAGCGGGATTATTAAGCGATATACGAGTGCTATCAACGGCGGTTGTCTACCAAGGGACATCTAATAGAGACTTGATCAATAATGACAAAGACGGACAACATCGTCTTGGTGGTTTGCCTGGATGGAATTGCACCCTTGAACGTCGTGAAGACACAATATGACATTGTACCCCTTAAATAATTTCACATCTAACCGTGTGGGTGCTAGTTCTCTTTCCGCCGTATTGCAATGTTGATGTTGACGTGTCAAAAAGTTATGGGAGGTTGGTAGGCAGGGTGAATTTGCAGCTATATATGGAGCATTTGTGCCTTAGTGCTTAAGTCGCTCTTCAGGTGGCCTCTAACTCCAGTTCAAAGACTCGTCTTTTTCGGTTCCGACATGGGGTTGGATATAGTCCAATTTCTTGAGAACAAGACCATCTTAGTCACCGGAGCCACGGGCTTTCTCGTAAAGAGTACTCTCTCTCTCTCTCTCTCTCGCCACCCCGCCCCCTCCCCGTATGAAGTATATACATTGTCGCCAATTGCCATCAATTGACCATCTTTTTGCTAACTAACATTTATTTGATTCTATATACTATGATGGGTTAGTTTTTGTGGAGAAGCTGCTTCGAATTCAACCAAATGTCAAGAAAATGTATGTTCTTATCAGAGCTATGGACAAACAGGCAGCGAAACAAAGGTTGCATGAAGAGGTAGAGAATCAAAACCTAAATTATCCTAGGATAGTTAGATCTACTTTTTGTTCTAAATTGACTAGAAAGAAAAGGCACCCATAGATGTGTGTTAAAAAGAAAAAATTATTAAGGTTCCGTTTGTTTCGTGAAAAATGAATGATTTGAAAAAAAAAATTTCTTTCAAATAATTGCTTGTATCGCTTACAAGAATAAATAAGCGAAACATATTTTCATCTTTTACAAAAATACATGACATAAATTGTCGTTGATAATGAAATTTTTTTCTATTGACTAATTTTTTAAGCTATATAAACGATCAATTTTAGAAAGATATACATCAATTTATTTGCTCTTCACAAAACAAATGAAACCTAAGGGAAGAAAATTGTGGGATTTGTGTTATTTTAGGAAAAGAACTTGAATCGTTACAGGAGTAGCCGTATTGTGGTCTATTCAATAGATGGCACAATCACTTAAATGTGTAATTCCAAATTAATTCTTCTCTATTTAACATGGAAGATCAAGGCAAAGGAAGAAAAGGAATACGAAAACTAAGATAAAAGATAAATTTTCCTTCGTAACAACTCTTAATCTTTTCGCATCGCAAACAGCTCATACAGAAGAAGTTATTCGACATTCTGAGGGAAGAATGGGCAGAGAACTTCAACTCAATTGTGGAGAAATTGTCTCCAATTCCTGGGGACGTTTCTTGCGAGAATTTGGGAGTACATGATTTCGATTTGAGATCGGAGATGTGGAGAGAAATAGACATAATTGTCAGTTCGGCCGCGACTACCAAATTCGACGAAAGGTGCGAGATTACAATCTTGCCCTGCCCACCCAATTTATACTTAGTTCAGATAATTCGTGGCTTTTTCTTCATACTATTTATGTGTTTACTGCCATCTTTCTCCCGCAGATATGACATTGCACTAGCCGTCAATACATTTGGAGCGAAGCATGTTGCTGAATTTGCTGTAAGATGCGTCAACATAAAGATGCTACTTCACATATCAACTGGTTTGTGTTTTTTTGATTGTGGTTGTTCTTGATATTTTTGCTATGTAAATTAGCAGATGATAGGTTATATTTCACAACCCGCTCGTTTATAAGGTAGTTTGCTCTGACAATGTTTCTTATGGAACCCTTTATTTTCAGCATATGTATGTGGCGATATGACTGGAATTATACAAGAAAAAGCAGTTAGTATGGGTGAGATGCCCAACGGGTCAAGGAAGTTGGATGTGAATGAAGAGAAACTCTTGGTTGAAGAATTGATGAACGAACTTTGAGAAAGGAATGCTTCAGAGAGAGAAATCACCATTGCTTTAAAGAATTTGGGCTTGCAAAGGTTTGCTTTTTATTGATTGAATCATAAACAATGGAATTGATGATTAGTTGAAATTGCATCTTTAATTGTGGCTCTCAAGCATACGCACCAAGTTAGACCACTACCTCAAGCTCAGCTTACTCAATCATCATTTGTAAAGTTGATGGTATCATATAGCAAAATTACCAATTTTTTTTTCAAATTTATTGTAATCGTGTCAATTTTGTTTTAAATCGTCTTCTTTTTTTGGGTAATTGAGTCGAAAACCTTTTGTATTTGTGCAAATTTAATCAATTAGATCAATTTTGGTTGAAAATTGCTAGCATGGATGCTACCCTCCTATATGGTTTAGCTAGCATGACGCAGACACTTTTTAATATTTTTATTTATTTTGTCTTTTTTTTTTTCTTCCCTTCTACCTCTAGTTGGTTGTCCTTGCCAAGGGCAACTGGCTAGAAGAAGAAGGAAGGACCCCCCCCAAAAAAAAAAGAAAGAAAGAATGAAAAAGAAAATAAATAAATAGTAATTTTTTTAAAAATATATTATTAAAAATGTAAATAATGGAATTGATGATTAAGTTAGTTAAAAATTACATCTTTAATTGTGGCTTTCAAAGCCAAGCATCAAGTTGGACTGTTACCTCAAGATCGGCTTACTCAATCATCATATCTAATTTTTTTTTTTTTTTGGTTGAAATTATATCAAAAGTTGATTGTATAATATTGATGTTCTTTTCATGAAAATTTGGGTCATAAAAAATGTTTTTGGTTGGACTTGAAGTTTTGGTGATAAACTCTTTACAAGGTGCTTGACCATAATAGGTAGTTAAAATATGTCTGATCAGTCAATTCATTTGTATATGGCCGTACTATTATATTATAATCTCCAGCAGTTCTTATGATATTCATTATTATTGATGCGCAGGGCAAGGCTGCATGGTTGGCCAAACACATACACTTTAACGAAGGCAATGGGGGAAATGATGGTGCAGCACCATCTCAAACAAAATATACAACTTGCTATTATGAGGCCCACAATCATAACAAGTACTTATCGAGAACCTTTTGCTGGTTGGATTGAGGGTTTCCCTCCCAGGTTATCCTTCATAAATCTCTCTCTCTCTCTCTCTCTCTCAACGTGGTCTGACATTGAACTCCTAATTTTAGCAATAACTTCCAAGTATTATAGTTCGCTCGTAGTTAGTAGAATCTTAGAAAATCACTCATTTTAAGTTTCTAGTGTCACCTATGACATTATTTTTTGGGAGTAATATCATATGTGGTCCCTAAATTGTTATTCGGTGTTCAACACACCTCAGTTTTTAAATTGAATTAAAAAAAAGAAGTGGAAGCACTCTATTGAACTCCAAACCAAAGTGAAGGGACTACTCAGGTATTATTACCTCCTGGTTCTTCGCAAAATGCAAGTTGTTACTGAGCAAGAAAATCAAGAAACATATCTACACCTGTTTTTTAGTCTAGTTGCTAAATAGCAATACAAGATCATAATAAAATCAGATAGACTTGCGCGGGCGGGTCTACTAATGAACGCACCATCTTTTTCGAGGAAGTTAAACCTTTAGAGGAGACTAAACAATGAATAAATGATGTTTGCGATCCAAGGGCCATAAAAAAATTCAAACTACACAGGGAGGTTGACAGGAGAGTTTGGAAAGAAATTTTTTGAATAGGTAAAAGATCAACGTCTCATGGACAGTTAAATTCTTTAGATGAACAGAGCAAGTTATAGGTAAAAGAACACACGCATGGGTATATCTTTTACTGGTTAAAAATGTTGGTTTTAATTGATTGATTATGTAGTGAGACATTAGTCCTTGACATGTAATGGCGATAAGTATCTCGTTAACTGAGTATTTTGTCGTTTAACATGCTAGTATTGTATAATTAACTTTTTCTTTCTTTCTTTGGAAACATACATGGCACAGAACTATGGATAGTATCGCCATACTCTATGGTAGAGGAAGACTGAAATATTTCTTGGGCAATCCTAACACGATACTCGACATGGTAACATCTAATCATCTCGACAAGCGTTAACCACCATCCAAATGCCATGATTATAAGCATCCTAAATTTTGCATTTGCTTAATTGATTATGTACTCCTCCTTTGTGAATTGGTCTGTGATAATTGATTTGGCAAAATATTCATAATTATAGATTCCAACCATCACTTTATTGTGCACATTTGAAAATACATAAGGACATACATTTATACATATAAATGTGCATTCGATGCCTTTAAACCTAAATATGGAATTTCATCTTGAGTAGATACCAGCAGATATGGTGGTAAATGCTATGATTGTGGCCATGGCGGTGCATGCTAATCAGCCCAATTCAAACAAGATTTACCAAGTGGGTTCCTCAAAGAAACATCCTATATCCTATTCAGACATTCGACGCATCATTGTGAGTTACTTCAAGGAAAGTCCTTGGATCAACGACGATGGCAAGCCGGTCAAAGTTCGTAAGCTTAGAACTATGGGAAGCACGGCCAGCTTTCACAAGCACATGAGACGTTACATTTTCTTGTCAAAGGTAAGTTCAAAATAACTTAAAAAGTGAAGATCAAATGGTCACTAAAAGTAAATTTAATAAGTTGAAATATGGAGAAAATTGAAGATCCCAAATATCTGAAAATCTTTATGTTATATGAATTTTAAGTAGTCAAGTCAACATATTTCTTTCTTTATTGTTATAAGTGATAATAATCTAGAAATTAATAAACGTATCTTCAAATAATTAGCTAATTTGTTTGAAGTGACAGTTTCTTTTAATATGTTTCAACATTTACCACTCTCATTTTTTGACTTCCGTTAAACGGAAATGGCTGAAACCTTTAGAAATACGTAAATATAAACACATAAAACATTAACAATTATGAAAATTTAAAGTTTGAATAATACTTTACATTCCAGCAATAATGCATAATGTTTTGCTTTATAAATTCAAAGGCATTCGGGCCCTAACATAAGAAAAAAGAAAAAGAAAAAAGAGCTGGTCATGAAAGCCGAAAAGACATAGTCAAGGGTCACAGCCATGAAAAAAGATGGAAAAACGTGCTTTGTTTAAACCGTAGGCTCTTGTGTTACATAAGAATCTAATGGGCACTTTATCTAATTAATTGACATGCATATTCCATGATATTAAGAAAATGGGAAAAGCATCCTTAATTTTTGTTTGACACATGAAATTTGAGGATGTGTTATCGCTAAAAATAATTATTCCATGAATAATATTTTTGTTACCAACAGCAATTTATATCCAAATATTTTCATGAATATTTTCCATGAATAATGAAAATATTTTTTATTCATTTATTTTTGTAAACGATATAAATTATTATTTTTATAATTTTTTTTATATTATTTATTCTTTCGCAAAACAATCTGAGCTAGTTCTGTATTATTTTGAATGAAGGCGTTGAAAGTTGCTAGCTCAGCGTTTGGCGGGTGTTTCCAAGGCTTGCATGCTGACTTGGACAAAAAAAGGTCAACACTGCCCTGCGATTGGCTGACCTCTACGAACCTTATATATTCTTCAATGGGGTGTAAGCTTCTAAGCTTCTATGCATTGGCCAATATGCGTGCAGAGTGCATTAATTAATCACCTCCTTCCCCTTATATACAAATCTCTCTTCAAGTATTTAACTATTAAATCACTTTTTAAATTATAACTTTTGAAACAACCAATTGTGATCTTACAAATTTAATATAGAAGTCTTGGGTTTATACTTTTTATAAGCCTAAATTTGCCTATCCTATTATATATTTCCATGCCTTAAAGCTTACACGTGAGGAAGAGTATCATAATGATTAAATATTACCGTGAATTCACCTCCTAGCTTAAATTTTTAAAATAGTCGATAGTTATCTACAAAATTATATAATCTCTAATTCTTATTTTTTTTTTATTGACTTAGCTTTGACAATACAAATATGATGGCTTTGAGAGCCACGGCCTTTGACAATGGAGTAAACCTGGAAAGTGTCTTCTGCTTTGATCCGGGGTGTATCAATTGGGAGGACTATTTCAAGAGAACTCATTTGCCCACAGTTGTCAAAACCTTCAAGCGCAAGTGAGAAATGATGCAATTAATAAATAGTTTGGGACATGCAATAGTTGGCATTATGAACTCCACCTGTTTTGACCAAAAAAATAAATTAAAATAGAGGGAGAGAGAGAACTCCACATGTTCTATTGTATCGTATGTGGAAATAAATAAGGTGTTGTAACACAAACATCTGTTGCTATTTTCGGTGTCATGTTAGTTTGAAGTGGCAATTATATTAGAATAATACATGTATGATATGTATTCTACCTCATTTGTAACACCTCAAATATTGCAAATTGGAGGTTGCTAGATAAATAGCAATCCGGTTACTAGAATCTTCCCAAATTCTTGGTTCATGTGACATATAATATTTGATATGATAATGTCTCGACCTTCCCAAAGGTGAATCACCAAAGAGAAAGCTAATAGACTACTAAACAGGAGTGAAGATTCCTCTCATGAGGTAATCATTCACGTATAGCACGCTCTTTCAGGCCCTACCAATTACAACTTGGTGTTTAATTTAACATGCAATTTTCTTACCTTTTGGAGCCATTGCTAATCAATTAGATTAGACACTCAAGTAAAATGTGAAAGTACATTTACTTCTACAAACAAGAGATTCAAAGGATTTGGGGACTTGATTATGCTTGATTAATGTAATGCCATTTCAATACCATTTTTCTTTATTTTCAAAAAAATATTTTGCAAGCAGTCTTAATTGATTTTAAGTAAAGCCACTAACAAGCAAGAAGTGATCATGTGTGTTGACACCTAAATTTTGTTTAACCATTCATAATTAATTGTATACAAAATTAAGGGCTAACCTTTAGTCCCTAAACGAAAATATTAAAATTAAATTGCATATCATTAAGTTTTAAAGAGCATATGTTAATTGCATTTAAATAGGACCAGCGGTGATGAATGGGCCTGAATTAGTCACGTGGTAGGGGCCCACAATAAGTGAAATTCGGCCTAGGCTAGGAGTGTTAGTGGCCGAAATTATAGGAGGAAAAGGAAGGGTCTTGAGCTTTAATTGAACTGGTTCAACCCATTAAAATTAAAAGGCTTTGAGCTTAATTAGATAAAGGCCTTGGGGATGAAGCGTAATCCAATCAAATATTTGAGTGGTAATGCATGTTTCTTAAGATACCAAAAATACCCGTTAAATTAGGAAATTTTCCTCATTTAACAATGTGCATATGGATCGCAATTTGATCTCAACCACTAAGATGATCCCATTTGCATGGAAAATCTTCTATTATATCCATTACCACTTAAATACGATCGTTCATTTTATTCATTACCAAAATTGAATAGAGTGGATGTGTTTTGGATGATTTGGTGACTTTTTCTTGCTCTCTCTCTCTGTTTTTTTTTTTTTTTTTTTTTTTTGGTTGATTTGAGTTAATTTCTTTTCGCCCCCAATCTCGTGTCCCCCTCTGCTTCCCTCCTTTTCTGGCCATTAGGCTGCATGCCTACAGGCACTTGTTGTCACGCAGACACGCCCAAACATTTTAGTTAGCATCTTGTCTGCGTGTATTTAATGATGTGTCTATAACAGTTCTAGCATGGACAAAAACTCGATGGAAAAACTTAGGGAAGCTTCAGCTACTGAAGCTGAGGCGGCTAACGCTGTCTGGCAAGCTGTTCAATCGGCATCTTCTGTCCCTGCAGAAGAAACATCAGTATCAGATGAAAACTCTCCAACAACTGAAACTGCTTCAGATGGTAGTGACACTGAGGGAGACGTTTGTCATGGTCTGTGAACTTATGTCATGGTCTCACATCAAAGGGTGTTTTAGTCTCTGTTCTTTGTGCTTACATTGTTGTCCTATAGGTGGTCGTTGCTAAGGAGGCCGTAGGTAACCTTGGTGGAATGGTAAGACAGCTATCACTGGATCCTTTGAAAATGAGAGCAGACTGATGGTTCTGATGAATAATGAGCTGTCATATCCTACAAAAAAGTTCACCAGACAGAAATCTCCTGAAGGCTTGCATAAGAAGGTGAGTGTTAAAGAAGTCAATACCATCATCCTCATTCGAACTTTTGCCAGGCTTAATTACCTCTTTTCTCTTTTCAGATTATATCCACTTTGCTCCAGCCTCGAAATTGGAAAGCTCCTGCTAATAGGAGGTTTTTCCTGGATTCTTACAAAGTTGGGGAGCTCTGTTATGCTGCAGAACTGCTTTTCATGCATGAGCCAACAGTTCTTCAGTTAAAAGCTCCAGTTAAAGAATTCGGTGACCTACATGGTCAATTTGGCGATCTCATGTGTTTGCTCGATGAATATGGTTTTCCTTCCACTGCAGGAGATATAACTTATGTTCGATATGGTTTTAATCATTTCTTCTAAGTTCTATACTTGTAGTAAATGTCCTATGCATGCTGGTCTTTGCTGAGAAACAGCATGACAACAGGAGAGAAAATCGAAGTGCCTAAGTTTAAAAACAGTACCGGATTGGTAACTGCAATAGGCACCGGAGCTGATGGTGGCTGCATCATAGTCATAATATACTTTGCTCGAAGTTTCACAACGTTAAGGTGTTTATGTATAAGTTTTGTTCAGAAATTCTATCAAAAGTTTAAACCGTCGACTACTGTTATGATTTCGGTTTATTCAAAGGAAGGCTCGGAAATGTTGAACCTGGCATTCCCTACTATTGTGAGGTGCACTTTATGGTGGTGACTTTTGTTCATGTTGCTTAAAGGGCCACACATTTTCCGAACCTCCGATAATGGTAAAATTTAGTGAATTGATTCTTCTGGGGAGGAAGTTTTCCCAGTATTTTTTTTTTTTTTTTTGGGGTTATGCGAAAATGAAACTTAAATGTCTATGCATTGACACAGCTTTATTGAGTATTCGTTTTTGGGAGATTACATTGATCGGGGGCAGCACAGTTTGGAGACTATTACTTTGCTTCTTGCTCTTAAGGCACGTTTCTGCTATGAAAGAGATGATTATATATGCAAATGCAATGCGATGTTTATGTTGTTTTACCCACTGGGCTGTGGTTACGTTTCTGTAGATTGAATGCCCAGAAAATGTTCACTTGATACGAGGAAACCACGAGGCAGCTGACATAAATGCACTCTTCGGTTTTCGTCTTGAATGCATTGAGCGAATGGTGAGTGCAGGTGTTCGGTTATTTGTTCTTTTCCGAGGCATGTTATCTCAATTTGCTTTTGTATAGGGAGAGAATGATGGAATATGGGCATGGACACGTTTTGTTTGACTTTTCAACTATCTTCGGCTTGCTCCTCTCATAGAGAAAAAGATAGGGAAAATGTTATAAATGATCCATGAACTTTCATCTAATGTTCAATTTCATCCCTGAGCTTTCGATTTGATCAATTTGATTACTGAACTTTCATCTAATGTTCAATTTTATCTTTGAGCTTTCGATTTGCTCAATTTAGTCCCTAACCTTTTATCTAATATTCCATGTAGTCCATAACTATTTGAAAATTGACCAATTTCCCTTTTTTTTTTTTTTTAAATACGAAACTGTTTTTTTTTAATAAATAAAAAAATATACCAAACTGGTTTTTTTGGTCAAAAAAATACCACATTTATGCATAGTAATAAAGGTCAATATTTCTTTCCTTTCGCCATATTAAACAAATGGAAAAAGGGTTAGTAATAATCAACAAAGGTGAATCTTCCATTTTGATTTCTTTTTTATATATGCAAATTACTTGAATAATGTACAAATGCTTATCAATCGATTTTTCCCTTTTCGATGAAGTCCATAAAAATAATTGATTTATGGGCTTTTGTACATTATTCAAGTAATTTGCACGCGGTGTAGTTGTCTATTGTGGAAAATGATAGTTGGCCTTGTTCGTTGCATAGGTGTATACATAGTTTTTTTTCTTTTTTTGGGTCGAAATTGGGTGTTATATTCATTACTAAGCAAAGTACGATGAAAATACACCAAAAGCATCGGAACATAACATATTTAAGAGAGTAGAGGGAGGGTGGGTGATCCAATTCTTCGGTAAAACGTTTAACCTTTGTGATTTTGCTAACCAATCCGCAATCTTGTTCGAGTCCCAGCTGCAATGGGCTATGGAGAGGTTCGAAAATTTAGTCTTGAGCTCCTTGGCTTGGTCAACCAGTGGTTGTACTTCCTAATTTGCCTGAACAGAAGAGTTTATGCTGTCAACAAGTACGCTACAGTCAGATTCAAGCTGCAAACTCTCTGGATCTGGGGAGAAGAAACATTAGGGTTTCAATCAACGCCAAAGCTTCTGCTTGTTGAGGTGAGGTCGCTGCAATTTCTTTGGAGAACCCATCGATCATCCTCCCCGACGCATCTCGGACAACGCAAGCTATAGCCGCACGCTTCCTTCCTCTGTTCATCTCGTCTCGAAATCGTTCCTCTAAATCTCCATCCACCAAAGCCGCTGCTCGAAATTCTCCGCTGCTCATGTTTATACTCGGCTCAGTTAGGGTTAGATCTGCGAAATATTGAGCAAACGAGGCCTCCTCTGAAGATCCTGCTCTGTTCTTCTCCCTTCTCGACTCTGGATCTCCTCTGTCCGTGCCCCTGTTAGGCTTGGGTCGGGTCGAGGCAGAAGACACTCGGGCAAGAGAGATGCCCGCCGGAGTACCTCCTTTGTTTCTCTCTGTTACTGGTGCAGCTCCTTTTCTTTTGTCATCCCAGTTCATCTCGATTTGTGGTGGGATTTCAGAGTAATCTTCATCAAACGCGGCATTTGCTAGAGAGTTTCCTCTGTTTACGGCTGTGCTCGGTACAATATGGGGTAGATCTGCAAGTTCTCCAGCAAACAAGGCCTCCTCAGAAGATCCTGCTGTGTTTTCCTTAATCCTCGACGCTGGTTCTCTACTATTCATTCTCTTTTCATGCTTGGGTCGGGTCAAACCAGTAGGGGCTTGAGCGAAGGAGGTGACCGTCGGGGTTCGTCCACCGTTGACCTATGATACGATTGCAGCTCCTCTTCTTATATCATCCATGTTTATCTCGTTTCGTAGTGGGATTTCAGTGTGATTTCCTTCCGGCAAAGCATCTACATGATATTCGCCACTGTTCACGTTTTTGTTCTGCTCAGTTATGGGTAGATCTTCAAGAATTCGAGCAAGCGAGGCCTCCTCTGCAGATCTTGCTCTGTTCTTCTCACTCCTCAACACAAGATTTGCTCTGTTTATTCCCCTATTAGATGTTGGTTGGATCGAGGCAGCAGAGGCTCGATCGAGACAGAAGACCACCGGAGATCCTCCACTGTTAGTCTCTGTTACAGTTATAGATCCTCTTCTGTTTTCATCCGTATTCGTCTCGGTTCGTGATGGGAGTCTGGGATTTCAATCGATGGGAACAGCTACTTGAAACCCTCCTCTGTTCGCCTCTGTATTGTGTTCAGCTTGGGATGGGTCTTCAGATTCAGGAAAGAAAGAGGTGTCAATATTAATCTTGAGAACACCAGAACTTGGTTTTAGCCACTTTTTGGTATGTTCTGCTATGCTGCTTGCTCCGGTTTTGTTTCCATTCCAGGTCTGAAAGTTGTCATTATGGGCTATTGCTCTATCTAACGTTTGTTGCGGATTTAGGGGCATTTTCCTGAAGATTGCGTTGTTTCGATCCTTCCAAATACACCATAGGGTCATTGCTACAAGGTTAAACTGACGTGAGGTTCGTGGATCCTCCTTTAGCTTTAATACCCACTCATTGAAACGAGTAAGACCCATTCTTTTAATGCAAATTTGCAGAGGATGTTGACGCCATAGTAGTGATGTCCAAGGACAAAGCAGCAGGGTATGTTCGACAGTCTCGGGTTCCTATTTGCATAATGGGCATATTGGTGCAGGTACAATCTTCCTTCTATATAGATTTTCCAAATTAGGTAGGGCATTATGACAAGCATTCCATAGAAAAATTTTAACTTTGGGCGTTGTTCCTGCTTTCCAAATATATTTTCACAAATCTGGTTTAGCTTGATAAGAAGATGACGCTCTTCCTGTGATATCGCTGGTTGTGAGATTCTTGTTGCTGAAGTATCCACTTTTAACCGTGTATTTCCCTGATTTATTGTTTGCCCAAACTAGTTTATCCTCTGTGGTTGATATCCCTATAGGGATGGCAAGAATTTCAGTTACCGTTTGTTCATCAAATAGTCTTCAGTAAGGGTTCATTCCATTTTCCCTCCTCAATATCTAACAGGTCAGCCACTTTGAGTGGCTCATTCCTTGTTGCCGGGCCACCAAGCGAACCTTTCTTAAGCCATTTATCATTTCTAATGGAGATTTTCTTTCCATTCCCAACCACCCACATGATTCTATGAGAGATAGCATCCCTCCCCATTATGAGACTTTGCCAACCCCACGAAGGCCTATACCCTCTTCCAGCATTCAAAAAAATTCCTTGTGGAAAATATAATCCCTTCATAACTCGACCCCAAAGTGTATCTGGTTGCTGAATTAATCACCAAGCTTGTTTTCCGAGCATAGCTTTATTAAATGCCTCTGAATCTTTGAATTCGAGGCCTCCTTCCTCCTTTCTAAGCTTTAAACTTTTCCATTTTTTCCAATGCAAATCAATTGATTTTGTGCTAGTTTTCCACAAAAAATTGGCAATTTTCCTCTCAATGGCTTTACAAATCGAAAGAGGAATTTTGAAAATGGACATGGTGTATTGAGGAATAGCCTGCACCACAGCCTTTATCAATATTTCCTTCCTAGCTTTGGACAATAAGTTCTCTTTCCAACTCTCTAATTTCGTGTTGACTCTAGCAAGAATCCAAGCAAACAACTCTTTTTTCGATCTTCCCCAATCTGATGGAATTCCAAGATATTTTTCTGTTTTTTCAATTATATGAACTCCTAATTCAGAAGCCATATTCCTCTTCAAACTTTATGGACAACCTTTACTAAAATATATCCCAGATTTGTTTAGATTAATGGCCTGACTAGAAGCAAAGCAATATTGATGTAGAATAGCTGCTAGATTCTGACATTCTATTATAGTTCCATGTAGGAAAAAAAATAGAGTCATCCGCAAATAAAAGATGTGACAAAGTAGGACAACCATGACTCAATTTAATTCCTCCAATAGTACCTGCTGAGACTGCTTGCTTTATCAATATAGAGAGTACATTGGACACTAGAGTGAAGAGATAGGGAGATAACGGATCACCTTGGCGAATTCCTCTAGTTGGTTTGAAATAAGGCATGGGCCCCCGTTGACTTTAATGCTGAAAGATACCGTAGAAACACATTCCATTATCCAATTAACCCATTTTCCACAAAAACCCATCTTAATTAGGCACTCCCGGAGAAAATCCCATTCTATTCGGTCATAAGCTTTTTGCATATCTAGCTTTAAAACCGCTTGGAACCTCTTTTTCCTCTCTCGTGTTCTTATTTTATGTAACACCTCCTGTACAATCAAGATATTATCTTGAATTTGGCGTTCTCCTACAAAGGCGCTATGTTCTCCTTCAATTAGGTTAGGGAGTAAAGGTTTTAGTCTATTTGTCAACATCTTGGAGATGATTTTTGTGGCACCCCGAAACACCTGGCATCACCACAGGTACCTATCGCTCTACCTAATGAATACTAGTTACATCTCTTAGCAGAAGCACCGTAGTGCATAGGTATTTTTTTTTGAATACGGTCCCAATGCAACTTATTAACGGAAGTATAAACAAGTCTCACCATTCCTCCCTCCAATAACCATAATGTAATGCACACCAACTACACACCATTTGAAAAAGATGAAGCCGAGTCATTTTTATTTACATATTTTCATGATGGATTTCTCGGGTCGGTACAACCAAAAAGAAAAGCCAAGATTTTTCAATTAAACTTGACCACAACTTAAAGAGATCTCGACCCCTATATCGATCACGAAGTGAACAGAGGAGTGGACGGCAGCATTTCCGACCTGAACAGAGGTGCGGCGAACGTGAGGCCCCGATCTGAACAGAGGTAAGGCATCAGGGCTCGACCCGACCGGAGGTGTGGTCGAAGACGACTTTGAATCACCAACAGGCTCGAATCTAAGCAGAAGACCAGTCGGCTCGATGTCTCAAGCTCCACCAAGCCTCGATTCGACCAGAGGGCCTGTCAGCTACAGCTCCGGAACCCAGTTGCGAGCTTCCCCGACACACAGAGCTGTAGTTTGCATCTGCTGCGACTCCTCGGTAGGATTATAGATGGGTTTGCCAAATCAATGGAAGCTAAATCAGCATAACAAGCAAAGACAGTAGCCTTTTTTTTTTTTTAAGGCAGCAGCCTTGGTTGAAACCCTAAATTTTATTCCTGTTGGGAATATGGAATTCCCAAAATAGTGATTCGACACAAAATCGAACCTCAAAAGAAATAATGAAGCGGAAGCAAGCCTAGGAAAACACATGAATCACCGATCAAAAAGCACGTCACATAATTGAACGTACCTTATTTCCACAGACTAAACACTGATGTTGTGATACGAGGAAGAATCCACACACTCTTCTTCAGAGGATAATCCTGTTATTTTCTTAGAGAGAAAACGGTGAGAAGAACGTAACTTGAGAGAACATAATCTCATTTTCAAAAATAGGTAACTTCATCCGATAACCGCCTCAAAGATTTTCCTTTTTTTTAAAAAATTCTTTTTATCTTTAATAATTCCCCATGGGTCTTTGACTCAAGGGCCGGGCTTTTGGGCCCAACATGGGCGAACGGGCCAACTTAGGCTCATCAACATATAGAAAAACCCACCATCTCCCACTCGCACACGGCGGGCTGAACAGAATCATCTTTTTCTTATTGCAACATTCATACTGGTGAATAATTCATGCAACTAGCATACTTTGAGAGCTCATTACATACATCTGTTAGGAATATATAGCAGCTCATAATGGACATTACATCATGAGTAGATTTAGTATGCAGTACCCTAGATTGATTGATCACATTTATATCTCTCTTGATCTCTTTTTAAACAGTGATCTATTGCATTCACAATTATGATTATCCCAAAAACAATTATAATTGGTCGATTAGTGAATACAAAACTAGTATGTGATTCTCCAAATTCGATCTTCCTCTTTCCTTGAAACTCTCAATTTCAGTTCAATTTGCTTTTCTAGAAATGTCCAATTAGACCGAATCAATTCATGATCATTGGTAACATTTTAATATAGCAAATATTGAATAGAAATCTTGAGAATAAGTAAGAGTTAGGACAAAAAATTGATGAATTTTTTTTCTCAAGAGTCACAAGACATAAAAGTTGAGATCAAAACTTTTGCTACATTTGTTGGTTGTCTCATGCATACGTAATATGAAATATGTATTACGGTATTCAACTCATTTCCCATGGAGCGTATGTCTACACTTTCAATACGGTACAGATGATAGTTTAAATATACTTAATGTCTAACTTGAGTTCACGTATCTACTTATTCACAGAATTCATCAGAACTCACATATGGCATCATAGACGGATAAAGTAAAATATGTAGGTTATTTTACTTTTGGACATAGAAAATATTATGTCATCATCTTAATACTCAGTTAAGGCGACATATATATTTTAAGTTTGAGCTCTCGATTATCACCTATATAATAAGCTTAAAAACCGTCTCATTTCTATTTATCACATAGTGAATAAATTCGATTACCCGTGTGAGTGGGCTAATCTTTCATCTGTCCGACATACTTTCTCAACCTAATGCACTAAGTATTAAGATGCATAAACGTCAAACAAAGATTCATAGGCATTAATGATGAAAACACAAATTCATTAAATGTGAATGCTTAGGGGAAATTATAATTTTTAGTACATCAACCTCTACGCAGTCCTAGAGATTTCACATTGTCACAAAACACATCTCTAGGTATTGGCTTTGTCATAGAATCTGTTATAATTTTATATGTAGATATGTACTGTAAATTCACATCTTTTCGTGCAATCATATCTTTGACAAAATTATACTTGGCATCTATATGTTTGGTTTCGCAATGATATTTTGGATATTTGGTGTATGCTATTACTGCTTGGCTATCACAATTAACCAACAATGAGTCTGCAGCATTCTCAATAACACCTAAACGATCCAAAATTTTCTTAAGCCAAACATCTTCTTGTATTGCTGCTGATAATTCCACGAACTTAGTTTCCATCGTGGACAAGGCTATACATGTTTGTTTCTTACTGCTCCAAGATATGACGCCATTATTCAGTAATAACACAAATCCAGAGGTAGATTTCCTTTCATCTAAATTTCCACCCCAATCAGTATCTGAATAGCATTCGAGTCGCAGATCCTTTCCTTGATAACTCAGTGTATAATTAGCAGTTCTTTTCAGATACCTCAGTATTCTTTTAATGGCTTTTCAATGTGCTTGACATGGATTGGATTGGTATTTACTCATCATTCCAACTGCAAAATTTATGTCAAGTCTTGTACATATCATAACGTGCATCAAGCTCCCAACAGTACTAGCATAAGGAACATGTTGCATTTGTTCATTCTCTTATGGAGTCCTTGGACACAATCTGTGACTCAATCCTTTGCCTTTTGCAATAGAAGTATCTATGAGTTTATAATCTTGCATGCGAAATCGTTCAAGAACCCTATTTATGTATGTTTCTTGCGAAAGAGACAATGATCTCTTTGAACGATTTCTTGAAATCTTAACTCCAAGGATGTATGTAGCCTCACTCATGTATTTCATCTCAAAGTTGGAAGATGGCCAGCTTTTGACAATATTAACAAACTCCTTATTACTTCTGTCAATCAGTATATCATCAACATATAATGATATGATTACAAATTAATCTTTTGACCTTTTGATATATACACAATGATCCTCATCAATCATTGTAAAAATCATATGCCATTATGGTATTATGAAAACATATATACCATTGTCTCGACGACTGCTTAAGGCCATATATTGATCTCAAAAGTCCACATATCTTTTGTTTTTGGCATTTCATAATGAAACCAGCAGGTTGTTCCATATATATTTATTCATCTAATTCTCCATTGAGAAAAGCAGTCTTTACATCCATTTGATATAACTCAAAATCCATACTTACCACTATTGCCAGAATAATGCGAATTGAGATAAATCTCACGACAGGATAAAATGTTTCCTTATAATCAATTCATTTATGTTGATTATACCCCTTCGCCACAAAGCAAGTTTTATGTCTTTCTATTGAGCCATCAGCTTTACGCTTAATTTTGAGAACCCACTTGTTCCCAATGGCTTTGCATCCTTTTGGAAGATTAACTAGTTCTCGAACATTATTTGACTTCATTGACTCCATATCTTCTTCCATTGTATGCATCAATTTTTCCTTATTAAGGTAACTTAGAGCATCATTTACATTTCTTGGCCCATCTTCATCTTGCGGAGCAATCATAAAAGTTTCTCCTTCAATGTCAAAACGTCGATGGGGAATACTTTTGCGACTTGTTCGCCGTACGGGAGATGGTACACTTTGCACATCATTCCCCATTATGCTCCAACTCGGATCAGATAATGATGATATCGTCTCATCATGTGGTTGTAATTGAGAGTGAGTTGAATTAAATTCATCACTTCTCACGTTACTCCTACTTGGACGAACTCCACTAAATTCATTATCTGGATCCAAGATTTCAAATAGGGAGTAGTCCTCACTTATTTCGCCATTCTTAGGAAAATCATTATTTAAGAATGTGACATCCCGTGATTCAAACTCAGTTGTACTCTCACTTTTCTACTCACCTATAAACACATACATTTTCGAGTATTCAGAGTATCTTATGAAAATACTCTTCTTTTCTCTGAGACCTAATTTGCCAAACTTGTGAGATGACTCATGAGTATAGGCAGCACAACCCCATGACTTAAGAAAACTTAAGTCCGATTTTCTACTATCCATAACTCATATGGAGTGAAAGTAACTAATTTGGAAGGCACACGGTTAAGCATATAGGCAGTAGTTAACAAAGCATCACTCCAAAAAGTGATAGGTAAGTTAGCATGCGCAATTATGGATCTAACCGTTTCCAGTAGGGTTCTGTTTTTTCTTTCCGTAACACCATTTTGTTGAAGAGTGTAAGGAATAGACAACTGTCTTTCTATTCCTTTTTCATCATATAAATTTATGAACTCATCAGATAAATATTCTCGACCTCGATCGGATCTCAAAATTTTTATTTTCTTATCTAATTGATTTTCTACCAAGCTTATAAACCTTTTGAAACAACTCAATTATTTAGATTTATGAGAAATCAAATAGATATATCCGAATTGGGTATAATCATTTATAAATGTGATGAAATAAACACCCTCATGCTTTCCTCTCAGATTCATTGGACCGTAGACGTCAGAATGGATTAAATGCAAATGAAATTCAACTTTTTTATCTTTTTCCAAATGGTTTCCTTGTTGTTTTCTCTGTTAGGCAATGCTCACATATAGGCAAATTGACTTTTTCAATATTGCCTAATAAGCCTTCTTTAGTTAGCCTATTCATACGTTGTTGGCCAATATGACCAAGTCTAGTATGCCACACTTTCACATCATTATCATATGAATTAGAAGACATGAAAATGGAATAACAAACATTGACATTACCACAGTCAACATTTAATACAATAATACCATCCAGAAAATAACCACAACTATAGTAGTTTGTATCCAAATACAAATTCACACAACTATTATGGAAGTTCATACTAAAACCAAGCTTAACTAACACTAAAACAAACACTAAATTTCGACGAATCTCCGGAGCATATAATACATCATGTAGGAACAAAGTGCGTCCACCACGAATGTTCAATTGGCAGGTGTTGATCCCTTTAACTTCAGCTCTGGAGTTATTTTTTATATAGATCCACTTAGTTCCAATCGGAACTCGTCGAAATTTTACAAAGGATTATCTATCATTCGCTACATGGTCTGTTGCTCTCGAATTTACAGTCCACAAAGGATTAGATTTAGTTAAGAATACAAAACTTGACACATGCAAAGTTCCTAAAAGTACAAGAGGTGTTTACCTTCTTTGGCTCACGACAATCGCGAGCATAATGACCATTCTGGTCACAGTTGTAACACTTCACCCTTGAAATACTCTTCACACGATGACGTTTTCCTCTCTTCACATGATGATGTTTTTCTCTCTTATATTGGTTAATTCTTGGTTTCTTTTAAGAAGAACTTGATCCCTTGCATTTCCACATATTGAACGAATCAATGCGCTTGTGCTTAGAGCTCAAAGCCTCTTCTAAGTTGAAAGCAACACAGCAAATATCTGTATTTCGCTCAAATGCCTTAAGGCGGTCCTCTACTAGCTCAAGGTTGTGCACAACATTCTCAAGATCTTCCATAACATGGTCAAGAGCTTTTAGTGCTTCTTGCTTTTCAAACACATATTGAATTTTCATATTCAATATTTCACAATTCTCGCCGTTCAATTTGTCTTCTTTGTTCAAATCAACAATTATGTTCTTAGTTGTTGAAGCCATTGATCTGAACATATCAGACATATATGCACGAATTATTAATGCCTATCATTTATGCATATATTTTGCACAGACTCATCATATTAATGAATAATTTCAAGCAAGGTTTCAGAATCAAAAGTTCACTATGTTTCCAATCATCATCCAAAAATCCTAACTCAAAAACTATCATTAATATAATCTTCTATGCAAAATGAGTTCAGCAAAGTCACTAAAACTTTCTTAAACTTCCCACAACGAATTGTAAATTAACATATTAATTTACAACAATAAATAACATTGAACTTTCAATAATTAATCATGTCCATTACATTAAATAATATATTCAGAGGAAAAATATCAACATAAAAAAAAATATTTATACCTAAAACATCTCAAACTGATCTAAGAAATAAGTAGGGAAAATCTTTTCTAATATGTCAGTAAAATTCTCTAAGAAATCTAAGGACACATTGGCCAACCACAGGAAAACTTTTGGAGAGTTCTCATGCCAGCTCAAAGGCGCATTCACTCTGCGCCATGTGACACTCAATCCAAGGGTTAAATTTTTGGTTAACTCAATCCTATACTACTCTCTTACAAAAACTACTGTAAGCCTCCTATAATTCGGGACCATGTTGACCTCCTATAGGCGATCTAACACTGCTTGCCATTTAGGTAGAAGAGTGTTTACTAAGGCTGGCACCTTCTCAAAATTTGGTATAAGATAACCACTCCAGATGATTTCTTGTGTCATCTGATTGACCACGACCACGTGTGATACTACATCACCGTCATTTCACCGATAATTAGCTAACTCTGTTATTAGCCCTTTAATTCTTGCATTTTTCTTTGTTCGTTCTCGGAAATGCAGGCATGCATGCATAGCGCATTATAGTTCTTGCAACAAATGCAGAACAAAAATGGATTACTTATAATCTACGATGAACAAAAAGGGAAAATACATAATTTTCCATGGTCCAGTAACAAATACAGAACAAATAGAGATTACTTATAATCCACAATGAACAAATTGGAAAATACATAGTTTTTTTTTTTAAAGTCAACGGTCAAAGTCAACGGTCAACGGATGACCCGATCTGGTCAACGGGTCTAGTCAACGGGTCCGACGGGTCGGGTTGAATCGATCGACCCGGCACATGCCTTGCACGCGCTAGTAGTTGTCGCACACGTGCCACACACACATGTGCGGTTACCACGTGCGCGCGTTGCACGCACCTATGGTTTCCTCTGCTCGCACGTGCGTCGCACGCACTTGGAAACCACCTCGGCTCGTGCGTTGCACGCGCTGACGAGGCCGAACACTTCAGCTGCACGTGGCGGTGCGTCCGGCTACATTCGGTGGCGAGCCACTAGTCGATTTACTCGTACGACGATACCTACAACCCTACGCTATCAGAAACACACTTCGATCTACGGAAAAACAAAAAACTAGGGGGGAATAGTATGGTGACGGGATTTTCTTTTTCGTCCCTAATCATTCAACAGTGACGTTTCACGAAGAAAAAAAAAATCAATGAAAAACTTGTTTATAAACATATACAGTAATCGGGAAACATGAAAGTGAGCTCTGATACCAATGTTGGGAATATAGAATTCCCAAAATAGTGATTCTACACAGAATCAAACCCCAAACGGAACAACGAAGCGAAAGCAAGCCCAGGAAAACACATGATTCACCGATCAAAAAGCACGTCACAGAATCGAATGTACTTTATTTCCACAGACTAAATACCGATGTTGCGATACGAGGAAGAATCCACACATTGTTCTTCAGAGGATAATCCTGTTCTTTTCTTAAAGAGAAAACAGTGAGAAGTATGTAACTTGAGAGAACGTAATCTCCTTTTCACAAATACGTAACTTCATCCGATAACATTTTGGAATTCATTAAGAACTTAACCCATTCTCACTTAATATGCAATTTAGCACTAATCACATACATCATAGGAAGGAGGGACTTTGAAATATTTTTGGTGCTATAAGATCAACAAAAAGGCTAGTTATAAGCCATATGAACCTACTTCAAGGGATCTCCACTACATTATCCATATATTAGTTGGGTTACCGCCATCATAGATATCTCAAATTGGCATGAATCTCATTCCTCTCGATATTTCAATTATTTGTTTTCTTCTAGAAATTTGTCTGAATATTGGCCAAATCTCCTTTCGACTTCAACTGATCGATCAATCTAAATCCATGCTAAAGCAACTGCTTTGAGAAATAATGTTTCAATGGAATTTGTCTTCTCTTGTCATTGTGTGCTTTATCTTTAGCAATGGCTATTGTAGTTTGGCAATTAGAGCGCATGGACGCATACGTTGTTGGTTTCATGCACAACAAAAGTTCTGCTAGGAAATCCCTCAACAACTCGTTCTCACTACTTCCCCACTCGAGCTTTAAACTCCGAGTCAAAAGTGGATTTTGAAAGATTAGATTGTTCAGCTGATTTCCAAGACACTACACCACCACCAAGGGTGAATCATAACCGCTGCTAGCTTCGTCTCATTTGCACTTGAGAGCGAAATAGCATCACCGTATCCTTCTAACTTAACACAAAGCCCCTTATTATACCAAGTACGATAACTATATCATGAATGTGTGAAAACTGGCTAGTGACTCATCCCCAATTATATACGAAGTACGATAACTATATGATTTTGGAGGCATGAATACATGCTATATGTTCCCCGCTCTATAGGATGCGTCATGACATAGTTTTCACATGCCTCCAATCACAATCGTAACTATAATTTTATCTTGATAAATGAGGAATCCCTAATTATATGGCTAAAGCCCATATCATATGCAAACATGCATTATGTCACAACGAGTCATATAATATACATTTACATCAGATCAAACATACATATATATCAAATTTCATATATACATAAATATTTAATTAAATATATATGTTCATTTTACGTTGTAAAACAAACAAGCCCAATCATGCACTTTTCTAAGTTCATATACTATCTTCAATTTGGCAACAAATATTCGGCTTTGTTCTCGTAACAGATATGTCCAATTTAAGCAATGTTGGTCTCATTGAAAAGATAAGACGACATATTAAACAAAGCAATTCATTCCCAACTTGATGTAAGGTCAGAAATTAGTTAATATTAATCACGAACAGTACAACACGGTATTGTTCCCCTCATGCACCGCCAGTAAAGATTTATATCTCGTTAACTGTAACTCCAAATTGAGAACCATAACTTACTACAAAACGCTAATAAAAACTAGATGAAATATCACAAAAATTGAAACAAGCCTACAGAGATGCTTGTAAATACGATTGATATTGCTAGTATGAGTACCTAGAGGGGGTGAATAGGTATATAAAGGATTTTTCTTCAACAATTGCACAATACTAGACAGTTGAAGGAAACGATAATCAAAGTAAGACTCGAGAGAAGAGAAAATTGAACACACGGTTTATAGTGGTTCGGCTTATATCAAGCCTACGTCCACTCTTCTTCACCGACAGCCTATTGGCTGGATTTCACTATGAACAAAGAGAAGTTACAGCACAGCTTTGCCTTGATTCCACAGTGTAGATGTTCTACCACACCTCCTCAAGATTTCTCACAAATATAGACTCTCTTTTCGTATACAAGTGTTCGCTCAAAGGATTTGTATAAACAAAAAGGAGCTTCAGACTTTGGAATTCTTCTATCGCGCACACCCTTGAACAACTAAGACAGTCTTCCTTATATACTCCTTTATGCCATCATACCCGTTAGCACTTACCAAAGGAATTCCTCCAATCTACCCGTTGGACGAAATCAATTAGGAAGATTGTTCAAGCTATTAAAAGAACGTGTTGATAGCCCATCAATCCTGTTCGCCCATACAATCAGGATCTCGGTTTCCATAAGCAGAACCTTCTAATAATATTTAGGCAATCACTGGATCTTCAATTTATCGAGTCAATCTTCGATCAATCAAAGGACTCCGTTATGTCTTCTCCAGCCACGAGATCTTCTCCGTTGATAAGGTTAAATCCTTAACGAAACATCCAGTTACGGATAACTTTTCTTCAACGGATTAGAGACATCAATGAGGATAGACTTTGAGTCTTGAGTCCGGCTGTCCAGGTCTTCAGACTTTAAATAACAGAGTCTGCAAGCCTTCAGACTAGATTGATAGAAATGTTTTGTCAACTTCAAAACAGTTCAAGAAGATTTCTCCAACAATCTCCCCATTTTTGATGGTGACAAAACTTTCCTGCAAATTTGGATTTTTTTTTACCTGCAAAACATTTCTCAAACACATATGCATATCTTATATAGATAAATGGCTAACAGAATAACACTAGGATCTGCAACCACAGAAAATAGGTTAGTCCAGTATATGATGAAGCCATTCATAAGATATCAATATTGGTTAATAGAAGCAGTCAAGTCCAAGTCTAGTTCAGTTCTCATCCAGACACAATACAAAGTCAAATAGAGTTCAAACCACAAAACAATCCAACAAACAATTAAAAGTTTAATGAATGAAAAGTTTTTGATCAAATCTTGCATCTCTCCCTTTTGTCATCATTAAAAAGGATGAGATGAAGTCAAGATTGCTTGGGAACGCGGACAAGCTGGAAATCTTCCATAGAGGCGAACGATGCCTTCCAGCCTTTTAAAGTATTCCTTTAGTTGTGCAATCTCCTCACTCTTGGCATTAGCCTGATTCGAAACGAGAGAGGGGCTTGCATTTTATCATTCAATGAACAGGAAGAAGCTTGACCTTCATTCTTCAAGCTTTGAACTTCGCATCCTAAGGCATAAATTTGACTTCGCATCTCCAAGAGAATATCCATGATTCTGCGAAAATCTGCTCCATTATCGGTCCGAGTACTTGCTTCGGCTCGATCTGATGGAGTAAATGCGAGACGATGGTAGATCGCATAATCTCGCAGGTTTGGCGATGAAACTTCATGACCTTCTTCTGAAACGAGATGCATAAACATCCTCTCGGGTCTGCTGGTGAGCGACGACTCCTTCACTTGCAACGGACATGAAGACTTCACTCATTTCTCCTGATCTCCCCCTCGTTTCCATGCCTACAGTGGAGAAGAGTGTTCCTCGGGTTCTCCTTCTTCTCTTCTTTCTTCTTCTGGTCTTTTCTCCTCTGTTTCTTTTTCAGCTTCTATTTCTTCTTCTTCCTTCTCCTCTACTTCTTTCGTCATTTGTTCCGATTCTTTATGTGGTACATGACGACTTAAATTCTTCAAAGCCAATGCAGAGATGGTGATGTCTTCCTCATCATCTTCATCCTCAACGAGGAGAGCTCTTCTTCTCTTGGATGGAGCAACCATGGGCTCCTTCCCTTTTCTTTTTAGCTGCAGAAGAGATTTGATGAGATTTTGCAGAGTCTTCTCCTTGAATTTCTCTAACTCCTTGCTCAGGTTCCTTCCTTCACGCATTTTGGTCACCATTTTCAGTCCTACCACCATATTATCGCATGGTCGAACACAAAAGATTTGTGGAGGCTGAATATTCAGATGTCTGAATAACTTCGTAACAAGGCTTGGGTATGGGAGTTGACCTCTGTCCTTCATCATTGCTCTATACATGTGAAACATCACGGTGTGAGGGAGAGAAAACCTTTTTCCAAAGAGAATGGCATACATCGGCTTGGCCTCGAACTTGAAACATCGGTCTTGGAAGTTGATTTCGGTCGGAGGCGCTTAATCACAATCTTGTGAAGCAAGATGTTGAATGCACCCATCCTTAAGTAGGTGATCTTTTCATCTGTTCTCCTGTCCTTCACCGTTCAAGTGTGGCCCGAGCAATGGAGACTTTGATTGGTTGATATCTTCCTCTTTCGACTTTTAACACATCTGCAGCATATTCATATCCACAACATAGTCTTGGTCTTTAACGCTGAATGAGAATCTATTCGCATCCAAAAAAAAAGCTTAGATTTGAATAGAAATATGCGATTAATTCAGCATATGCCTCAGTAGAGTTAGAGCAGAACTTTTCAAGTTGAAGATAACCTAACTTTTCCCTCAAGTTCATATTCACAAAGATCCAGAAAATCAAAATCAACACTTCTAGGGTTTATTACCCCACGCTTCAGCAATTTCGAATACAAATCATTTTGCTCATTCGATCTGAACAAATCTCCATTTTTTCCTTGATTTTCAACCGCAACACCCATTTTTGGTTGAAATTGACTGTATAATTTGTCATCATCATTCCATCTCGCAGGATTCGGCCCCCCGATCACGAGGATCACTTGGGATATTTGCAAGGGTTTCCTCGACCACCCCTTTTCGAGCAATTCCAAACTTTCCATTTTTCGAAAAGATATATTCGTTCCCTTGTCCTTTGTCTTTAAGAAACTCATCAATGTAGTTCAAAGGAGTACAATTTCTTTTTAAGGCACGATATAAACTGGTAAATATAAGCGGGCTTTTGAACTCTTACGAGGAGTCGCTTCCTCATGATTTCTTCCTGTTGTTGTTGATCAACGCCTTTAGGACTAGATGGAGGAGAATGACGCTGCCGAGATGTTGTGGGCTCGCTTTTCTGTGAGAGTCACTTCTTTCAGTAGATCGAAGCGTGCGTAGGCCCTCACTCATCTGCCGTGGTCCCCGCTTTGCGATTCTTGAAGACTTTCTTTGAAGATGACATCTTTCTCGGTTTTAGAAGATTCCTTGCTTGACTTTCCCAGGAAAGATGACAACTTTTTGAGGATTAAACGAAGAAGACAAACGGGAATGGAGGATCGATGCTTTCTAGGGTTTTTGAGAGAAAAGTGAAGAGAAATCGCGGTGCACGATCGGTTAAAAAGAGGGATAAACGAACCGTCCTAGAAGGAAATAAAATATGCCTTTTCAAAATAATCGTCTTTTTCATAAAAATAGCCATTTAAAAATAACTTCCTTTTTGAAAATGAAACGATGCAATATTTATGTCAATTAAATATAGCAACAATTTAAACACGGTCGACGATCGTACCTTTTAAGATGAGATTCAAGAGAGAAAGACTTCCGGGTCGACGGACGTACAAGATCGTCTTTCGATAAAGTCTTGTAAGTCTGAGTCTGAAAAGTCTTTAGACTTTGATATTCTCATACCTCAAAATGTTGAGTCTGGAACGTATAGACTCAAATTGATTTTCTCCAAAGGCTTTGTGAATATATCCGCCAGTTGATTCTTTGAGTCAACAAATTGAATTGAAACATCTCCATTTTGAACATGGTCTCTAATAAAGTGATGTCGAATCTCTATATGCTTTGCTCTTGAGTGGAGAATTGGATTTTTGGTGAGGTTGATAGCGCTGGTGTTGTCGCAATTAATCTCCGTGCATGAGTCTTCAATTTCAAAGTCTCTTAGTTGCTGTTTTATTCATAGAATTTGCGAACATCAGCTTCTAAGGGCTACATACTCTGCTTCTGTTGTTGAAAGGGACACAAAGTGCTTTGTTTCCTTGAAAACCAAGACATCTTTCTTCCAAGCAATCGGGTTCGAAGTGCTTTTTCTATCAACTCTGCAACCGGCCAAATTTGCGTCTGAATATCCCAGAAGATTAAAATCTCTCTTTTTAGGATACCAAAGACCGATGCTTGATGATGAAGCAACGCATTTAATGATGCGTTTCGCAGCACTGAGATGGGATTCTCTAGGATCTGATTGAAACCTAGCACGTGCAAACACTCAACAAAATGTTAGGTCTAGAAGCGGTAAGATAAATAAGTGAACCAATGATGCTCCTGTACAGCTTTTGATCAACTTTCTTCCCTTCTTCATCTTTGTCTATCTTCAAAGAACTTGACATCGGTATGTCGGTCTTTTTTACACTTTTCCAGTCCAAATCTTTTGACAAGATCATTAACATATTTTTCTTGATAAATAAAAGTTCATTCCTTCAATTGTTTTACTTGAAGACCAAGAAAGAATGTTAACTCTCTCATCATACTCATTTCAAATTCATCCCGCATAGACTTAGAAAATTTCTTTGCACAGATTTTCATTAAAAGATCCGAAAATAATGTCATCCACATATATTTGAACAAGTAAGAAACTTTTGTTCTCCTTTTGATAAATAAAGTCGTATCTACTTTACATTTGACAAAACCATTTTTGTATTAAAAACTTACTTAATCTGTCGTACCCAAGCTCGATGTGCTTGCTTTAAACCATACAAAGCCTTTTTCAGTGCTCAAGACGGAAATCGGGCTTCTTTTGGGTCTTCAAACCCTGTGGTTGTTCCACATAAACTTCCTCTTGGATAAATCCATTTAGGAAGGCGCTTTTGACGTTCATTTGGAATAACCTGAAATTCTTATAACAAGCAAACGCAAGTAATAGTCGAATAGCTTCTAACCTTGCTCTTGGGAGCGTAAGTCTCATCATAGTCTATTCCTTCTTCTTGCGTATATCCCTTGGCCACGAGTCTTGCTTTGTTTCGTACGACTTTTCCTTTCTCATTCATCTTGTTTTGAACACCCATTTAGCTCCAATAACAGTTTTACCTTTTGGTTTGGATGTCAATTCCCGGACATCATTAATGCTGAACTCAATCGAGCTCTTCTTGCATAGCTTCAATCCAGCTTTCATCAGATAAAGCTTCTTCTATGCTTTTTGGTTCAATTTCAGAAACGAGAGCCATAGCACTAGACTCTTCTTGCCTTTTGGATCTGGTGCGAATTCCTTCATTAATTTCGCCGATTATAAGATCTTTGGGATGACTTGGACTTATGCTTCCAAGTTACTTGTTGATTTGTCTCAGTTGATTATCTCTCTCTTTGTTTGGATCTTCACGAACATCCCGATGCTGGTTTTCAGTCCGAGATGCTTCTTGAGTTGTAAGCTGGAAGGTGCGGAGCCGTTCGAGGACTCTTCTTGATGAGTCGACTTGATTCATCTTTGCGTTGAGTCTTGAAATTTGACATTCATTGACTCCTCCATAGACCGCTCTTCTTGTTATAGACTCTGAAGGCTTTGCTTGATGTAGAATATCCAAGGAAGATACCTTCATCTGATATTTCTTCAAACTTACCAACTCGATCTTTTGTATTTTTCAATATAAAACATTTGCAACCGAATACATGAAAGTATGAAACAATAGGCTTCTTATCTTTGAACAACTCATAAGGGGTTTTATCTAGAATAGGTCTTAAGAAGACTCTTTGATGAT